>LR999967.1:50314980-50515924 GCA_905220375.1 Tachina fera
ATTTTCTTTGGCTAATGTTTATCTTTTCTGTTTAGTTTCGTTGGAAACGGATAATAGTAGTAAAATAAATAGTATATTTAAATGTGCTGACCAGAAGTACATGAAATATGATGTTTAAATTGTTAAACTTTTTTAACAAAAATGTATAGCCATAAATTTTTGTAACATGTGTGCCAAATTTCAATAAAATCGCTTGAGTTAAATGCTTTAGATGTGTGTTTTTTATTCTGAGCTTTATGGGCGTAGCCCCGTACCCTTAGTAACATTTTTCGTGTTTTCAGATTTTTCTAGGTGGTTTTCACCAAATTTTGATTTGTACCAAATTTCAGCTCAGTAGCACAAAGTTAAATTTTTATGGGCGTTGGCATTCAGTTTTTTTATTATTTAAGATATTTCTTATGCAGTCATTCTTACAATACTCAATTTTATTAGTTTTAATTTCAAATATAAAGTAAATTTTCCTAACATAGTCAGCATCATCCAATACCAATTCTTCTTTATTTTCATCTGGTATCAGTATAATTTTAAATTTTTCAAGCGAATCAAATGCTGTAGATATTGAGAGTTGAAAAAAAAAATAATTTCATCTTCCAGCCAAACAGATGTTCTTATGTGCTTAAATTCTATGTCCGAAAGTTTTTCCTCTATCACTTTGTTTTGAAGTGTGAAGGTTTCAGTCTCTAATCTTGATATCAATTTTGATTTGTTGTTAATAAGATCAATGACTTCATTGCATTCATTAGTAGGCATCATATATTTCCTAAAATCTTCTATTGCAAGTTGTATTTCAGTTCTGTCCTAGTTGTCCATAGTACCAAATAAGAATCTTTCTCCGTGTCCTACCAAATTGGCAAGAACTCTTCTGTGTCTGTTCAAAAACATTTTCCTCTCCTTGTTTTCCGATGAAATATAATTTCTAATCATATCATTTTGATAATATTTGATTTTGTTATATCTGTTGAGAATTAGCTCCAGCTCAACCATTGAACGCGTACTCTGCCACTTTTGCTCAAGTGAGCCAACCAGTTACTTCACGTGTATCGTATGCCGATGCTGCTAGGCTAGTTCTATTCCCACACAAAATGTTTCACCGCCAAATAATTCAACGAATGCAAACTCAAGCTTTAACTGTAGTCGCCTTGAAGCTACTATTGGGAATCTGGTGCTAACTATAAACAACTTTACAACAAATATGACTAGCATGATGCAAAAAATGCTGCGAATGCAGAATACACTGCTTCAAGCATTACTTAACAAGTCAGGAACACGTTAAAAATATGTTTCTGGAACGTAAACGGCACTTGCCAACATAAAAATGAACTTGGGCACTTCCTAACGGAAAACAATATTGATATAATGTTGGTCTCTGAGACTCATTTGGCTTCTAGAAGCCTCTTTAAAATGAATGGCTACACTTTAAATGATACAAAGGACCCTAGAGGGAGAGCATGCTGTGAATCAACAATTCCAATAAAGTCAAGACTCAAGCACTATATTCTTGATAACATTTGTGAAGATCATCTACAAGCAACAAATATCTGCATTGAAAATTTTTGTAAAAATTTCGTGATATCTTCAATTTACTCCCCTCCCAGATTTTAAATCACTGCGGACCAATACGAAAAATTTAACAAATCGCTTGCACCTTGTTTCGTAGCAGCTGGCGACTACAATGCTAAGCATACATACATTAATAGGAGATATATAATGAAATAATTTGAGGCAAGTGAAATGTAAAGGCAAAGACAACAGAAAATTATTAAAAAAAAAAAAAATGTCTTCTGAATTCGAAATATACATCTGAAATTGGTCGATTGAAAAACAATTGATCTCTATCACATACCAGAGTATATTTGCATTAATATGTTTCACTCTCTGAATCGGGGAATTGCTCTTGTATAGAAGCATCAGAAAGTAACGCAATAACTTCTTCGCCCAAGGGTTGAACACTGCGAGAATGAATAGAAGTTTTTGTTGAAAAAGAGTAAATAAGAGGATCTGAAGACAAGAGGAGATAATGAAAAAGATCATGCATTGTTTTTTCGCGGCACGTTTTCCGTGTGCGACTTTTTCGTATATTTCGGAAGTCTTTCTTTCAAGATTCTAATGCTTCTTCCGACTACATTCCTATAGGAAGTGCTGCATATTGAATAATATCTGCACCATGAATGAGGACTTTGTAAACACTCGATGGCATATAATACCATGGATACAGTTGTAAATACAGTTTCTGACAATATGTCAAATAAATAAATTTCATTGAAGTTCAATTAACGTTTTATTTTTCATTTAGGCTTGCAAATACTTTTATTGTTATCCGATGGATTTCTAATTGTATAGGGAAAAATAAAATGAGTTCGCCTGGATATAAATTATTTGCTGGGTTTTGTATCAGTTTCAAAGCCTACTGAGCTTATTTTTTCTTTGTGATTTTTAAAAATGTTAGTATTTTATGAATTCTCATATAGTTTCTGAAAGTCTGTGCATAAAGTTAGAGGTATGTGACTGTTCAAAATTTGTGGTTGAAGTCTACTGATGATTTGGTTCAAGCGCCAATTAAAAACATATATATAATAAATTTTATTATTATATATATTATTATTTTTATACATACAGGTAACACTGTTTTGTATTAAAAAAAAGCTGTTGTCAAATTGAATGAAAAAATAAAATAAAGCAACACACAAAAACTAAAATATTTGTAAAGAAAATTTGAAAAAAAAACTCGTAAAACGGAAGATGTGCCCCTTTGCTTTTTATACCGTTTGCTTGCAAACTCTAAAAAGCGTGTTTCAAAAACGCATTCAAAAATCAACGTGTGAATTACGTGTATGTTACTAGCATCTCTACATTCATACAATATGTGAAAAAAGAGAAAATCACAAAAATGAATTAAAGAAAAACCAAATCAATATGAGCTAGCGATTTTACTTTTGTCACTTCAACCGGCGGCGAATACCGTTAAAATAAGTTACTGAATAGCCAAGTCGATTCACTTTCATTGTATTTATTGTAGCAATACGATCAATTATCATAATATAAGTTAGTGAATCCACCCAGGCAGAAATTGTGACTTTGTCCAAAAAATATGTACCACCACAACACTGCAAATCCAAAATTACGACTCTTTCAAAATTGTTGTACCACCACAGTACTGTAAACACAAAAATATGACTTAACGTTTACAAATACCGCGTTCTTAATAATGCTGTACCACTACAATACTGTATTTACAAAAATCCGACGTTGGTTTCCCAATACCCCGTTTACAATAATTCTATACCGCTACAACACCGTAAATACAAAAATTTTACTTAAGTTGGGAAATTTACATTGTGACGACCTTATAAATTTGTATTTAGAGTATTGTGACAACATTGAAAACAAGAGTCGGAGGACGGTCATTCGGCGTTATCATTTTAATGTTATGAGTACATTAAAATTTTGGTAAATGAATGTTGTACTGATGTTAGTTGTACCCGTAGACAATCGTAGTAACGTCGTGCTGATTGTCTTTTTCTGCCTGGGCAGGTACAGATGTATATATTTAGTGACAAATATATCTGTAATGTGTGCTTTACCAGTCAAAAATTTTAATTTGCCACAACCACCAACACAGTACTATAAATAAAAAAATATGACTTGCTATACCACTACAACACCGTATATACAAAAATTTTACTTAAGTTGGGAAATTTCTATTGTGAAAACCTTATCAATTTGTATTCAGAGTATTGTGACAACATTGAAAAAAAGAGTCGGAGGACAGTCATTCAGCGTTATCATTTAAATGTCATGAGTACATTAAAATTTTTGTACACGAAAATTGTACTGATGTTAGTTGTACCCGCAGACAAACGTAGCAACTTCGTGCTGATTGTTTCTTTATGCTTGATATACATATCAGCAATGAGTAGTGAAAAAAGGAGCAGAGTTAAATCATGACATATAATTTCTTGTATTTATGCGCACTAATACTTATTGCAATGTTGTTCATAAATCAGATTCACTCGAAAGTAGACTTGTATCGAACTCTTTCAATAGCTTGTTTTTGACATAAACCAATGATCAAACCCATGTAATTTAAATGGGTTTGGTCATTGGTTTGTGTCAAAAAAAAATAAAAATAAAAAATATCCAAAACGCGAAAAGGACGCTAAAGGTATAAAAAATTGTTTATATGGAAAAAAATCACCAAAATGAAAAAAAATCGCCAAAGTTAAAATAATCGCATAAATGAAAAACCGCCAAAAAACGAAAAAATCGACAAAACGAGAAAAAAAAATTTTAAAACTATATAAATTGCCTACAAAAAAATTGCCAAAATTAAAAATAAAATAAAAAATAAACGAAAAAATCGCCAAAACGAGAAAAAAAGTGCCAAAAGTAAAAAAGCGCCTTTTTAATTGTCACTACTTGTTTTATTTATAACTATCACTAAGTTTATGTCCGACACCGGTCGGGCCTAATAATTATATTTTAGATTTAAGATTTGAATACTTATTGTTAGTTCATATTTGAAGATACAATAATTAAAAGCATTAAAAAAACATGTTTAGAGATTACATGTTAAATGTTTGGCCAAGTGTGACCTTAACTCGTATTTATTACAATGCTTGCAAACGAATTTGTGTCACATCCTGGGAAAGGATGTCAAAAGAACAGATATTTTTATTTTTACTAAATAGAAGCAAATAAATTTTTCCCGTTGTTAATTCTACTTTTTTTTATTATTTAAGAACCATCGGCAGTACAGAATTACAAAGTCGTCGCTCAGCCGTTTTCTTTTAACATATCATGGGAACCTCCGGAATATGCTGACCTGTGCTTAAGCGTTTATCGCTTGTGCGGGTGGGATGATGAAAACAAGATGGTGGAACAGTTTGATAAAACCTTAACAAATACATCAATATATATTAATGGGTTGAAATCATGTGTGACATATACTATTCAGATAATTCCACAAACGAAATCGTTAATGGATGGTGACTTGTTGCACATCGAACATGAAACTTCTTCCCAGGTAGCTTCCGCTCCTGATGTCCACATAAGTGGATTCTATCCCGAAAAAATTGCTATAAGTGCACGTGAAAGAGATGTTAACAATAAATGCGCAACAATATTTGCAAAAATTATTTGTGAAGCACGTACATCAGCACCAATTATGGTAAATATAAAATTAATTTTTTAAAAATAGAAAATTTCCATATGTACATTCATGTACATATGTATGTATTAGTGACGTAACGAATATCAAATTTTGATATCATGAATACCAATATTTGAAGCGATATTCGCGAATTCGAATGTAAGTAGCCATAAAATTGGGGTTATGTTTGCGACTGCAAACTGATATATGAAAATATTTTTAGAAAAAAACTTCATACTCCTGTTGGCGTTCTTTAATGTTAATCCTCACAAAAACATAAATGTGCAAAAAGGCCAAGTTCCTTTCCAAAATTTCTGTAAAAAATTTTATCTCACTACTTTTAATGGCCGAAAGGTTTTCTCAATAAAGCTTATTAAACTTTAAATTTCTAGTCTGTTAGACTGCGCTAGTTAGGGCAGACCTACATACGATAATGGTTTAGAATGTGGTATGTGCACCATTGTGTCGTTACAAGGACCCACTGATGTACTTAATTTTTTAAGAATCATCAGAGTACAAATATGTAAAATATAGTGTACATTTTAGTGGAAGTGAAACTGCCTATTTTTATAAAGTCTGCTTAGACAAAGTACTTCTGAAAATGCAAAATTAAAGGCTAGCATAAGTGAAATGTGCATGTAAAGTTTCAATAGAATAGCTTGTGTTTTAAATATTTTCTAGTTGGTAACTTACCTAAGTCAATATTTTTTCAAAATTTCTGTTCTCTGCCGTATAACATTGCGTTAGATTTTTAAAAACATGGCTCCACATCCGTAATGTAACAAGCAGTGTTTTCAGATTTTTCCTGTACGCACTCACCCCTTAGCTTAAGGAGTATCGAATTTTAACTCTCTAGTTCAAATTCTAGCTTTAAATATTATGGCTGTTACCCCCACTCTCCGTCACTTTCTTAAACTCAAGATTTTGTTATGAGCAGCGCTCAATTATCATCGTCCTCTTTTTAAGATGATAGTTTTAAGTTATAGTTTCAGTTAAAAGCTTCAGTTCAACATTAGCGTGGCCCCTGCCACTCCTGGTTTAAATATTTGGCTTTTTAGATTTTTCTTGTCGGTTTCTCATCGTGACCTACTGTCGTATCAAATTTCAGTTCTCTAGCGCAAATGTAATCATTTTATTTTTATAGCGTGTTTCTTGCCCACATTTTTAAAAAAAATTTTTTAGTCAGTTCCAATCATACGTGTCAAGTTTCGATGGAAACAGACAGTAATATCTACAGTATATCAGTTCTCGTTGTACCTACATAGTGAACTAACGTCATAGCGGAGTTTTTTTTTTACATACATACTTAACAAAAAAAATCATACAAAAGAAAATATTCGTAATACATATTATTAACTTTTATAAATAAGCTTTAATTGCTTTGTTAATATTTTTTGCATAGTCATAAATAACAAAAACAAAAAAAACCATAATCAAAAAAAAAACAAAAACCAACAAACAAAAGTGCCCTTGAGGAATACTCTATATGAGTACCTCAAAAACAAATAAATGTGAAGTGAGTTATAACGGCAGAAATTCCTATTTTACTGTGAGTTCTGATGCTCATAATGATAACAATAAAAATAAAAAACCTGATGACAGACTTACTGTGAGTTCGGAAGCTCTTAATAAAAATAAAAAATCTGATAATACACTTTTTCTAACAACAAATCCACTTTTTCGACAGCGATCAACTTCGCTTTGTCCAATGCCTACTAGTGATTCTTTAACATTACAGTTGCCTAGTACTTCGTCAGTTAAGCCATTGAAATCATTCGCTTCGGGCTGTTCATCACCTAACCAAGTTATCACTACAGATAACAGTAGCTCAAAACCAAAGGTACAAGTCGGAATGGACAGATATATAACCGTGGTAAAGCGTGGGCGAAGCCCGAATTCTTCTAAAATTTCATCTGTTCCAAAGATGTCTAGGGATAACAGCGCATCATCCATGAATCGCCAAAATCGTTTTTCATTATTGCAAGACGATAACGAGAAGACCGCTTCATCATCTCAGAAGTCTTTTAAGCCACCACCAATATATGTGAGGGAAAAAAATTCTAACGCGCTTCTAAAAAAACTACTGTCGACCATTGGTGAAAATACTTTTCACGTAATTCCAATTAAAAGAGGTAATATTGATGAAACTAAAATCCAAATATACGATGAAAACAATTTTCGAAAAATTGTAAATGATTTTGAAAAAAATAAAACAAACTTTTACACATACCAACTTAAGAGTGCTAAAGGCCTACAGATAGTACTAAAGGGCATAGATTCATATGTTGAGCCCGAAGAAGTAAAATGTGCACTTCTAGACCAAGGATTTAAGGTAAAAAACGTTACTAATATAATTAACAGAGAAAAGGTCGCCCAACCCCTATTTCGCATTGAACTGGAGCCGAATGGCATACAATTGAAAAAAAATTAACCCATCCAATTTATAGCGTAAAGTTTCTGTTACACCGAAAAATCAAAAGTTGAAGAGCCACGTAAGCGTTCAGGTCCTGTACAGTGCCATAATTGCCAAGAATATGGCCATACAAAAACTTACTGCAATTTACCTACAGTTTGTGTTATCTGCGGTGAATTGCATGGTACTGGTAGCTGCACTAAGCCAAAAGAACAAGCAGAAAAAAATGTAGTAATTGTGGAGGTAATCACACCGCTAACTATAGAGGATGCCCTGTATATTCTTTTGTTAAACAGACTATGAGTCAAAAACCTAAGTTAGCTCCAGCCCAACCATTAAACGCGTACTCCGCCTCTTTTGCTCAAGTTAGTCAACCAGTTACTTCACGTGTATCGTATGCCGATGCAAAACATACGTTCTGGGGTTCGCGTCTTATTACACCTAGAGGTCGGGCATTGTTCAACACAATTTCAAAAATGGGCTTGGACGTCATTTCAAGTGGGGAGCCCACTTACTGGCCTATGGACATACAAAAAATTCCGGATGTTATAGATTTTGGAGTCATGAAAAATATCACTAGATAATTAATTCATGTTGAAGCTTCTGTAGATCTCTCCTCCGATCACTCTCCCACAATTGTTACAATTTGTAGCCCACTAAGAAGTGACCTCCCTGTCCCATATGTAAAGATGATCAACCGTGTTAATTGGCTTGGGTTCAAAAAATACCTCAGTAGCCATTGTACGAAAATATTAACCTAAGAACACCAGGTGATATTGAATCTAACATTGAAAATCTTAACGAAAATATTAAACAGGCTGCTGAACATGCCACTACTTCCCATTCGCAGACTGGGTTTAATAGAATTTATTCTACAGACATTGAACGTCTTTTACGTGAAAAAAGGACAGCTAGAAGGGAATGGCAACAGCAGTTACTTCCAGTTACTTCACGTGTATCGTATGCCGATGCTGCTAAGGCTAGTGTTAGTCCCTCACAAAATGTTTCACCGCAAAATAATTCAGCGAATGCAAGCTCAGGCTTTAACTTTAGTCGCCTTGAAGCTACTATTGAGAATCTGGTGCTAACTATAAACAACTTTACAACAAATATGACTAGCATGATGCAAGAAATGCTGCGAATGCAGAATACACTGCTTCAAGCATTAGTTAACAAACCATGAACATGTTAAAAATATGTGTCTGGAACGCAAACGGCATTCGCCAGCATACAAATGAGCTTGAGCACTTCCTCATGGAAAAAAAATATTGATATAATGTTGGTCTCTGAGACTCATTTGACTTCAAGGAGCTTATTTAAAATAAATGGTTACACTCTATATGATTCAAAGGACCCGAGGGGGAGAGCATGCGGTGGGTCAGCAATTCTAATTAAGTCAAGACTCAAACACTATGTCCTTGATAACATTTGTGAAGAACATCTACAAGCAGCAAATATTTGTGTCGAAAATTTTGTTACAAATTTCGTGATATCATCAATTTACTCCCCTCCCAGATTCGCAATTACTGAGGATCAATTCGAGGAATTCTACAAATCTCTTGGCCCTTGTTTTGTAGCAGCTGGGGACTACAATGCAAAACATACGTTCTGGGGTTCGCGTCTTATTACACCTAGAGGTCGGGCATTGTTCAACACAATTTCAAAAATGGGCTTGGACGTCATTTCAAGTGGGGAGCCCACTTACTGGCCTACGAACATACAAAAAATTCCGTATGTTATAGATTTTGGAGTCATGAAAAATATCGCATGTTGAAGCTTCTGTAGATCTCTCCTCCGATCACTCTCCCACGATTGTTACAATTTGTAGGCCACTAAGAAGTGACTTCCCTGTCCCTTATGTAAAGATGATCAACCGTGTTAATTGGCTGGGGTTCAAAAAATACCCCAGTAGCCATTGTACGGAAAATATTAACATAAGAACACCAGGTGATATTGAATCTAACATTGAAAATCTTAACGAATATATTAAACAGGCTGCTGAACACGCCACTACTTCCCATCCGCAGACTGGGTTTAATAGAATTTATTCTACAGACATTGAATGTCTTTTACGTGAAAAAAGGACAGCTAGAAGGGAATGGCAACAGCAGAGATCACCCTAAAATAAAATTAGATTTAAAGAGTGCACTAGACGACTCCAAGAGCTGCTGGCATATGAAAAAACTGTATGTCTTAAAAATTATCTGGAAAATCTTGATGCCACACCTGCATCTAATTACTCCTTGTGGTGAGCTGCTAGAAAGCTTAAAACACCCGTTGAATATAGACCACCTCTGCGCACTTCTACCGGAGGTTGGGCCAGAAGCGATACTGAAAAAGGTAACATATTTGTTGAGCATTTAAAATCCGTATTCACCCCAAACACATGTACTGGTGTTGTTGATTTACCAAGTGTAGTTGCGCTACCCCCTCGACCCATAAAATTTAAGACGCGTGATGTTCAGAAACTAATTGCTGAACTCAACCTAAAGAAAGCTCCAGGTATTGATGGAATAAGTAACAATATGCTGATAAATTTGCCCCATATTGCAATTAGAATCCTGTTATTTATTTTTAACGCCATTTTACGACTGGAGTATTATCCACAAAGCTGGAAGCTTGCGAAGGTCAAAATGATTCCAAAGCCGGGCAAAGACCTTACCAAGGCTGAGTCATACAGGCCAATAAGTCTGCTATCAACAATGTCAAAACTCTTCGAAAAGCTGCTCATGACAAAATTGTCCCCAATTTTAACTGATAGTGGGTGCATCCCAGACCATCAATTTGGTTTTAGAAGTCAGCATAGCACCATTGAACAAACTCATAGATTGGTGCAACTTATAAGAAGAACTTTTGAAGAAAAAATGTATTATTCTGCCCTGTTTATTGACGTTTCTCAGGCCTTTGATAAAGTGTGGCATGAAGGCCTTATTTTAAAATTAAAATCATGTTTACCAATAAATTTTCTGAATTTATTAGAAAGCTACATAACTACCCGAAAGTTTGCGATTGTGGAAGGAGAATTCATGAGTCTGCCCCAATCTATATCATCCGGTGTGCCACAGGGGAGCATACTGGGGCCAATTTTGTATATGATTTATACTTGTGATATGCCTGTGAGCAGCAATATTCATACATCTACGTTTGCCGATGATACAGCCTGCCTTAGTATGCACAAAAACCCGCACGAGGCTTCCCGATATCTTCAAGAACATATTACACAGTTGGAAATCTGGTTGAACTTATGGAGAATTAAGGTAAATGAACAAAAGTGTGTCCATATAACGTTTACCCTAACAAGAGTTACTTCTTCCCCCATTCGAATCAACAATCAAAATATTCCTCAACATTCCCAAGTGAAATACCTTGGTATACACCTTGATCGAAGGCTTACATGGAAACATCATATTGACTTTAAGCTAACTCAGATGAAACTTAAGTTATCTCAAATTCATTGGTTGATTGGCAGAAATTCAACACTTAGTCTGGACTGCAAACTTTTAATATACAAGTCGCTTTTGAAGCCAATATGGTGTTACGGTATCCAGTTATGGGGCACTGCTTCAGCTTGCAATGTAGAGAGAATTCAACGAAGACAAAACAAAATTTTAAGGTTAATAACATCTGCTCCATGGTATATTAAGAATTCAAATTTGCATCGTGATTTAAAAATGCCACTAGTGACTGAAGAAATTGCAAGATACGCAGGCAAATACTTAACAAAACTCGAGTCACATACTAATCCGCTTGCTCGTAATATTTTGAATTTTAATGGTCACATCCGCCTAAAAAAGAGGGACACAAGGACTCTTATACTCAACACTCTAGATGGGAATGCTTGAAAATACATTTAATTTTCCTTTTTGATTATCACTACTTTGTATTATTTAAATTATCACTAAGTTTTGGCCGACACTGGTTGGGCTAAATAATTATATTTTAGCTTTAAGATTTGATCACTTATTGTTAGTTCATATTTGAAGATACAATAAATAAATATATGTATTAAAAAAAATATATATCTACATAAGTAGTATAAAATAAGCTGATCCAAAGTACATAAACAAAGAAACTTAAATTTTATTGTCATGTTAACGACCACTTTCTTAAGGAAAAATTTATAGCCTTTCATTATTAAAATATGTATGCCAAATTTCAATAAAACTGCTTACGCAAACTATTTAAATTTCATGTTTTAGTTTTAAGCTTAATGGGCGTCCCTATGGCTATATTTTCCTGGCTTTAAGATTTTTCTTTTTAGTTTCTAGCTAAGACCTACTTGCCTATCAAATTTCACCTCATTAGCGAAAAACTTGAATTTTTTATTCTTATTTGCGTCATCCAGCCCACTTTTTCAAACTCAAGATTTTCTTTGACGAGTGTTTATGTCTCCTCTTGATTTTCGATGGAAACGTTTAATAATAAATACATAAATAGTATATTTAAATTTTCTCTTCCGATGTATATACATGAGATAGAGAAAATTTATAACCTTGTATTGTTGCAACATGTAACCCAAATTACAATAAAATTGCTTGATTTGCATTGGATTTGTTTTTTTAATTCTGAGCTTTATAGACGTAGCACCGCCCCATGGCTATAACTGTCAGGTTTTCAGATTTTTTAGCTATTTACTAATCTAGAGCTACTTCCTTATCAAATTTCAGCTTACTACCGAAAATTTTAATTCTTTTTTCTAATGGGCATGATACCGCCCACTTTTTCAATCTCATCTTATCTTTCTTGTCGAGTTTTGTTGGAAACGGATAGTAATAAATTTATAAATATGTAGTATATTCAAATGTATGTAAATAGTAGGTTCAAAATGCATGGGCAACATGTATGCCAAATTTCAATAAAATCGCTTCAGTTAAAGGTCTTAGATTTGTATTTTAAATTCTGAGCATTATGGGCGCATTCCCGTCCACCTTAGTAAAATTTGCGAGTTTTCAGATTTTTCCAGTAATTTTCTAATCTACAATAACTCGTTTCTCCAAATTTCAGCTCACTAGCGCAAATTTTATTTTTTTATTCTAATAGGCGTGTTTCCGCCTACTTTTTTAAATCCAAAATTTTTTTTGGCTACTGTTTATCTTTCCTGTTTAGTTTCCTTGGAAACGGATAATAGAAGTTACATAAATAGTACATTTAAATGTGCTGACCGGAAGTACATGAAATAGGATGTTTAAATTGTATGGGCGTGTTAACGCCCACTTAAAAAATAAATTATAGCCTTGTACTATTGTAACATTGCTTGAGTTAAACGCCTTGGATATGTGTTTTTAATTCTGAGCTTTATGGGCGTAGCCCCGGACCCTTGGTTAAAATTTTCGGGTTTTCAGATTTTTTAAGTGACTACTCCATAGTTCTACTTGTATACCAAATTTCAGCTCACTAGCACAAATTTTTATTTTTATGGGTGTACCCCCGCCCCCAGG
Organism: Tachina fera; assembly: GCA_905220375.1. Classification (NCBI taxonomy): domain Eukaryota; kingdom Metazoa; phylum Arthropoda; class Insecta; order Diptera; family Tachinidae; genus Tachina; species Tachina fera. Next base: position 50,327,981 of record LR999967.1, read on the forward strand.
TTGAAATATTCGGGTTTTCAGATTTTTCTAGTTCATCGCTCAGGTAGTTCTAGTTTTGTACCAAATTTCAGATCTGTAACTTTAGCGGAAGTGCTTCATAATATTGATGAGTGAGTCAGTGAGTATGTCTTAAAATATGCACTTTTTGCACATCCATATCTCCGGAACCTTTCATTGTAAGACTTTCAAACTTCGCATGTGAGGTAACATGAATCTATTCTAGTTTTAATTTAAATTTTATAACTTTACAACTGTGGGGAACAAAGTTATGAGGGGGTAAAAACAGCTCGAATGGCTTCCTGTACATATACACATTGCGTGCATTGGCCAGAATTTGGCCTGGCGCACTGCCGTGCGCCTAGATAAAAACTATCCAACATTTTAATGATCGTCATTAAATAGTATTTGAAAATCATACAAAGAACAAATTTCTACAAAAAATTTATTGAAAATTTCTTTTTAGCCATTTATTTAAATTTTGTTTAGAATATATGCATTTATTTTTTATTTTTTTGGACAAATATTCGTATTCTTATTCGACGGAATTTGGCGGGTTCGAATGCGAATACGAATATCTAAAAACGGCGGAATATTCGGCAATTCAAAGACGAATACGAATATTCGAGCATCACTTGTATTCATGCAGGTATGTATGATGTATGTGCGCATATATGGCCATCATTATCCTTAAGTTGGAGTTTTTTAATAGCGTTTTAGGCTTCTAATTTTGCTACCATTTTTAAATGAATCCTTTTTTGTTTCAATCGCTTTTTTTGTTGATGCTGTAAATGAATTAAAACAACTGATTTATTTTTTCATTTTTGAATTAATAAAATAAAAAAATAAAAAGTAACCTAAAATGTCTAAACAACTGAAAAAGAGTTTTTGTTATAAAATGCACCGGATCAAATTGACCATGCTCGTAAAGAAGAGTAAAAAAGTACACATGACATTAAAATAAATAAATATAAAATTTGATTTTTCATAAGCACAATATGACTGAGAATATTTATAAAACATACGTAATTAAAAACAATCATGTAGCACCAAAACGTTTTTTAATTTGTTTATGTTAATTTATAATTTTTAACACTTAAACAGCTGACAATTTACAAATGTAAATTTTTCGACTTTGGAACGGTTGTTTTACTATTTAGAAAATTCCGAATTTCTTGAAACTTCATAAGATAACTATGTATAAACTCACTCTTAAATCGAATCCAATCCGGGCACTTGTTTCCCCTCCATCCAAAAATTTTTCCCTACGCTGAAAATTTGTTATTTTTAACAAACAACAAATACACATATAGTCAAAATAATAAGAGTAAGTGTTTTACTCTTTAATATAAGTAAAAATAAGTATTTGATTTTAACAAGAAAAAAATTGTTAAACTTTATTTTTGAAACCCAAATCAAATGTAACAAAGCAGTGTTTATAAAATAAAAACATAAAGTAACATTCTGGAAACGATGAAATAATAAGTTTAAACCCGAGGATATATTGCTCTATTTTGGATATTTGCTTAATATTCAGTGTATCCTCCATTATGAGGTATCTAAAGGGATTTCATACCAAGTTTCCAAAGATTTTCTTTATTATAAGAAGTATACTTTGATATCATTTGCTTTAGCTCTCCACAAACGCTTCGAATAAGATTTATATCCGGGGATTGACTTGGCCAGTCCAAATAATTAACACAATTGGCTTGAAATCAATCCTTCACATAGTTATAACTGTGCTTCCGGCACAGCAGGATTCCACCGCATATTTTCTTCACCATATGATTAAACTAACCAGCCGTATAGATAGAAAGGTTCCATAATATCGAGAAAAAAATTTAAGCAAGGCTGATCTTTTCACAAGGAAATTTGAGTTGGTTGGAACAATTACATAAACAAATGGTATAACATTCTTTTTAGTGACGGAACCAAAATAAATCTGTTGGGCAATGACAACTGCCAAAATGTGCGTCACCCTGCTGGTAAGGAGCAGTTTTACGAAAAAGATTGTCAAGCACGAAGTATGTAGCATTATTATTGTATTGTGCTTTTCGTGGTATGGCATTGGTCCAAGCTTTCATATTACCGATACAATAAATATTGCTGAATATAATACTACAATATTTAGATTGATCGGTCAATGTAAATACTGCCATTTGAAAAATTTCAGCTCTAACACACACATCGTCGAAATATTTTTGCATTGTATGTCTAACAAATTGAAAAAGAGGTAATTTTAAAAATTCCTTAGATATTCCTAAAAAAAAAAAATCTGTCTTTTTTCCCTACGCTAAAATTTTAACCCTACAAAAAGGGAAAATTCCCTACATCTGGCATCACTGATGCAGCTAACCCCGACAAATCCACCATGTTAAGAAACATAGCTAATGGCCACCGACGCGATTTCCGCTTGCACGTGTAATTTCCAAGCGTTTGGTCCATGATATCTACGCCAGCTTTCGTACGACTATATTCCATTATAATTTTTGGTCTGCCATTATTCTGGTTTGACATTTTTTTTTGGCTTTGGGCAGTAAGTGACCAATGTGAAGTCTTGGCGAAAGGCAAACACAGTTTCGCCCACTTTTCTGTCAGATGTTCAATGCATTTCCTGTGGAATACATCGCTTCTTCTTGCGCATCCTACCAACGACACTCAACCAATTGATGAGTCAAATCCGGTGAAAAAGTTATAAATAATGATGTTTCGACCAGAGTCCCAATATGGTTTGACGAGTTCTTGCACTACATAAGTGCCTATGTTAGTGGCCATCGGTTGACAAGACTGGCGACTAGAATATATGTCACGTCTCAGTGGATAATGAGTGGCTTTGACGCCATATTTTGCAGGCTTGGATGGAATGAACTGCTTAAACGGACTGTGGCCTCTAAACGGAAACAACTGCTCACTGCCACCATCGCTCTCGGTTGCTATAAGTTCTTCTAATTCCAATTCGGTCAATAAAAAAAGTTAAAATGCACTTTCATATATAAAGGAAACAATATATAGCCACGATACACACCTGGTTACATTGATCTTGCCATACCATTTATACCGAATAGAGCTACCGCCACAAGGTAATACTTCATTATTATAAAAATTAATAGACAACAACATAAAGGACAAAATGTATACACAAAAACATCGAAAGCATACATAAACATTACTGGGACCAGCCTCAGGTTCAGGTAAAATTACCGGCGCATCGACTGGAAGAACTCCTCGTTGAAGTTCAAAAACTGGTGGCTCCACAACATTCCGCGCACATTTTGACATTTTTCTTATATTTTTTGTTTTTTTCCACTTTAAGAACGAAAAGCTCGTGCATCTATGAGCTTTAATACACATCTTTTTTATTGTACAATTGCATCTTTGCACGCATATCTAGGCACACGGGAGCGCGCCAGCCCAAGTTCCGGCCAATGCGCGCAGTGTGTATACTTATAGGAAGCTATTCGAGCGGTTTTTACCCCCCCTCATAACTTTGTTCCCCGCAATCGTGAAATTATAAGATTTAAACCATAATTTTAATAAATTCATGTTACTTTACATGCAAAGTTTGAAAGTTTTACATTGAAAGGTTACGGAGATACAGAGGTTCAAAAAGTGCATATGTTAAGACATACTCACTGACCACTCATCAAATTGATGAAGCACTTCCGCTATAGCTAGAAAGCTGAAATTTGTTACAGGAAAAGATCTATAATTATATAATTATATATATATATATATATAATTATATATATTATAATTATATAAAGATCTATATTTATAATTTTTCAATTGTGGGGAACAAAGTTATGAGGGGGTAAAAACAGCTCGAATGGCTTCCTGTACATATACACATTGCGTGCATTGGCCGGAATTTGGCCTGGCGCACTGCCGTGCGCCTAGATAAAAACTACCCAACATTTTAATGATCGTCATTAAATAGTATTTGAAAATCATACAAAGAACAAATTTCTACAAAAAATTTATTGAAAATTTATTTTTAGCCATTTATTTAAATTTTGTTTAGAATATATGCATTTATTTTTTATTTTTTTGGACAAATATTCGTATTCTTATTCGACGGAATTTGGCGGGTACGAATGCGAATACGAATATCTAAAAATGGCGGAATATTCGGCAATTCAAAGACGAATACGAATATTCGAGCATCACTTGTATTCATGCAGGTATGTATGATGTATGTACGCATATATGGCCATCATTATCCTTAAGTTGGAGTTTTTTAATAGCGTTTTTAGGCTTCTAATTTTGCTAGCATTTTTAAATGAATCCTTTTTTGTTTCAATCGCTTTTTTTGTTGATGCTGTAAATGAATTAAAACAACTGATTTATTTTTTCATTCTAGTTTTGCTACCATTTTTAAATTAATACTTTTTTGTTTCAATCGCCTTTTTTTGTTGATGCTGTAAATAAATTAAAGCAACTGATTTATTTTTTCATTTTTGAATTAATAAAATAATAAAATCAAAAGTAACGTAAAATGTCTAAACAACTGAAAAAGAGTTTTTGGTATAAAATGCAGCGGATCAAATTGACCATGCTCGTAAAGAAGTGTAAAAAAGTACACATGACATTAAAATAAATAAATATAAAATTTGATTTTTCATAAGCACAATATGACTGAGAATATTTATAAAACATACGTAATTAAAAACAATCATGTAGCACCAAAACGTTTTTTAATTTGTTTATGTTAATTTATAATTTTTAACACTTAAACAGCTGACAATTTACAAATGTAAATTTTTCGACTTTGGAACGGTTTTTTTACTATTTAGAAAATTCCGAATTTCTTGAAACTTCATAAGATAACTACAAACTCACTCTTAAATCGAATACAATGTGGGCACTTTTTTCCCCTCCAACCAAAAATTTTTCCCTACGCTGAAAATTTGTTATTTTTAACAAACAACAAAAACACATATAGTCAAAATAATAAGAGTAACTGTTTTACTCTTTAATATAAGTAAAAATAAGTATTTGATTTTAACAAGAAAAAAAGTGTTAAACTTTATTTTTGAAACCCAAATCAAATGTAACAAAGCAGTGTTTATAAAATAAAAACATAAAGTAACATTCTGAAAACGATGAAATAATAAGTTTAAACCCGAGGATATATTGCTCTATTTTGGATATTTGCTTAATATTCAGTGTATCCTCCATTATGAGGTATCTAAAGGGATTTCATACCAAGTTTCCAAAGATTTTCTTTATTATAAGAAGTATACTTTGATATCATTTGCTTTAGCTCTCCACAAACGCTTCCAATAAGATTTATATCCGGGGATTGACTTGGCCAGTCCAAATAATTAACACAATTGGCTTGAAATCAATCCTTCACATAGTTATAACTGTGCTTCCGGCACAGCAGGATTCCACCGCATATTTTCTTCACCATATGATTAAACTAACCAGCCGTATAGATAGAAAGGTTCCATAATATCGAGAAAAAAATTTAAGCAAGGCTGATCTTTTCACAAAGAAATTTGAGTTGGTTGGAACAATTACATAAACAAATGGTATAACATTCTTTTTAGTGACGGAACCAAAATAAATCTGTTGGGCAATGACAACTGCCAAAATGTGCGTCACCCTGCTGGTAAGGAGCAGTTTTACGAAAAAGATTGTCAAGCACGAAGTATGTAGCATTATTATTGTATTGTGCTTTTCGTGGTATGGCATTGGTCCAAGCTTTCATATTACCGATACAATAAATATTGCTGAATATAATACTACAATATTTAGATTGATCGGTCAATGTAAATACTGCCATTTGAAAAATTTCAGCTCTAACACACACATCGTCGAAATATTTTTGCATTGTATGTCTAACAAATTGAAAAAGAGGTAATTTTAAAAATTCCCTGGATATTCCTAAAAATAAAAAATCTGTCCCTTTTTCCCTACGCTAAAATTTTAACCCTACAAAAAGGGAAAATTCCCTACATCTGGCATCACTGATGCAGCTAACCCCGACAAATCCACCATGTTAAGAAACATAGCTAATGGCCACCGACGCGATTTCCGCTTGCACGTGTAATTTCCAAGCGTTTGGTCCATGGTATCTACGCCAGCTTTCGTACGACTATATTCCATTATAATTTTTGGTCTGCCATTTTTCTGGTTTGACATTTTTTTTTGGCTTTGGGCAGTAAGTGACCAATGTGAAGTCTTGGCGAAAGGCAAACACAGTTTCGCTCACTTTTCTGTCAGATGTTCAATGCATTTCCTGTGGAATACATCGCTTCTTCTTGCGCATCCTACCAACGACACTCAACCAATTGATGAGTCAAATCCGGTGAAAAAGTTATAAATAATGATGTTTCGACCAGAGTCCCAATATGGTTTGACGAGTTCTTGCACTACATAAGTGCCTATGTTAGTGGCCATCGGTTGACAAGACTGGCGACTAGAATATATGTCACGTCTCAGTGGATAATGAGTGGCTTTGACGCCATATTTTGCAGGCTTGGATGGAATGAACTGCTTAAACGGACTGTGGCCTCTAAACGGAAACAACTGCTCACTGCCACCATCGCTCTCGGTTGCTATAAGTTCTTCTAATTCCAATTCGGTCAATAAAAAAAGTTAAAATGCACTTTCATATATAAAGGAAACAATATATAGCCACGATACACACCTGGTTACATTGATCTTGCCATGCCATTTATACCGAATAGAGCTACCGCCACAAGGTAATACTTCATTATTATAAAAATTAATAGACAACAACATAAAGGACAAAATGTATACACAAAAACATCGAAAGCATACATAAACATTACTGGGACCAGCCTCAGGGTCAGGTAAAATTACCGGCGCATCGACTGGAAGAACTCCTCGTTGAAGTTCAAAAACTGGTGGCTCCACAACATTCCGCGCACATTTTGACATTTTTCTTATATTTTTTGTTTTTTTCCACTTTAAGAACGAAAAGCTCGTGCATCTATGAGCTTTAATACACATCTTTTTTATTGTACAATTGCATCTTTGCACGCATATCTAGGCACACGGGAGCGCGCCAGCCCAAGTTCCGGCCAATGCGCGCAGTGTGTATACTTATAGGAAGCTATTCGAGCGGTTTTTACCCCCCCTCATAACTTTGTTCCCCGCAATCTTGAAATTATAAGATTTAAACCATAATTTTAATAAATTCATGTTACTTTACATGCAAAGTTTGAAAGTTTTACATTGAAAGGTTACGGAGATACGGAGGTTAAGAAAGTGCATATTTTAAGACATACTCACTGACCACTGACACACTCATCAAATTGATGAAGCAATTCCGCTATAGCTAGAAAGCTGAAATTTGTTACACGAAAAGATCTATAATTATATAATTATATATATATATATATAATTATATATATTATAATTATATAAAGATCTATATTTATAATTTTTCAATTGTGGGGAACAAAGTTATGAGGGGGTAAAAACAGCTCGAATGGCTTCCTGTACATATACACATTGCGTGCATTGGCCGGAATTTGGCCTGGCGCACTGCCGTGCGCCTAGATAAAACTACCCAACATTTTAATGATCGTCATTAAATAGTATTTGAAAATCATACAAAGAACAAATTTCTACAAAAAATTTATTGAAAATTTATTTTTAGCCATTTATTTAAATTTTGTTTAGAATATATGCATTTATTTTTTATTTTTTTGGACAAATATTCGTATTCTTATTCGACGGAATTTGGCGGGTACGAATGCGAATACGAATATCTAAAAATGGCGGAATATTCGGCAATTCAAAGACGAATACGAATATTCGAGCATCACTTGTATTCATGCAGGTATGTATGATGTATGTACGCATATATGGCCATCATTATCCTTAAGTTAGAGTTTTTTAATAGCGTTTTTAGGCTTCTAATTTTGCTAGCATTTTTAAATGAATCCTTTTTTGTTTCAATCGCTTTTTTTGTTGATGCTGTAAATGAATTAAAACAACTGATTTATTTTTTCATTCTAGTTTTGCTACCATTTTTAAATTAATACTTTTTTGTTTCAATCGCCTTTTTTTGTTGATGCTGTAAATAAATTAAAACAACTGATTTATTTTTTCATTTTTGAATTAATAAAATAATAAAATCAAAAGTAACGTAAAATGTCTAAACAACTGAAAAAGAGTTTTTGGTATAAAATGCAGCGGATCAAATTGACCATGCTCGTAAAGAAGTGTAAAAAAGTACACATGACATTAAAATAAATAAATATAAAATTTGATTTTTCATAAGCACAATATGACTGAGAATATTTATAAAACATACGTAATTAAAAACAATCATGTAGCACCAAAACGTTTTTTAATTTGTTTATGTTAATTTATAATTTTTAACACTTAAACAGCTGACAATTTACAAATGTAAATTTTTCGACTTTGGAACGGTTTTTTTACTATTTAGAAAATTCCGAATTTCTTGAAACTTCATAAGATAACTACAAACTCACTCTTAAATCGAATACAATGTGGGCACTTTTTTCCCCTCCAACCAAAAATTTTTCCCTACGCTGAAAATTTGTTATTTTTAACAAACAACAAAAACACATATAGTCAAAATAATAAGAGTAACTGTTTTACTCTTTAATATAAGTAAAAATAAGTATTTGATTTTAACAAGAAAAAAAGTGTTAAACTTTATTTTTGAAACCCAAATCAAATGTAACAAAGCAGTGTTTATAAAATAAAAACATAAAGTAACATTCTGAAAACGATGAAATAATAAGTTTAAACCCGAGGATATATTGCTCTATTTTGGATATTTGCTTAATATTCAGTGTATCCTCCATTATGAGGTATCTAAAGGGATTTCATACCAAGTTTCCAAAGATTTTCTTTATTATAAGAAGTATACTTTGATATCATTTCCTTTAGCTCTCCAAAAACGCTTCCAATAAGATTTATATCCGGGGATTGACTTGGCCAGTCCAAATAATTAACACAATTGGCTTGAAATCAATCCTTCACATAGTTATAACTGTGCTTCCGGCACAGCAGGATTCCACCGCATATTTTATTCACCATATGATTAAACTAACCAGCCGTATAGATAGAAAGGTTCCATAATATCGAGAAAAAAATTTAAGCAAGACTGATCTTTTCACAAAGAAATTTGAGTTGGTTGGAACAATTACATAAACAAATGGTATAACATTCTTTTTAGTGACGGAACCAAAATAAATCTGTTGGGCAATGACAACTGCCAAAATGTGCGTCACCCTGCTGGTAAGGAGCAGTTTTACGAAAAGGATTGTCAAGCACGAAGTATGTAGCATTATTATTGTATTGTGCTTTTCGTGGTATGGCATTGGTCCAAGCTTTCATATTACCGATACAATAAATATTGCTGAATATAATACTACAATATTTAGATTGATCGGTCAATGTAAATACTGCCATTTGAAAAATTTCAGCTCTAACACACACATCGTCGAAATATTTTTGCATTGTATGTCTAACAAATTGAAAAAGAGGTAATTTTAAAAATTCCTTAGATATTCCTAAAAAAAAAATCTGTCCCTTTTTCCCTACGCTAAAATTTTAACCCTACAAAAAGGGAAAATTCCCTACATCTGGCATCACTGATGCAGCTAACCCCGACAAATCCACCATGTTAAGAAACATAGCTAATGGCCACCGACGCGATTTCCGCTTGCACGTGTAATTTCCAAGCGTTTGGTCCATGGTATCTACGCCAGCTTTCGTACGACTATATTCCATTATAATTTTTGGTCTGCCATTTTTCTGGTTTGACATTTTTTTTTGGCTTTGGGCAGTAAGTGACCAATGTGAAGTCTTGGCGAAAGGCAAACACAGTTTCGCTCACTTTTCTGTCAGATGTTCAATGCATTTCCTGTGGAATACATCGCTTCTTCTTGCGCATCCTACCAACGACACTCAACCAATTGATGAGTCAAATCCGGTGAAAAAGTTATAAATAATGATGTTTCGACCAGAGTCCCAATATGGTTTGACGAGTTCTTGCACTACATAAGTGCCTATGTTAGTGGCCATCGGTTGACAAGACTGGCGACTAGAATATATGTCACGTCTCAGTGGATAATGAGTGGCTTTGACGCCATATTTTGCAGGCTTGGATGGAATGAACTGCTTAAACGGACTGTGGCCTCTAAACGGAAACAACTGCTCACTGCCACCATCGCTCTCGGTTGCTATAAGTTCTTCTAATTCCAATTCGGTCAATAAAAAAAGTTAAAATGCACTTTCATATATAAAGGTAACAATATATAGCCACGATACACACCTGGTTACATTGATCTTGCCATACCATTTATACCGAATAGAGCTACCGCCACAAGGTAATACTTCATTATTATAAAAATTAATAGACAACAACATAAAGGACAAAATGTATACACAAAAACATCGAAAGCATACATAAACATTACTGGGACCAGCCTCAGGGTCAGGTAAAATTACCGGCGCAACGACTGGAAGAACTCCTCGTTGAAGTTCAAAAACTGGTGGCTCCACAACATTCCGCGCACATTTTGACACTTTTCTTATATTTTTTGTTTTTTTCCACTTTAAGAACGAAAAGCTCGTGCATCTATGAGCTTTAATACACATCTTTTGTATTCTACTATTGCATCTTTGCACGCATACCTAGGCACACGGGAGCGCGCCAGCCCAAGTTCCGGCCAATGCGCGCAGTGTGTATATTTATAGGAAGCTATTCGAGCGGTTTTTACCCCCCGTCATAACTTTGTTCCCCGCAATCGTGAAATTATAAGATTTAAACCATAATTTTAATAAATTCATGTTACTTTACATGCAAAGCTTGAAAGTTTTACATTGAAAGGTTACGGAGATACGGAGGTTAAGAAAGTGCATATTTTAAGACATACTCACTGACCACTGACACACTCATCAAATTGATGAAGCAATTCCGCTATAGCTAGAAAGCTGAAATTTGTTACACGAAAAGATCTATAATTATATATATATATATATAATTATATATATTATAATTATATAAAGATCTATATTTATAATTTTACAATTGTGGGGAACAAAGTTATGAGGGGGTAAAAACAGCTCGAATGGCTTCCTGTACATATACACATTGCGTGCATTGGCCGGAATTTGGCCTGGCGCACTGCCGTGCGCCTAGATAAAAACTACCCAACATTTTAATGATCGTCATTAAATAGTATTTGAAAATCATACAAAGAACAAATTTCTACAAAAAATTTATTGAAAATTTATTTTTAGCCATTTATTTAAATTTTGTTTAGAATATATGCATTTATTTTTTATTTTTTTGGACAAATATTCGTATTCTTATTCGACGAAATTTGGCGGGTTCGAATGCGAATACGAATATCTAAAAATGGCGGAATATTCGGCAATTCAAAGACGAATACGAATATTCGAGCATCACTTGTATTCATCAGTTCTCGTTGTACCTTCATAGTGAACTAACGTCATAGCGGAGTTTTTTTTTACATACATACTTAACAAAAAAATCATATAAAAGAAAATATTCGTAATACATATTATTAACTTTGATAAATAAGCTGTAATTGCTTTGTTAATATTATTTTGCATAGTCATAAATAACAAAAACAAAAAAACCGTAATAAAAAAAACAAACAAACAAACAAAAGTACCCTTGAGGAATACTCTATATGAGTACCTCAAAAACAAATAAATGTGAAGTGAGTTATAACGGCAGAAATGCCTATTTTACTGTGAGTTCTGATGCTCATAATGATAACAATAAAAATAAAAAACCTGATGACAGACTTACTGTGAGTTCGGAAGCTCTTAATAAAAATACAAAATCTGATAATACACTTTTTCTAACAACAAATCGACTTTTTCGACAGCGATCAACTTCGCTTTGTCCAATGCCTACTAGTGATTCTTTAACATTACAGTTGCCTAGTACTTCGTCAGTTAAGCCATTGAAATCATTCGCTTCGGGCTGTTCATCACCTAACCAAGTTGTCACTACAGATAACAGTAGCTCAAAACCAAAGGTACAAGTTGGAGTGGACAGATATATAACCGTGGTAAAGCGTGGGCGAAGCCCGAATTCTTCTAAAATTTCATCTGTTCCAAAGATGTCTAGGGATAACAGCGCATCATCCATGAATCGCCAAAATCGTTTTTCATTATTGCAACACGATAACGACAAGACCGCTTCATCATCTCAGAAGTCTTTTAAGCCACCACCAATATATGTGAGGGAAAAAAATTCTAACGCGCTTCTAAAAAAACTACTGTCGACCATTTGTGAAAATACTTTTCACGTAATTCCAATTAAAAGAGGTAATATTGATGAAACTAAAATCCAAATATACGATGAAAACAATTTTCGAAAAATTGTAAATGATTTTGAAAAAAATAAAACAAAATTTTACACATACCAACTTAAGAGTGCTAAAGGCCTACAGATAGTACTAAAGGGCATAGATTCATACGTTGAGCCCGAAGAAGTAAAATGTGCACTTCTAGACCAAGGATTTAAGGTAAAAAACGTTACTAATATAATTAACAGAGAAAAGGTCGCCCAACCCCTATTTCGCATTGAACTGGAGCCGAATGGCATACAATTGAAAAAAAATTAACCCATCCAATTTATAGCGTAAAGTTTCTGTTACACCGAAAAATCAAAAGTTGAAGAGCCACGTAAGCGTTCAGGTCCTGTACAGTGCCATAATTGCCAAGAATATGGCCATACAAAAACTTACTGCAATTTACCTACAGTTTGTGTTATCTGCGGTGAATTGCATGGTACTGGTAGCTGCACTAAGCCAAAAGAACAAGCAGAAAAAAATGTAGTAATTGTGGAGGTAATCACACCGCTAACTATAGAGGATGCCCTGTATATTCTTTTGTTAAACAGACTATGAGTCAAAAACCTAAGTTAGCTCCAGCCCAACCATTAAACGCGTACTCCGCCTCTTTTGCTCAAGTTAGTCAACCAGTTACTTCACGTGTATCGTATGCCGATGCTGCTAAGGCTAGTTCTAGTCCCTCACAAAATGTTTCACCGCAAAATAATTCAGCGAATGCAAACTCAGGCTTTAACTTTGGTCGCCTTGAAGCTACTATTGAGAATCTGGTGCTAACTATAAACAACTTTACAACAAATATGACTAGCATGATGCAAGAAATGCTGCGAATGCAGAATACACTGCTTCAAGCATTAGTTAACAAACCATGAACATGTTAAAAATTTGTTTCTGGAACGCAAACGGCATTCGCCAGCATAAAAATGAACTTGAGCACTTCCTCATGGAAAAAAATATTGATATAATGTTGGTCTCTGAGACTCATTTGACTTCAAGGAGCTTATTTAAAATAAATGGTTACACTATATATGATTCAAAGGACCCGAGGGGGAGAGCATGCGGTGGGTCAGCAATTCTAATTAAGTCAAGACTCAAACACTATGTCCTTGATAACATTTGTGAAGAACATCTACAAGCAACGAATATTTGTATCGAAAATTTTTGCACAAATCTTGTCATATCATCAATTTACTCCCCTCCTAGATTCGCAATTACTGAGGATCAATACGAGGATTTCTACAAATCTCTTGGCCCTTGTTTCGTAGCAGCTGGAGACTATAATGCAAAACATACTTTCTGGGGTTCGCGTCTTATCACACCTAGAGGACGAGCGTTGTTCAACACAATTTCAAAAATGGGCTTGGACGTCATTTCAAGTGGGGAGGCCACTTACTGGCCTACGGACATACAAAAAATTCCGGATGTTATAGATTTTGGAGTCATTAAAAATATCGGTAGGGAATTAATTCATGTTGAAGCTTCTGTAGATCTCTCCTCCGATCACTCTCCCACGATTGTTACAATTTGTAGCCCACTAAGAAGTGACTTCCCTGTCCCATATGTAAAGATGATCAACCGTGTTAATTGGCTGGGGTTCAAAAAATACCTCAGTAGCCATTGTACGGAAAATATTAAACTAAGAACACCAGGTGATATTGAATCTAACATTGAAAATCTTAACGAAAATATTAAACAGGCTGCTGAACATGCCACTACTTCCCATCCGCAGACTGGGTTTAATAGAATTTATTCTACAGACATTGAACGTCTTTTACGTGAAAAAAGGACAGCTAGAAGGGAATGGCAACAGCACAGATCACCCCAAAATAAAATTAGATTTAAAGAGTGCACTAGACGACTCCAAGAGCTGCTGGTATATGAAAAAACTGTATGTCTTAAAAATTATTTGGAAAATCTTGATGCCACACCTGCATCTAATTACTCCTTGTGGCGAGCTGCTAGAAAGCTTAAAACACCCGTTGAATATAGACCACCTCTGCGCACTTCTACCGGAGGTTGGGCCAGAAGCGATACTGAAAAAGGTAACATATTTGTTGAGCATTTAAAATCCGAATTTACCCCAAACACATGTACTGGTGTTGTTGATTTACCAAGTGTAGTTGCGCTACCCCCTCGAACCATAAAATTTAAGACGCGTGATGTTCAGAAACTAATTGCTGAACTCAACCCGAAGAAAGCTCCAGGTATTGATGGAATAAGTAACAATATGCTGATAAACTTGCCCCATATTGCAATTAGAATCCTGTTATTTATTTTTAACTCCATTTTACGACTGGAGTATTATCCACAAAGCTGGAAGCTTGCGAAGGTCAAAATGATTCCAAAGCCGGGCAAAGACCTTACCAAGGCTGAGTCATACAGGCCAATAAGTCTGCTATCAACAATGTCAAAACTCTTCGAAAAGCTGCTCATGACAAAATTGTCCCCAATTTTAACTGATAGTGGGTGCATCCCAGACCATCAATTTGGTTTTAGAAGTCAGCATAGCACCATTGAACAAACTCATAGATTGGTGCAATTTATAAGAAGAACTTTTGAAGAAAAAATGTATTGTTCTGCCCTGTTTATTGACGTTTCTCAGGCCTTTGATAAAGTGTGGCATGAAGGTCTAATTCTAAAATTAAAATCATATCTACCAATAAATTTAGTGAATTTATTAGAAAGTTACATCACTACCCGGAAGTTCACGGTTGTGGAAGGAGAATTCATGAGTGTGCCCGAATCTATATCATCCGGTGTGCCACAGGGGAGCATACTGGGGCCAGTTTTGTATTTGATCTATACTTGTGATATGCCTTTGAGCAGCAATATCCATACATCTACGTTTGCCGATGATACAGCCTGCCTTAGTATGCATGAAAACCCTCACGAGGCTTCCCGATATTTACAAGAACATATTACACAATTGGAAATGTGGTTGAACTTATGGAGAATTAAGGTAAATGAACAAAAGTGTGTCCATATAACGTTTACCCTAAGAAGAGATACTTGTTCCCCAATTCGAATCAATAATCAAAATATTCCTCAACACTCCCAAGTGAAATACCTTGGTATACACCTTGATCGAAGACTTACATGGAAACATCATATTGAATTTAAGCTAACTCAGATGAAACTTAAGTTATCTCAAATACACTGGTTGATTGGCAGAAATTCAATACTTAGCCTGGACTGTAAACTTTTATTATACAAGTCGCTTTTAAAGCCAATATGGTGTTACGGTATCCAGTTATGGGGCACTGCTTCAGCCTCCAATGTAGAGAGAATTCAACGAAGGCAAAACAAAATTTTAAGGTTAATAACATCTGCTCCATGGTATATTAAGAATTCAAATTTGCATCGTGATTTAAGAATGCCACTAGTGACTGAAGAAATTGCAAGATACGCAGGCAAATACTTAACAAAACTCGAGTCACATCCTAATCCGCTTGCTCGTAATATTTTGAATTTTAATGGTCACATCCGCCTAAAAAAGAGGGACACAAGGGCTCTTATACTCAACACTCTAGATGAGAATGCTTGAAAATACATTTAATTTTCCTTTTTGATTATCACTACTTTGTATTATTTAAATTATCACTAAGTTTTGGCCGACACTGGTCGGGCTAAACAATTATATTTTAGCTTTAAGATTTGATCACTTATTGTTAGTTCATATTTGAAGATACAATAAATAAATATATGTATTAAAAAAAAAAAAAAAAAAAAAAAAACTTGTATTCATGCAGGTATGTATGATGTATGTACGCATATATGGCCATCATTATCCTTAAGTTAGAGTTTTTTAATAGCGTTTTTAGGCTTCTAATTTTGCTACCATTTTTAAATGAATCCTTTTTTGTTTCAATCGCTTTTTTTGTTGATGCTGTAAATGAATTAAAACAACTGATTTATTTTTTCATTCTAGTTTTGCTACCATTTTTAAATTAATACTTTTTTGTTTCAATCGCCTTTTTTTGTTGATGCTGTAAATAAATTAAAACAACTGATTTATTTTTTCATTTTTGAATTAATAAAATAATAAAATCAAAAGTAACGTAAAATGTCTAAACAACTGAAAAAGAGTTTTTGGTATAAAATGCAGCGGATCAAATTGACCATGCTCGTAAAGAAGTGTAAAAAAGTACACATGACATTAAAATAAATGAATATAAAATTTGATTTTTCATAAGCACAATATGACTGAGAATATTTATAAAACATACGTAATTAAAAACAATCATGTAGCACCAAAACGTTTTTTAATTTGTTTATGTTAATTTATAATTTTTAACACTTAAACAGCTGACAATTTACAAATGTAAATTTTTCGACTTTGGAACGGTTTTTTTACTATTTAGAAAATTCCGAATTTCTTGAAACTTCATAAGATAACTACAAACTCACTCTTAAATCGAATACAATGTGGGCACTTTTTTCCCCTACAACCAAAAATTTTTCCCTACGCTGAAAATTTGTTATTTTTAACAAACAACAAATACACATATAGTCAAAATAATAAGAGTAACTGTTTTACTCTTTAATATAAGTAAAAATAAGTATTTGATTTTAACAAGAAAAAAAGTGTTAAACTTTATTTTTGAAACCCAAATCAAATGTAACAAAGCAGTGTTTATAAAATAAAAACATAAATTAAAATTCTGAAAACGATGAAATAATAAGTTTAAACCCGAGGATATATTGCTCTATTTTGGATATTTGCTTAATATTCAGTGTATCCTCCATTATGAGGTATCTAAAGGGATTTCATACCAAGTTTCCAAAGATTTTCTTTATTATAAGAAGTATACTTTGATATCATTTGCTTTAGCTCTCCACAAACGCTTCCAATAAGATTTATATCCGGGGATTGACTTGGCCAGTCCAAATAATTAACACAATTGGCTTGAAATCAATCCTTCACATAGTTATAAGTGTGCTTCCGGCACAGCAGGATTCCACCGCATATTTTATTCACCATATGATTAAACTAACCAGCCGTATAGATAGAAAGGTTCCATAATATCGAGAAAAAAATTTAAGCAAGGCTGATCTTTTCACAAAGAAATTTGAGTTGGTTGGAACAATTACATAAACAAATGGTATAACATTCTTTTTAGTGACGGAACCAAAATAAATCTGTTGGGCAATGACAACTGCCAAAATGTGCGTCACCCTGCTGGTAAGGAGCAGTTTTACGAAAAAGATTGTCAAGCACGAAGTATGTAGCATTATTATTGTATTGTGCTTTTCGTGGTATGGCATTGGTCCAAGCTTTCGTATTACCGATACAATAAATATTGCTGAATATAATACTACAATATTTAGATTGATCGGTCAATGTAAATACTGCCATTTGAAAAATTTCAGCTCTAACACACACATCGTCGAAATATTTTTGCATTGTATGTCTAACAAATTGAAAAAGAGGTAATTTTAAAAATTCCTTAGATATTCCTAAAAAAAAAATCTGTCCCTTTTTCCCTACGCTAAAATTTTAACCCTACAAAAAGGGAAAATTCCCTACATCTGGCATCACTGATGCAGCTAACCCCGACAAATCCACCATGTTAAGAAACATAGCTAATGGCCACCGACGCGATTTCCGCTTGCACGTGTAATTTCCAAGCGTTTGGTCCATGGTATCTACGCCAGCTTTCGTACGACTATATTCCATTATAATTTTTGGTCTGCCATTTTTCTGGTTTGACATTTTTTTTGGCTTTGGGCAGTAAGTGACCAATGTGAAGTCTTGGCGAAAGGCAAACACAGTTTCGCTCACTTTTCTGTCAGATGTTCAATGCATTTCCTGTGGAATACATCGCTTCTTCTTGCGCATCCTACCAACGACACTCAACCAATTGATGAGTCAAATCCGGTGAAAAAGTTATAAATAATGATGTTTCGACCAGAGTCCCAATATGGTTTGACGAGTTCTTGCACTACATAAGTGCCTATGTTAGTGGCCATCGGTTGACAAGACTGGCGACTAGAATATATGTCACGTCTCAGTGGATAATGAGTGGCTTTGACGCCATATTTTGCAGGCTTGGATGGAATGAACTGCTTAAACGGACTGTGGCCTCTAAACGGAAACAACTGCTCACTGCCACCATCGCTCTCGGTTGCTATAAGTTCTTCTAATTCCAATTCGGTCAATAAAAAAAGTTAAAATGCACTTTCATATATAAAGGAAACAATATATAGCCACGATACACACCTGGTTACATTGATCTTGCCATACCATTTATACCGAATAGAGCTACCGCCACAAGGTAATACTTCATTATTATAAAAATTAATAGACAACAACATAAAGGACAAAATGTATACACAAAAACATCGAAAGCATACATAAACATTACTGGGACCAGCCTCAGGGTCAGGTAAAATTACCGGCGCAACGACTGGAAGAACTCCTCGTTGAAGTTCAAAAACTGGTGGCTCCACAACATTCCGCGCACATTTTGACACTTTTCTTATATTTTTTGTTTTTTTCCACTTTAAGAACGAAAAGCTCGTGCATCTATGAGCTTTAATACACATCTTTTTTATTGTACAATTGCATCTTTGCACGCATATCTAGGCACACGGGAGCGCGCCAGCCCAAGTTCCGGCCAATGCGCGCAGTGTGTATACTTATAGGAAGCTATTCGAGCGGTTTTTACCCCCCCTCATAACTTTGTTCCCCGCAATCGTGAAATTATAAGATTTAAACCATAATTTTAATAAATTCATGTTACTTTACATGCAAAGCTTGAAAGTTTTACATTGAAAGGTTACGGAGATACGGAGGTTAAGAAAGTGCATATTTTAAGACATACTCACTGACCACTGACACACTCATCAAATTGATGAAGCAATTCCGCTATAGCTAGAAAGCTGAAATTTGTTACACGAAAAGATCTATAATTATATAATTATATATATATATATAATTATATATATTATAATTATATAAAGATCTATATTTATAATTTTTCAATTGTGGGAACAAAGTTATGAGGGGGTAAAAACAGCTCGAATGGCTTCCTGTACATATACACATTGCGTGCATTGGCCGGAATTTGGCCTGGCGCACTGCCGTGCGCCTAGATAAAAACTACCCAACATTTTAATGATCGTCATTAAATAGTATTTGAAAATCATACAAAGAACAAATTTCTACAAAAAATTTATTGAAAATTTATTTTTAGCCATTTATTTAAATTTTGTTTAGAATATATGCATTTATTTTTTATTTTTTTGGACAAATATTCGTATTCTTATTCGACGGAATTTGGCGGGTTCGAATGCGAATATCTAAAAATGGCGGAATATTCGGCAATTCAAAGACGAATACGAATATTCGAGCATCACTTGTATTCATGCAGGTATGTATGATGTATGTACGCATATATGGCCATCATTATCCTTAAGTTGGAGTTTTTTAATAGCGTTTTTAGGCTTCTAATTTTGCTAGCATTTTTAAATGAATCCTTTTTTGTTTCAATCGCTTTTTTTGTTGATGCTGTAAATGAATTAAAACAACTGATTTATTTTTTCATTCTAGTTTTGCTACCATTTTTAAATTAATACTTTTTTGTTTCAATCGCCTTTTTTTGTTGATGCTGTAAATAAATTAAAACAACTGATTTATTTTTTCATTTTTGAATTAATAAAATAATAAAATCAAAAGTAACGTAAAATGTCTAAACAACTGAAAAAGAGTTTTTGGTATAAAATGCAGCGGATCAAATTGACCATGCTCGTAAAGAAGTGTAAAAAAGTACACATGACATTAAAATAAATAAATATAAAATTTGATTTTTCATAAGCACAATATGACTGAGAATATTTATAAAACATACGTAATTAAAAACAATCATGTAGCACCAAAACGTTTTTTAATTTGTTTATGTTAATTTATAATTTTTAACACTTAAACAGCTGACAATTTACAAATGTAAATTTTTCGACTTTGGAACGGTTTTTTTACTATTTAGAAAATTCCGAATTTCTTGAAACTTCATAAGATAACTACAAACTCACTCTTAAATCGAATACAATGTGGGCACTTTTTTCCCCTCCAACCAAAAATTTTTCCCTACGCTGAAAATTTGTTATTTTTAACAAACAACAAAAACACATATAGTCAAAATAATAAGAGTAACTGTTTTACTCTTTAATATAAGTAAAAATAAGTATTTGATTTTAACAAGAAAAAAAGTGTTAAACTTTATTTTTGAAACCCAAATCAAATGTAACAAAGCAGTGTTTATAAAATAAAAACATAAAGTAACATTCTGAAAACGATGAAATAATAAGTTTAAACCCGAGGATATATTGCTCTATTTTGGATATTTGCTTAATATTCAGTGTATCCTCCATTATGAGGTATCTAAAGGGATTTCATACCAAGTTTCCAAAGATTTTCTTTATTATAAGAAGTATACTTTGATATCATTTCCTTTAGCTCTCCACAAACGCTTCCAATAAGATTTATATCCGGGGATTGACTTGGCCAGTCCAAATAATTAACACAATTGGCTTGAAATCAATCCTTCACATAGTTATAACTGTGCTTCCGGCACAGCAGGATTCCACCGCATATTTTCTTCACCATATGATTAAACTAACCAGCCGTATAGATAGAAAGGTTCCATAATATCGAGAAAAAAATTTAAGCAAGACTGATCTTTTCACAAAGAAATTTGAGTTGGTTGGAACAATTACATAAACAAATGGTATAACATTCTTTTTAGTGACGGAACCAAAATAAATCTGTTGGGCAATGACAACTGCCAAAATGTGCGTCACCCTGCTGGTAAGGAGCAGTTTTACGAAAAAGATTGTCAAGCACGAAGTATGTAGCATTATTATTGTATTGTGCTTTTCGTGGTATGGCATTGGTCCAAGCTTTCATATTACCGATACAATAAATATTGCTGAATATAATACTACAATATTTAGATTGATCGGTCAATGTAAATACTGCCATTTGAAAAATTTCAGCTCTAACACACACATCGTCGAAATATTTTTGCATTGTATGTCTAACAAATTGAAAAAGAGGTAATTTTAAAAATTCCTTAGATATTCCTAAAAAAAAAATCTGTCCCTTTTTCCCTACGCTAAAATTTTAACCCTACAAAAAGGGAAAATTCCCTACATCTGGCATCACTGATGCAGCTAACCCCGACAAATCCACCATGTTAAGAAACATAGCTAATGGCCACCGACGCGATTTCCGCTTGCACGTGTAATTTCCAAGCGTTTGGTCCATGGTATCTACGCCAGCTTTCGTACGACTATATTCCATTATAATTTTTGGTCTGCCATTTTTCTGGTTTGACATTTTTTTTTGGCTTTGGGCAGTAAGTGACCAATGTGAAGTCTTGGCGAAAGGCAAACACAGTTTCGCTCACTTTTCTGTCAGATGTTCAATGCATTTCCTGTGGAATACATCGCTTCTTCTTGCGCATCCTACCAACGACACTCAACCAATTGATGAGTCAAATCCGGTGAAAAAGTTATAAATAATGATGTTTCGACCAGAGTCCCAATATGGTTTGACGAGTTCTTGCACTACATAAGTGCCTATGTTAGTGGCCATCGGTTGACAAGACTGGCGACTAGAATATATGTCACGTCTCAGTGGATAATGAGTGGCTTTGACGCCATATTTTGCAGGCTTGGATGGAATGAACTGCTTAAACGGACTGTGGCCTCTAAACGGAAACAACTGCTCACTGCCACCATCGCTCCCGGTTGCTATAAGTTCTTCTAATTCCAATTCGGTCAATAAAAAAAGTTAAAATGCACTTTCATATATAAAGGAAACAATATATAGCCACGATACACACCTGGTTACATTGATCTTGCCATACCATTTATACCGAATAGAGGTACCGCCACAAGGTAATACTTCATTATTATAAAAATTAATAGACAACAACATAAAGGACAAAATGTATACACAAAAACATCGAAAGCATACATAAACATTACTGGGACCAGCCTCAGGGTCAGGTAAAATTACCGGCGCAACGACTGGAAGAACTCCTCGTTGAAGTTCAAAAACTGGTGGCTCCACAACATTCCGCGCACATTTTGACACTTTTCTTATATTTTTTGTTTTTTTCCACTTTAAGAACGAAAAGCTCGTGCATCTATGAGCTTTAATACACATCTTTTGTATTCTACTATTGCATCTTTGCACGCATACCTAGGCACACGGGAGCGCGCCAGCCCAAGTTCCGGCCAATGCGCGCAGTGTGTATATTTATAGGAAGCTATTCGAGCGGTTTTTACCCCCCGTCATAACTTTGTTCCCCGCAATCGTGAAATTATAAGATTTAAACCATAATTTTAATAAATTCATGTTACTTTACATGCAAAGCTTGAAAGTTTTACATTGAAAGGTTACGGAGATACGGAGGTTAAGAAAGTGCATATTTTAAGACATACTCACTGACCACTGACACACTCATCAAATTGATGAAGCAATTCCGCTATAGCTAGAAAGCTGAAATTTGTTACACGAAAAGATCTATAATTATATATATATATATATATATATATAATTATATATATTATAATTATATAAAGATCTATATTTATAATTTTACAATTGTGGGGAACAAAGTTATGAGGGGGTAAAAACAGCTCGAATGGCTTCCTGTACATATACACATTGCGTGCATTGGCCGGAATTTGGCCTGGCGCACTGCCGTGCGCCTAGATAAAAACTACCCAACATTTTAATGATCGTCATTAAATAGTATTTGAAAATCATACAAAGAACAAATTTCTACAAAAAATTTATTGAAAATTTCTTTTTAGCCATTTATTTAAATTTTGTTTAGAATATATGCATTTATTTTTTATTTTTTTGGACAAATATTCGTATTCTTATTCGACGGAATTTGGCGGGTTCGAATGCGAATACGAATATCTAAAAATGGCGGAATATTCGGCAATTCAAAGACGAATACGAATATTCGAGCATCACTTGTATTCATGCAGGTATGTATGATGTATGTACGCATATATGGCCATCATTATCCTTAAGTTAGAGTTTTTTTAATAGCGTTTTTAGGCTTCTAATTTTGCTACCATTTTTAAATGAATCCTTTTTTGTTTCAATCGCTTTTTTTGTTGATGCTGTAAATGAATTAAAACAACTGATTTATTTTTTCATTCTAGTTTTGCTACCATTTTTAAATTAATACTTTTTTGTTTCAATCGCCTTTTTTTGTTGATGCTGTAAATAAATTAAAACAACTGATTTATTTTTTCATTTTTGAATTAATAAAATAATAAAATCAAAAGTAACGTAAAATGTCTAAACAACTGAAAAAGAGTTTTTGGTATAAAATGCAGCGGATCAAATTGACCATGCTCGTAAAGAAGTGTAAAAAAGTACACATGACATTAAAATAAATGAATATAAAATTTGATTTTTCATAAGCACAATATGACTGAGAATATTTATAAAACATACGTAATTAAAAACAATCATGTAGCACCAAAACGTTTTTTAATTTGTTTATGTTAATTTATAATTTTTAACACTTAAACAGCTGACAATTTACAAATGTAAATTTTTCGACTTTGGAACGGTTTTTTTACTATTTAGAAAATTCCGAATTTCTTGAAACTTCATAAGATAACTACAAACTCACTCTTAAATCGAATACAATGTGGGCACTTTTTTCCCCTACAACCAAAAATTTTTCCCTACGCTGAAAATTTGTTATTTTTAACAAACAACAAATACACATATAGTCAAAATAATAAGAGTAACTGTTTTACTCTTTAATATAAGTAAAAATAAGTATTTGATTTTAACAAGAAAAAAAGTGTTAAACTTTATTTTTGAAACCCAAATCAAATGTAACAAAGCAGTGTTTATAAAATAAAAACATAAATTAAAATTCTGAAAACGATGAAATAATAAGTTTAAACCCGAGGATATATTGCTCTATTTTGGATATTTGCTTAATATTCAGTGTATCCTCCATTATGAGGTATCTAAAGGGATTTCATACCAAGTTTCCAAAGATTTTCTTTATTATAAGAAGTATACTTTGATATCATTTGCTTTAGCTCTCCACAAACGCTTCCAATAAGATTTATATCCGGGGATTGACTTGGCCAGTCCAAATAATTAACACAATTGGCTTGAAATCAATCCTTCACATAGTTATAAGTGTGCTTCCGGCACAGCAGGATTCCACCGCATATTTTATTCACCATATGATTAAACTAACCAGCCGTATAGATAGAAAGGTTCCATAATATCGAGAAAAAAATTTAAGCAAGGCTGATCTTTTCACAAAGAAATTTGAGTTGGTTGGAACAATTACATAAACAAATGGTATAACATTCTTTTTAGTGACGGAACCAAAATAAATCTGTTGGGCAATGACAACTGCCAAAATGTGCGTCACCCTGCTGGTAAGGAGCAGTTTTACGAAAAAGATTGTCAAGCACGAAGTATGTAGCATTATTATTGTATTGTGCTTTTCGTGGTATGGCATTGGTCCAAGCTTTCGTATTACCGATACAATAAATATTGCTGAATATAATACTACAATATTTAGATTGATCGGTCAATGTAAATACTGCCATTTGAAAAATTTCAGCTCTAACACACACATCGTCGAAATATTTTTGCATTGTATGTCTAACAAATTGAAAAAGAGGTAATTTTAAAAATTCCTTAGATATTCCTAAAAAAAAATCTGTCCCTTTTTCCCTACGCTAAAATTTTAACCCTACAAAAAGGGAAAATTCCCTACATCTGGCATCACTGATGCAGCTAACCCCGACAAATCCACCATGTTAAGAAACATAGCTAATGGCCACCGACGCGATTTCCGCTTGCACGTGTAATTTCCAAGCGTTTGGTCCATGGTATCTACGCCAGCTTTCGTACG
The DNA here is from genome assembly GCA_905220375.1 of Tachina fera. Lineage (NCBI taxonomy): Eukaryota > Metazoa > Arthropoda > Insecta > Diptera > Tachinidae > Tachina > Tachina fera. The sequence continues at coordinate 50,353,248 of LR999967.1, forward strand.
ACTATATTCCATTATAATTTTTGGTCTGCCATTTTTCTGGTTTGACATTTTTTTTGGCTTTGGGCAGTAAGTGACCAATGTGAAGTCTTGGCGAAAGGCAAACACAGTTTCGCTCACTTTTCTGTCAGATGTTCAATGCATTTCCTGTGGAATACATCGCTTCTTCTTGCGCATCCTACCAACGACACTCAACCAATTGATGAGTCAAATCCGGTGAAAAAGTTATAAATAATGATGTTTCGACCAGAGTCCCAATATGGTTTGACGAGTTCTTGCACTACATAAGTGCCTATGTTAGTGGCCATCGGTTGACAAGACTGGCGACTAGAATATATGTCACGTCTCAGTGGATAATGAGTGGCTTTGACGCCATATTTTGCAGGCTTGGATGGAATGAACTGCTTAAACGGACTGTGGCCTCTAAACGGAAACAACTGCTCACTGCCACCATCGCTCTCGGTTGCTATAAGTTCTTCTAATTCCAATTCGGTCAATAAAAAAAGTTAAAATGCACTTTCATATATAAAGGAAACAATATATAGCCACGATACACACCTGGTTACATTGATCTTGCCATACCATTTATACCGAATAGAGCTACCGCCACAAGGTAATACTTCATTATTATAAAAATTAATAGACAAAAACATAAAGGACAAAATGTATACACAAAAACATCGAAAGCATACATAAACATTACTGGGACCAGCCTCAGGGTCAGGTAAAATTACCGGCGCAACGACTGGAAGAACTCCTCGTTGAAGTTCAAAAACTGGTGGCTCCACAACATTCCGCGCACATTTTGACACTTTTCTTATATTTTTTGTTTTTTTCCACTTTAAGAACGAAAAGCTCGTGCATCTATGAGCTTTAATACACATCTTTTGTATTCTACTATTGCATCTTTGCACGCATACCTAGGCACACGGGAGCGCGCCAGCCCAAGTTCCGGCCAATGCGCGCAGTGTGTATATTTATAGGAAGCTATTCGAGCGGTTTTTACCCCCCGTCATAACTTTGTTCCCCGAAATCGTGAAATTATAAGATTTAAACCATAATTTTAATAAATTCATGTTACTTTACATGCAAAGTTTGAAAGTTTTACATTGAAAGGTTACGGAGATACGGAGGTTAAGAAAGTGCATATTTTAAGACATACTCACTGACCACTGACACACTCATCAAATTGATGAAGCAATTCCGCTATAGCTAGAAAGCTGAAATTTGTTACACGAAAAGATCTATAATTATATATATATATATATATATATATAATTATATATATTATAATTATATAAAGATCTATATTTATAATTTTACAATTGTGGAGAACAAAGTTATGAGGGGGTAAAAACAGCTCGAATGGCTTCCTGTACATATACACATTGCGTGCATTGGCCGGAATTTGGCCTGGCGCACTGCCGTGCGCCTAGATAAAAACTACCCAACATTTTAATGATCGTCATTAAATAGTATTTGAAAATCATACAAAGAACAAATTTCTACAAAAAATTTATTGAAAATTTATTTTTAGCCATTTATTTAAATTTTGTTTAGAATATATGCATTTATTTTTTATTTTTTTGGACAAATATTCGTATTCTTATTCGACGGAATTTGGCGGGTTCGAATGCGAATACGAATATCTAAAAATGGCGGAATATTCGGCAATTCAAAGACGAATACGAATATTCGAGCATCACTTGTATTCATGCAGGTATGTATGATGTATGTACGCATATATGGCCATCATTATCCTTAAGTTAGAGTTTTTTTAATAGCGTTTTTAGGCTTCTAATTTTGCTACCATTTTTAAATGAATCCTTTTTTGTTTCAATCGCTTTTTTTGTTGATGCTGTAAATGAATTAAAACAACTGATTTATTTTTTCATTCTAGTTTTGCTACCATTTTTAAATTAATACTTTTTTGTTTCAATCGCCTTTTTTTGTTGATGCTGTAAATAAATTAAAACAACTGATTTATTTTTTCATTTTTGAATTAATAAAATAATAAAATCAAAAGTAACGTAAAATGTCTAAACAACTGAAAAAGAGTTTTTGGTATAAAATGCAGCGGATCAAATTGACCATGCTCGTAAAGAAGTGTAAAAAAGTACACATGACATTAAAATAAATAAATATAAAATTTGATTTTTCATAAGCACAATATGACTGAGAATATTTATAAAACATACGTAATTAAAAACAATCATGTAGCACCAAAACGTTTTTTAATTTGTTTATGTTAATTTATAATTTTTAACACTTAAACAGCTGACAATTTACAAATGTAAATTTTTCGACTTTGGAACGGTTTTTTTACTATTTAGAAAATTCCGAATTTCTTGAAACTTCATAAGATAACTACAAACTCACTCTTAAATCGAATACAATGTGGGCACTTTTTTCCCCTACAACCAAAAATTTTTCCCTACGCTGAAAATTTGTTATTTTTAACAAACAACAAATACACATATAGTCAAAATAATAAGAGTAAGTGTTTTACTCTTTAATATAAGTAAAAATAAGTATTTGATTTTAACAAGAAAAAAAGTGTTAAACTTTATTTTTGAAACCCAAATCAAATGTAACAAAGCAGTGTTTATAAAATAAAAACATAAATTAAAATTCTGAAAACGATGAAATAATAAGTTTAAACCCGAGGATATATTGCTCTATTTTGGATATTTGCTTAATATTCAGTGTATCCTCCATTATGAGGTATCTAAAGGGATTTCATACCAAGTTTCCAAAGATTTTCTTTATTATAAGAAGTATACTTTGATATCATTTGCTTTAGCTCTCCACAAACGCTTCCAATAAGATTTATATCCGGGGATTGACTTGGCCAGTCCAAATAATTAACACAATTGGCTTGAAATCAATCCTTCACATAGTTATAAGTGTGCTTCCGGCACAGCAGGATTCCACCGCATATTTTATTCACCATATGATTAAACTAACCAGCCGTATAGATAGAAAGGTTCCATAATATCGAGAAAAAAATTTAAGCAAGGCTGATCTTTTCACAAAGAAATTTGAGTTGGTTGGAACAATTACATAAACAAATGGTATAACATTCTTTTTAGTGACGGAACCAAAATAAATCTGTTGGGCAATGACAACTGCCAAAATGTTCGTCACCCTGCTGGTAAGGAGCAGTTTTACGAAAAAGATTGTCAAGCACGAAGTATGTAGCATTATTATTGTATTGTGCTTTTCGTGGTATGGCATTGGTCCAAGCTTTCGTATTACCGATACAATAAATATTGCTGAATATAATACTACAATATTTAGATTGATCGGTCAATGTAAATACTGCCATTTGAAAAATTTCAGCTCTAACACACACATCGTCGAAATATTTTTGCATTGTATGTCTAACAATTTAAAAAAGAGGTAATTTTAAAAATTCCCTAGATATTCCTAAAAATAAAAAATCTGTCCCTTTTTCCCTACGCTAAAATTTTAACCCTACAAAAAGGGAAAATTCCCTACATCTGGCATCAGTGATGCAGCTAACCCCGACAAATCCACCATGTTAAGAAACATAGCTAATGGCCACCGACGCGATTTCCGCTTGCACGTGTAATTTCCAAGCGTTTGGTCCATGGTATCTACGCCAGCTTTCGTACGACTATATTCCATTATAATTTTTGGTCTGCCATTTTTCTGGTTTGACATTTTTTTTTGGCTTTGGGCAGTAAGTGACCAATGTGAAGTCTTGGCGAAAGGCAAACACAGTTTCGCCCACTTTTCTGTCAGATGTTCAATGCATTTCCTGTGGAATACGGCGCAACGACTGGAAGAACTCCTCGTTGAAGTTCAAAAACTGGTGGCTCCACAACATTCCGCGAACATTTTGACACTTTTCTTATATTTTTTGTTTTTTTCCACTTTAAGAACGAAAAGCTCGTGCATCTATGAGCTTTAATACACATCTTTTGTATTCTACTATTGCATCTTTGCACGCATACCTAGGCACACGGGAGCGCGCCAGCCCAAGTTCCGGCCAATGCACGCAGTGTGTATATTTATAGGAAGCTATTCGAGCGGTTTTTACCCCCCGTCATAACTTTGTTCCCCGCAATCGTAAAATTATAAGATTTAAACCATAATTTTAATAAATTCATGTTACTTTACATGCAAAGTTTGAAAGTTTTACATTGAAAGGTTACGGAGATACGGAGGTTAAGAAAGTGCATATTTTAAGACATACTCACTGACCACTGACACACTCATCAAATTGATGAAGCAATTCCGCTATAGCTAGAAAGCTGAAATTTGTTACACGAAAAGATCTATAATTATATATATATATATAATTATATATATTATAATTATATAAAGATCTATATTTATAATTTTACAATTGTGGGGAACAAAGTTATGAGGGGGTAAAAACAGCTCGAATGGCTTCCTGTACATATACACATTGCGTGCATTGGCCGGAATTTGACCTGGCGCACTACCGTGCGCCTAGATAAAAACTACCCAACATTTTAATGATCGTCATTAAATAGTATTTGAAAATCATACAAAGAACAAATTTCTACAAAAAATTTATTAAAAATTTATTTTTAGCCATTTATTTAAATTTTGTTTAGAATATATGCGTTTATTTTTTATTTTTTTGGACAAATATTCGTATTCTTATTCGACGGAATTTGGCGGGTTCGAATGCGAATACGAATATCTAAAAATGGCGGAATATTCGGCAATTCAAAGACGAATACGAATATTCGAGCATCACTTGTATTCATGCAGGTATGTATGATGTATGTACGCATATATGGCCATCATTATCCTTAAGTTAGAGTTTTTTTAATAGCGTTTTTAGGCTTCTAATTTTGCTACCATTTTTAAATGAATCCTTTTTTGTTTCAATCGCTTTTTTTGTTGATGCTGTAAATGAATTAAAACAACTGATTTATTTTTTCATTCTAATTTTGCTACCATTTTTAAATTAATACTTTTTTGTTTCAATCGCTTTTTTTTTGTTGATGCTGTAAATAAATTAAAACAACTGATTTATTTTTTCATTTTTGAATTAATAAAATAATAAAATCAAAAGTAACGTAAAATGTCTAAACAACTGAAAAAGAGTTTTTGGTATAAAATGCAGCGGATCAAATTGACCATGCTCGTAAAGAAGAGTAAAAAAGTACACATGACATTAAAATAAATAAATATAAAATTTGATTTTTCATAAGCACAATATGACTGAGAATATTTATAAAACATACGTAATTAAAAACAATCATGTAGCACCAAAACGTTTTTTAATTTGTTTATGTTAATTTATAATTTTTAACACTTAAACAGCTGACAATTTACAAATGTAAATTTTTCGACTTTGGAACGGTTTTTTTACTATTTAGAAAATTCCGAATTTCTTGAAACTTCATAAGATAACTACAAACTCACTCTTAAATCGAATACAATCCGGGCACTTTTTTCCCCTCCAACCAAAAATTTTTCCCTACGCTGAAAATTTGTTATTTTTAACAAACAACAAATACACATATAGTCAAAATAATAAGAGTAAGTGTTTTACTCTTTAATATAAGTAAAAATAAGTATTTGATTTTAACAAGAAAAAAGTGTTAAACTTTATTTTTGAAACCCAAATCAAATGTAACAAAGCAGTTTTTATAAAATAAAAACATAAATTAACATTCTGAAAACGAAATACGATGAAATAATAAGTTTAAACCCGAGGATATATTGCTCTATTTTGGATATTTGCTTAATATTCAGTGTATCCTCCATTATGAGGTATCTAAAGGGATTTCATACCAAGTTTCCAAAGATTTTCTTTATTAAAAGAAGTATACTTTGATATCATATGCTTTAGCTCTCCACAAACGCTTCCAATAAGATTTATATCCGGGGATTGACTTGGCCAGTCCAAATAATTAACACAATTGGCTTGAAATCAATCCTTCACATAGTTATAACTGTGCTTCCGGCACAGCAGGATTCCACCGCATATTTTCTTCACCATATGATTAAACTAACCAGCCGTATAGATAGAAAGGTTCCATAATATCGAGAAAAAAATTTAAGCAAGGCTGATCTTTTCACAAAGAAATTTGAGTTGGTTGGAACAATTACATAAACAAATGGTATAACATTCTTTTTAGTGACGGAACCAAAATAAATCTGTTGGGCAATGACAACTGCCAAAATGTGCGTCACCCTGCTGGTAAGGAGCAGTTTTACGAAAAAGATTGTCAAGCACGAAGTATGTAGCATTATTATTGTATTGTGCTTTTCGTGGTATGGCATTGGTCCAAGCTTTCGTATTACCGATACAATAAATATTGCTGAATATAATACTACAATATTTAGATTGATCGGTCAATGTAAATACTGCCATTTGAAAAATTTCAGCTCTAACGCACACATCGTCGAAATATTTTTGCATTGTATGTCTAACAATTGAAAAAGAGGTAATTTTAAAAATTTCCTAGATATTCCTAAAAATAAAAAATCTGTCCCTTTTTCCCTACGTTAAAATTTTAACCCTACAAAAAGGGAAAATTCCCTACATCTGGCATCACTGATGCAGCTAACCCCGACAAATCCACCATGTTAAGAAAAAAAGCTAATGGCCACCGACGCGATTTCCGCCCACTTTTCTGTCAGATGTTCAATGCATTTCCTGTGGAATACATCGCTTCTTCTTGCGCATCCTACCAACGACACTCAACCAATTGATGAGTCATATCCGGTGAAAAAGTTATAAATAATGATGTTTCGACCAGAGTCCCAATATGGTTTGACGAGTTCTTGCACTACATAAGTGCCTATGTTAGTGGCCATCGGTTGACAAGACTGGCGACTAGAATATATGTCACCTCTCAGTGGATAATGAGTGGCTTTGACGCCATATTTTGCAGGCTTGGATGGAATGTACTGCTTAAACGGACTGTGGCCTCTAAACGGAAACAACTGCTCACTGCCACCATCGCTCTCGCTTGCTATAAGTTCTTCTAATTCCAATTCGGTCAATAAAAAAAGTTAAAATGCACTTTCATATATAAAGGAAACAATATATAGCCACGATACACACCTGGTTACATTGATCTTGCCATACCATTTATACCGAATAGAGCTACCGCCACAAGGTAATACTTCATTACTATAAAAATTAATAGACAACAACATAAAGGACAAAATGTATACACAAAAACATCGAAAGCATACATAAACATTACTGGGACCAGCCTCAGGGTCAGGTAAAATTACCGGCGCAACGACTGGAAGAACTCCTCGTTGAAGTTCAAAAACTGGTGGCTCCACAACATTCCGCGCACATTTTGACATTTTTCTTATATTTTTTGTTTTTTTCCACTTTAAGAACGAAAAGCTCGTGCATCTATGAGCTTTAATACACATCTTTTGTATTCTACTATTGCATCTTTGCACGCATATCTAAGCACACGGGAGCGCGCCAGCCCAAGTTCCGGCCAATGCGCGCAGTGTGTATATTTATAGGAAGCTTTTCGAGCGGTTTTTACCCCCCGTCATAACTTTGTTCCCCGTAATCGTAAAATTATAAGATTTAAACCATAACTTTAATAAATTCATGTTACTTTACATGCAGTTTGAAAGGTTTACATTGAAATGTTACGGAGATACGGAGGTTCAAAAAGTGCATATTTTGAGACATACTCACTGACCACTGACACACTCATCAAATTGATGAAGCACTTCCGCTATAGCTAGAAAGCTGAAATTTGTTACACGAAAAGATCTAGGTGGGCAAGGAAATAGAAAAACTGAAAACCCGACAATTTTAACCAGGGGGCAGGGTTACGCCCATAAAAATTAAAATTTGCGCTAGTGAGCTGAAATTTGGTACACAAGTAGAACTGAGTGAGTACTCACCTAAAAAAAATCTGAAAACCCAAAAATTTTAACCAAGGATGCGGGGCTACGCCCATAAAGCTCAGAATTTAAAAAACATTTCTAAGGCGTTTAACTTAAGCGATTTTATGGAAATTTGGCACACATATTGCAATAATACAAGTCTCTAAATTTTTATTAAAAAAAGTGGGCATTAACACGCCCATACAATTTAAGCCTCCTATTTCATGTGTTTCGGGTCATTACATTTAAAATTACTATTTATATATTTACTATTATCCGTTTCCAACGAAACTAAACAGGAAAGATAACTACTACCCAAAAAAAAATTTGGGGTCAAAAAAAGGAGGCGGGAACACGCCCATAAGAATCAAAATTAAAATTTGCGCTAGTGAGCTGAAATTTAATAAACGAGCAGTTATAGATTAGCAAATTCGTAGAAAATCTTAAAACTCAAAAATATTACCTAGGAGGGTGAGGCTGCGCCCATAAGGTTCAGAATTTAAAAAACAAATCTAATGCGTTAAACTCAAGCGATTTTATTGAAATTTGGCATAATAAATTTTTGTTGAAAAAGTGGGCGTTAACACGCCCATACAATTTAAACCTCCAATTTCATGTGCTTCGGGTCAGCACATTTGAATATACTACATATTTATATATTTATTACCATCCGCTTTCAACGAAACTCAACAGGAATGATAACTAATGGCTACAGCAAGTATTGTGATTAAAAACGTGGGCGGTATCACATTCATAAAAAAAATTAATAAAATGTACGCTAGTAAGCTGAAATTTGATAAACAAGTAGGTCTAGATTAGAACTAACTAGAAGAATCTGAAAACCGGGAGATTTTGACCAGGGGGCGAGTTATTCCAATAAAGCACACAATTAAAAGAGCAAATTTAAAATGTTTATCTCAAGCGATATTACTGAAATTTGGCACAAATGTTGGAATAATGCAAGGTTATAAAATTTCGTTGAAAAAAGTGGATGTTAACACGCCCATACAATTTAAACGTCCTATTTCATGTAATTCGGATAAGCAGACTTAAATATACTATTTATTTAAATATTAATATCTGCTTCCAACGAAACTTTACACGTATGATTGGCAGTGAGTAGTAGTGAATTACCAATCCGGCGCCAATTAAACTTGCAAAATTGTTGGCTGAAATTGCAAAATTGTTGGTGAAATTGTTAAATTTGGGTAATTAAAATTTGAAAATTCTTAAATTCTTGGAAATTTGTGAAATTTGATATCTGCGAGGGTGGTTCAATAAGTCCGTCCAAATTTTTGTTTACATAAGGAGTTTTTTGTTTACATTAACTTTGTGGGAACGGGTGATTTTTTTTTGGGTAATATTAATTGTGGGAACGGGTGATTTTTTTGTGGGTGTGGTTTAAGGGGTTTTATAAGATTAAGATTTCTCAAGTGTATATGCCGACGGGAAAATCATGAAAATGATTTTTCCTAATACCAGTGGTGAAAATAATGATTATTAATTTTTCCTAATGCCTACGGCAATGCATTATAATTTTTCCTAATGCCTACGGCAATGCATAATAAGTGTTCGTAATGTCGACGGCATTACATGATTATTATTTTTTTGAAATGCCTACGGCAATACATGATTATTATTTTTTTCAAATGCCGACGGCAAAACACATTTATATTTTTTTCAAATGCCGACGGCAAAACATGATTATCATATTCTAGTACCAGAGGGAAAATTGCCAGTGTTGCCAGACTTTAGGAATTCGTTATCTTAATACTATATCAGTAATATCAGAGAAAATAGATTTGATGACTACTACGCGATTCTCATATGAATCGGGGGAATATGTGTATGATTTCCTCACGCTAATAAATTGTTTATAAATAAAATAATTAAATAAATTAATAAACAATTAATTTAATTATTTTATTTATGTATAAAATGTTCTCTTGTATATGAACACCCTATACTTGTGTGTGGATGATCCAGCTTGTTTGAAGCTGGTATTTATTTATTTGTTTAAGAAATATAATTGTATGTATGTATGTATGTATGTTTGTATGCATGTATGTATTTATGTATGTATATGTATGTATGTGTATTTGTATGTATGTATATGTGTATTTGTATGTGTATGTGAGGATGCTTGTGCGTAAAATATTTTGCAACATAATCATTTTTTTTGTCTACGATTATTTTAAAGCAGCAAAGTTTCAATTAAGTACAGTCATCAGCAGAGAAACAAAAAGTAAATATGCTGCAAGGATACTGCTACTAATTTTTGTATAAATACGCCAACTTTTCTAACCATCACATCAGTACTTCATTGTATTTACAACCATCAACATAAATTGTGTTAAAGTGAAATAATAACAATAAAATAATTAAAAATGAGTTCTTCAGGTTATCAGTGTGAAAGATGCCATAAGGTATATAAATACCAAAAGTCCTTTTTGGATCATGTAAAAAATCATAGTGTGCAGGATCAAGTGGTCGTAAGCCGGAACAGAAATCTAGAACAACCGCAGACATCTCTTGCAAATTATCAACAGCACCTAAATATGTCTCATCATCAGCAACATCCTTCTCTACATTACCCCCAATATCAAGGACCAATGAATTATCAACAATACGGTATGCCATGGAATAATCAGTTTTTGGGATTAGGAGTGCCAATGCAATATGAGTACCCAACTTATAATTGTAATCCCGTCACACCAGATAATCAAATGCAGCAGTATTCCAATTTGATGCAATGGCAACCTCTTAATTATCATCAACAAGAGCAGCAGCAACAACAAGCTCAACAACAAGGTGTGGATATCCATGGAGGGAATTTGTACAACGATGCTATGGACATAAGTTTGCCGGAAAGTGATGGAGAAGAAGAAGAAAGAAGAGAAGAAACTCTGCCAACTCCAATGAGTGCTTCACATTCTAGGACAGAAGAAGTAGCAGAGAATGGGAAATGTTTCAAAATATCCAAAGCCTTCAAAAATCATATCGCCACGTATGCTATTTTAAATAGAAAGGACCAACTTCTTCTGGAAGAGTTTATGAAGGAAAACATAAATATTTTTATTGAGAGACTTCACATGACTTTGTGTAAGCATTCAATTATTAAATTTCATGTGAGTATTGTGGCGGAGTATATCAAAATTGTTGAAGAAGATTTGGAGTTGTGTGTTATAACACATGTAGCTAAAATGAGTTTGGTGACGAAGGCAGACAACATAAAAGAAATATTCGGTAAACAGATTGAGGAGATTTCAACCAAAATGTCCGAATTTGAAGAGCGCGATTCTGGTTGGACTTTATCACGCATAGTCCGAGCAGAAATCAACATCAACAAATCGTCGCTCGTCAAAGGATCAAGTTGGATATCCACACCACAAAAACTAATAAAAAAAAAATCTTGCATCAATATTGAAAATGATGATGAATACTGCTTCAAGTGGTGTCTGATTGCTGCCATGGATACCACAACATACGATCACCCACAACGTTGCAGTTCTTATGGTATTCAGGACATTTCAGCAGACATTATTTTTACGCGAAATGGTGAAGTGTTAAATTTCAAAAATTTAAGCTTCCCATTAGCTCTAAAAAAAATTAACGTGTTTGAGGTAAACAATCTAGAATAAGCGTTAACGTATTTGGGTATGATGAGGGGACAAATGAAATCATTGGTCCCTATTATGCGACTAAGGAAGAGAAAATTACTCATGTAAACTTGCTTCTTTTGGAGAATGGTTAAGTTCATCACTATATTTTGATAAAGGACATATCAAGGTAAGTTAAAAAATTTTACAACACTTTAATTTAATGATACATATACTTGTTTTATATATATTATAATAGATAAATTTTACTAATAAATTTTTATCAATTTTTTTATCATTCACAGACTTTTACGAAGTCAGATAACGAAGGATGGACACAAACTGCATTTCTGCAACACCTGTCTGCAGTACACTCATAGCGAGAGTGGAATAAGTCATCATAAGACTGAATGCGGTAAAATTGTGACAAGTATGCCATCAGGTCCGAATGCAATTCTCAGCTTTAAGGGACATCAAAGGAAAATGGATGTCCCCTTTGTGGTTTATGCTGACTTCGAGTGCATCCTGGAAGATATAAGTGATAATGTAAGTAACAAAACTAGTTTAATTAAAAATCACACTCCTTGTGCATTTAGTTATTACATTAAGTGTCTCCATAACAGTAAGTTAGATAAGTTAAGGGTTTATACTGGGAAAGATGCCCCCACAAAATTTGTTTCATATTTAGTTAAAGATTGTGAGGATATTTACAATAATTATTTAGTTAATAATAGGCAAATGGATACTTTATCCCCTTCTGATGTGTATAGTTTTTATAGTGCGGTAAATTGTCATATTTGTCAAAAATTTTTAGGTAAAGATCGCGTTAGAGATCATTGCCACATTAGTGGTAAATATAGAGGTGCAGCCCACAATAAGTGTAATTTAAATTATCAAATTCCCAAGTTTATACCAGTTTACTTTCATAATTATTCAAACTATGACTCACATCTTTTTATTAAAGAACTAGGTGAAATTTCAATGCAGCTGAAAGTACTCCCTCTCAATAAGGAGCTTTATATATCCCTCTCCCAATTTTCAGAAATGAGTGATGGTCATAAGCTTGAAATAAGATTTCTTGATACAATACGTTTTATGGCTGAGAGTTTGGAATCATTAGCCTGCAATTTGTCGGATAATGATTTCAACACTATAAGGTCCTTATTTCAGTCAGAAAACGAGTTTCATCTTATTAAGAAAAAAGGTATTTTTCCGTATGAGTACCTAAATTCATTTCAAAAATTAGATGAGTGTCAGCTCCCTTCACGCAGTGATTTCTTCAATAAGTTGAACAATAAAGAGTGTTCTTTAGAGGAATACTCACATGCTGTAGAGGTATGGAATACTTTTGGTTGCAAAACTATGAAAGACTACATGGAACTTTACTTAAAAACAGATGTCCTCTTACTGACAGATATTTTTGAGAACTTTAGAAAAGTTTGTAAGGGTATTTATGAGCTCGATCCATGCCAGTATTATACAGCACCTGGCCTATCCTGGGATGCAATGCTCAAATATACAAAAATTGAATTAGAGTTATTGACAGACATAGACATGTACAATTTTATGAAAAAAGATATACGTGGGGGGATCGTACAGTGTAGCCAAAGATATTCGAAAGCGAATAACAAATATTTGGAAGATTTCGATGCATCAAAACCATCAGAATTTCTTGTCTACTTAGACGCAAATAACCTTTACGGTTGGGCAATGTCGGAATATCTTCCTCATGGTGGATTCAGATGGTTATCGCAAGACGAGCTGAATCTGGATCCAAACAGCATAGCTGATAATGGAACAGACGGTTATGTATATGAGGTCACGTTGGATTATCCCTCTCATTTACACGACTTGCATAATGATCTTCCTTTTTGCGCTGCAAATAAGAAAACTATGCAAGCGAAGTACAACAAGTTGATAACCGATTTCTCTACAAAGCAGTCATATGTGATACACTTTAGAGTTCTAAAACAGTGCTTAAAATATGGCTTAGTTTTAAAGAAAACTCATCGTATTCTAGCATTTAAACAATCTCCATGGTTAAAAGGCTACATTGACTTAAATACTAGACATAGAGCCACTGCTAAAAATGCTTTTGAAAAAATTTTTTTCAAACTACTCAATAATGCAGTGTATGGTAAAACCATGGAAAATGTGGACAAGAGGAGAGATGTTAAAATTGTCAATAGTTGGGAGAAAACGAATCGGAATCATTTGGGTGCCCAAGATTGGATATCAAAACCAAATTTTCATAGTTTATCTATATTTTCCGAGGACCTGGTAGCAATCGAAATGACAAGAGTCAAAACCTGCTACAATAAACCAATTTACTTAGGATTTTGTGTACTCGAGCTGTCCAAATGGAAAATGTATAATTTCCATTACGGGTACATGGAATCTAAGTTTAAGACAAAACTCTCCTTAAACTATATGGACACGGACTCTTTTATATATTCAATAAAGACGGACGACTTTTATGCTGACATAAAAAATGACATACAAGAACAATTTGATACATCGGACTATCCTACAGACAACATTTATAATTTTCCTCTAGTTAATAAAAAGGTGCTGGGTATGATGAAAGATGAAAATTGTGGTAAAATAATGAAAGAGTTTGTCGGGTTGCGATCTAAAATGTATTCATTTAGTGTTCAAGATCAAAATGATGTAAAGAAATCGAAGGGGGTAAAGAGAGCCATATTAGATAAATATAGTTTAGCTACTTATAAAAATTGTTTATTTAATAAGACCAATGTATATGATAGTATGTTAACATTTAAATCTAAGCTACATCAAATATATACTAGTCAATTAAATAAGGTAGTATTAAGTTATGGAGACGATAAGAGAAAAATTAGGTCAAATAACATTAACACATATGCATGGTATCATTTTCGTATTAAGGAAACTAACCCTGAATACGAACTTGACATGTTGCTAGATGAGATTGCTAGAATGCAAGAAAATGGTTAAAATTAATTAATTTTTAGTTAATTAGTTTTAAATTTTTAAATTGTATATAAAATTTTTGTTATTATGAAAAATTATTGTAAATAAAATGCTATTTATTAAAAGAAAAATTATTGTAAATGAAATCCTATTTATTAAAAGAAAAATTATTGTAAATAAAATCCTATTTATTGTTGATAAAATTATATAATTATAATTATAATTATAAAATCCTATTAATTTATTTATCAAGAAAATGATTGTACATATGTAAATAAATTTTTAAGAAAAAATTTTAAATAAAATATTGAAAAAAGAATGAAATATGTGACTGGTGTTTATTTCTTTAATGGTTTTACTTCGTTGGATCAAAAAACTTTTTGTTTTTGCTTATTTGAAAATTCTTGTTTTCATATCGCTTAAACATCCACAGTCTTGTTTTCATATCATTTAAGCATGCACAGTCTTGTTTTCTTTGAGAAGTTCTGTACAAGAGAAATTGAATTTCACAATATTATTAAATTCCATTAAATTTCATAAAGAGAAACAACCAAGACAATGGAAAATATTCTTCAAATGAGGTGAATATCAAAAAACTTACAAACAGATGATTCCTAATTTTCCTTTAGAAAAAATAATACAACACGAGGAATATTTTAATAATACAATTTTATTTCATATTTATTTCTTTTGTTTCTTTTAATAATACAATTTAATCTAATTTTTATTTATTTTATTTATAATGATGGAAACATTTCGTAGTATCCAATTATTAGATGTTCTAATATAGTTTTTCGTAAAAAATATATTGTACATCTACAAGTATCGGGTCCTTCCTCACACTCAGGATCATACCAAGGACAGCTTTTGAAGTGCCCTTCTGTGTTGTCTTCATCTTCCATAACTCCATATTCTTCGTTCTCATCCAGCATATTTTGGAAAAATTTTATCATCTCCCAATGATCAGAAAGCCTGAAGCTTTCAAAATCTCCCATAAACTGGTTTAGAGTACGTCTAATTTGGCTCATTTTATTTGCTGATAAATGAATGATGATGATGAATGTTGGAAGGTTCCTTAAAGACTAATTTTCTCAGTAAATTTTTAAACATCTCTATTCCATTATTCTTTTTAGCACTCTATCTCTCTCTATCCCTTTTTTCTCTATAACTATCTCTTTCTCTCTATCACTATCCACCACTTATTCACTATTTCACCATAATTATTTTTGATTAGTCTTCTTGAAGTCATCATCGCTTCTTTTAAGATCATTTCCAGTTAAACATTCAAAGTGAGAAGAACTAATTAAAAAAATGGACTCCACATCAAATCTTATTTCAAAATTTAATAATCTAAACAGCAAAACTTTAATCCACATAAAGGAGCTTGAATCATCAACGAAATACACTATTAAAAATGTGTTACGTGTAACAACTAAATATGGACCAACTCTAAAAGTGAAAATGAATAAACACATAATGTTCCTGCCTAAACGGTATAATATTTTAACAGATGACGATATTAAAGATCTATCCAGTGGATCTTATTGCTTAAGCAGAGAAGGTGAAGAAAATCTAATCGTTGAGAGTGAGCTGAGTGAATTTCTAATTCAAAATTCCCAATTTCCTATTTGGCAATAAAATATATTAGCTTTGTATTTTAAATTATAAATAAAAAGACATTAAAGAGTTTTGTAAGATATAAATGTTTGTGTTTTTATTTAATATTTTCAGTTATTTCATAAAGAAATTTAAGACATAAGTGACCACAGGTAAATGTATTAAAATTCTGATGTTGATTATAGTTGTATTTTACATTTGTACCAAGATATTTGACTACTTCTGAAGGAGGTTGTAAGTTTCCAAAGCTATCGAAATATTCTTTTTCATTGTTGTTTTTATAATATGCTACCCAATGTGTACCAGGTCCTGTTGATACATCTAAGTTGATTATTCCACATTCAATTTTCTTTGCTCGTTTTGGTAGAGTATTCAACATGAAAACTCCTCTAAAATATGGAATATTTATAGAGAAACGGTTTAGGTCCACGTCAGATAGTGGTCTGTTGGGCAGCATCTCTAAGAGTTTTTTGATTCTTCTTTGTGAACTAAGCCATAACCTTTTTTATATGGTTTTTAGTAAAGTCCTTTGCCAACTGCTATAGATTCCATCGCTCTATTATGTCTAGTTGCTTCATCAAGTTGATTTTTGGCATTCTTTGTTGCATTTACAGCTTTACCTATGGCAGCATCTCCAGTTGTTAGACTACCAATTGCACCCAGAGCAGTTAAAATCGGTATTAGAGGCAAAAATCCACCAATTTTTGGGACACGTATTACACGTGGTACTATAATTTGAGATTTTTTTCCTTTTAATGATTTGTTGATAGTTTTTCGTGCAATTTTAATAGCTGAGTTAATATCTAATGGCTTTTCCTTATTTAGTATTTTTGTTGCAGCTCTAATTGATGTTCTAAACAGTTTTTTATCATTTAGCTTGTTCTTTCCAACATTTTTCTTTTTCTCCACACCCATACCAAATTTTGTTTTGGCTTTCATTGCGTTAGTAACCATATATGCAAATGATTTTTCAGCAAGACTACTATCTTTTGATAAAACTCGATTCCAAGCTGAATTTTCCAGTATTTTATCAGCTTTATGTCTAGTACTTAAATCCTTATTTTTTGAATACGCAATATCGTGATTTTTACAAGCAGAGTCCAATAAATTAATTCCTTTGTCACCTCGATTTAAACGTTTTTGTAGTTTTGTTCCAGGTCCACAGTACTGATATCCAGGAAGATGAAGTTCAACAGGTAGAGCGTTTATTATTTTATCTACTATACCTCCTCCAACGAAGGTTTTTTATGACTAAACGTTTTCTGATATCGTATAACCATATTATCTAATTTTTTCTATAACAAGAGGTAACAATTATGAAATGCATTTAGTTACAAAAATGCAGTTAGTGAAACAACATAAAAATATTTTAGTTCGTAATATTGATCATTCATCGAACATTACTTCAAAAATAAAGCACAGCCCCCTCTTACCAAATTCTATTCGTGCTCTAATAGTGGGACCATCAAATTGTGGAAAGACTAATGTTATGATTGGCTTACTAGAAAGTCCTAATGGACTCAAGTTTGAAAACATCTATTTATACTCAAAATCTTTATATCAACCCAAATATGAATATCTGAAGAAACTAATTTCACCAATTAAAGGAATGGGATATTATACATTTACAGATAATGAATCAGTTATTCCACCTGACGAAGCTAAAACTAATTCAATTATGATATTTGATGATGTTGCATGTGAAAAGCAGAATAATATACGTACATATTTTTGTATGGGGCGACATAGGGATGTTGATTCATTCTACTTGTGTCAAACTTATACTAGAATTCCCAAGCATTTAATAAGAGACAATGCAAATGTTATTATAATGTTTAAGCAAGATGAGACGAATATGAAGCATGTTTATAGGGATCATGTTGGCAGCGATATGAGTTATGAAAAGTTCCAAGAAATTTGTCGAGAGTGTTGGAAGGATAAATATGGATTTTTGGTGATAAGCCAAGATAATGAATTAAATAATGGTCGCTACAGAAAGCAATTTGACTATTTCATAACTATATAAACTACTCTTGATAAACATTCACTTTAGTTATTAATCTAACTTTAAACTTCATACATCTATTTGCTATAAGCTGAGCTGCTACCTGATAAACTGATCTGAAAACCAGACCAGGTGCTAAAAAGCTGATCTGATAACCAGACCAGGTCCTGAAAAGCTGATCTGATAACCAGACCAGGTCCTGAAAAGCTGATCTGATAACCAGACCAGGTCCTGAAAAGCTGATCTGATAACCAGACCAGGTCCTGAAAAGCTGATCTGATAACCAGACCAGGTCCTAAAAAGCTGATCTGAAAACCAGACCAGGTCCTAAAAAGCTGATCTGAAAACCAGACCAGGTCCCAAAAAGCTGATCTGATAACCAGACCAGGTCCTAAAAAGCTGATCTGAAAACCAGACCAGGTCCTAAAAACCTGATCTGATAACCAGACCAGGTCCTAAAAAGCTGATCTGAAAACCAGACCAGGTCCTGAAAAGCTGATCTGAAAACCAGACCAGGTCCTAAAAAGCTGATCTGATAACCAGACCAGGTCCTAAAAGGCTGATACCTAATCTAATAGCTGATACCTGTTATTTACTATTATTAAGTATGGATGAGAAAATTTTAAAACAATTGGTGTTGACAAGAAATGTCTTGAAGAAAAAGCTTCGTAGTATAAAAACTGGTGAAATAGATACACATGAACAACTAAGAGATACATTTAAACCTATAACAGAACCACTCAAAGAATTCATAAATAGTTCTAAAAAAATTAAAAGAATTCCCATGAAAGAAGAAAGTAAAATGAAGGCAGAAGTTGAAAATAATACAAGTCTTAAGCCTGAAAAAACATCAATCAAGATAGAGTCAAGTACACCAAAGAAACTAGCAGAAGGAACAATATTTGATAATACCATCTCATTAAATGATGCTAATACTGTAAATGATGATGACGATGATGATGATGATGATTTTTACTCACAGACTTCCAATACAGAAGATACTTATACTGACTTATCAGTCTTGGAAGGAAGAAATGAACTAGATACAAACTATGGTCCACATAAAGATTTCAATAATGAATGGAAATTTGGTGATAGTACGCTCAAACTTAATGAAGATAAAATACAAGTTGGTGGTCAAATATGGGCCCTAACACCAGGGCTATTTTCTCTAATGTTTCAAAAAATACCAAAAAATTATGATAAATTTGAACTCGAAATCTATAAAAAGATTTTAATTACTACTAACGCATATAGAAGAGACTATACACCTGATGGTCAAATAAAGGGTACTAGAGGATATAAATATAAACATATTATTAAGAAATTTATTGACGAGAAAAACCAGAAGAATTTACCCCAATCAACAGGATCTAAGTCAAAAGGTAGCTATTTAGGTGATGGAATGATGGAATTTAATATTCATAAGCTCAACTATATATACTGGGATGATCCAAATGAGTTAGTAGATCGACTTCGGCTACTGCTCGCATCACAAGGTGCAGGTCATACTAATCACAATAACGAGATTGTATCAATTATTGAAGAGCTACGTGAAGCGAATATAATACATTAACTCTAATAAAGTATATAAAGCATGTCTGTTGATAAATTTGGACACTACTGAAACGATACTAGCAACATAATTTCTTTGAAAAATGCACCTAAACTGTTGGGGTTATTTGTGGATACGAACAACAACATTGATGTCCAAAACAAAAGGATCAAAAATGTTGCAGAAGCTCTGGAGGAAAACGATGTTATCAATAAATTGTTTCTGCAAACTCAAATCGAAAAACTAGAAGAGAAATTATTAACATACTTTAAGGCAGACAATACTGTAATTCAAGAAGATCTTCAAATGCAAATCGAAGAACTACAACGTGAAATAAAATTAGATATAGAAGAAAATTATAAAATTGAAAAAGATATCCAAAAAATGAAAACATCCTTTGAAGAACAAATTGAGCAGCTTAATGAGAAAATTTATAGATTGGAAAATTACATGTTTGTATCAATAGCTGAAAGTCCTTCAAGTAGATCACAACACTCTCCAAAAATCAGTAAAAATAACTTAATGTCTTCAAAAAGAAATTTAGTAAACGAACTCCATAAGCAAGCACGAAAACATTTTGTGCGTCGCAGAGTTGTAATGAAAGGAATTGATGATCTTTGGCAAGCTGATTTAGTTGAAATGGGGAACTATTCTAAAAAAAATAAAAATTATCAATTTTTGTTGACTGTAATCGACACATTTTCAAAATTTGCATGGGCAGTACCGCTAAAAACAAAAACTGCACTCGAAACAACCAAGGCAATGGCAGATATTTTTGAATTGGGGCGAATACCAAAAAACTTACAAACAGATGATGGTAAAGAATTTTTCAACAAAAACTTTGAAAAATTAATGCATAAATACGACATTAATCACTACTCAACATATAGCAGTATGAAAGCATCAATTATAGAACGATTTAATAGAACATTGAAAGGAATGATGTGGAAAGAATTTAGCTGTAATGGTTCATATAAGTGGATTGATATACACAAAGATTAAGTTAATGCATACAATAAAAAATTTCATCGCACAATTAAAATGTCTTCTATTAAAGTCAACTCAACAAATGAGCAAAAGCTGCTTAACACAGTATACAGTCATTTGAAGATGTATAAAATGTCGAAATTTAATGTAGGAGATCATGTTCGCATAAGCAAATATAAGCATATCTTTGAAAAAGGTTATACTCCAAATTGGACCACAGAAATATTCACAATTACCAAAGTTCGAAATACAAATCCTGCAACATACATATTAGAAGATTATCTTGGTAATCCTATTAAATGTGGATTCTATACTGATGAACTTTCAAAAAGTAGATTTCCAAATACATATCTAGTTGAAAAGGTTCTCAAAACTAAAACGAAGGAAGTATATGTTAAATGGCTAGGATTTTCAGATCAACACAATTCTTGGATAAGTAAAGATGAAATATTATAGTTGGAAGAAAAACTAAATCACCAACAGCATCATATCAAGAACAATAATAGCATTAATATTAAGAAACTAATGTTAATTTTAAAATAAGAAAATGAAATAAATATGTAAATTATGCTTATAAACCATACTGTGTACTAAACTTTATTTAATTGTAATCAGTCTGTTATAATGTCAATAACACTTACTCTGAGCTCTAACTCATCAGAATTATCTGCTAGTTACTTTCCTCCTATTGAATTACATGGTGCATATGAGTGTACTCTAACTGATTTTCATTCATACAACAGTATTCCAAATGTAGACACTTACAACAATATGTTTCATATAGGAGAACATAAAATTGAAATACCAATTGGATCTTACGAATTAAATGATATAGTTGATTTTATAGAAGAGCAATACAAACGACTTTGCCCAGCAAATAAGATTTTTATTGAAGCCAATAACAACACAATGCAAGTTAAAGTTAATAGTTCCAAGAATCCTGTATATTTTAATAAGGACAACACAATTGGAAAACTTTTAGGATTCAATAGCAAAATCCTAACACCAAACAAATATTATTACTCAGATCTTCCAGTTAATATTTTTAAAGTG
Source organism: Tachina fera (assembly GCA_905220375.1). Classification (NCBI taxonomy): domain Eukaryota; kingdom Metazoa; phylum Arthropoda; class Insecta; order Diptera; family Tachinidae; genus Tachina; species Tachina fera. The sequence goes on from LR999967.1 coordinate 50,374,894, forward strand.
AATCTCTTGCGAATTGAAAGTAGTATCGCTATTAACACATATATGAATAACTTCAAGTCGCATACACTTCATGAATTTCCGATAAATGTGCCTCCAGGCTATAAAATAGACGAGGTTCCAAGAAATTTTATCTATTTACCTGTGAACACCAGAGAGATAAGTTCACTAGCTCTACGCATACTTGATCAACACGGTGATTTAATTAATTTCCGAGGAGAGGAAATTACAATACGAATACATTTAAGGCCAACTAAATAATGCTAATATACAACACAAATACATTAAAAAATATAGCAGCAAAAACAACAACAACATTAAAGCGAACAGCTCAACAAAAATCTCTAACAACATCAAATAAAATTTTTTTGAAGTCATTGAATTTTAAATTAAAGGCAAAATGAGTTCAATAATAGATGTCTTAGATAAACCTTTGTCTAATGAAAATATAATCAAAAAGGACTATCATACATATGTACCATACTTACAGTCTTACAACAAGAATGATGAAATTAGAATTTCAATACAAAATCAAGATTTGTACGTGCTACCCAGTGAGAGCTACATTTATGTGGAGGGGTTTGTTGCTGATGATAATACGACCAAACCTTCGTCATCTTCAGAGAACTTTATACTGAAAAACAACTTTGTGGCATATCTGTTTGATGAAATTCGCTATGAGCTCAATGGAATTGAAATTGATCATACAAGATATTTAGGAGCCACAAGCACCATAAAAAATTTGGTTTCTATGTCACCAACTGAAAGCAACGTAATGCAAAATGCTGGATGGAACAAAATTGACGATGTCACTCTTGTAAATGGATTTTTCAATTTCTTTGTACCTCTAAAAATGCTTCTAGGATTCGCTGAAGACTACAACAAAGTTATACTAAATGGAAAACATGAATTGATACTCTTGCGCAGTAAGAACGATGAAGATCTTGTGCGCTCGAGTGTTTCTACTGAAAAAGCTAAACTTACAATTTCACTCATCTCATGGAGAATCCCACATGTACAATTATCGGACTTTAGCAAATTGAATATGATAAAAATTATTAATAACGGTTCTTCTATACCTATGGTATTTCGCAGTTGGGATTGTCATATTAATCCACAATTAAACATAGGAACTAGCCATATTTGGAATGTTAAACTGGCTGCAAATAGAGAACGCCCACGTTTTGTATTGATTGCTTTTCAACAAGAAAATAAGTTTGTTCATTGTGATTTGACTAATTTAAAAGTACATTTAAATTCAGTTTCATATCCATATGATGATCTTAACATAAAGTTTAAAAATGAACGATATGCAATTCTATATGATATGTATATAAGATTTCAACAAAGTTATTATATGAAAGAATCTCAACCGCTTCTAACTGCACCAGAGTTTAAGACAAAAGCTCCTATTATTGTAGTAGATGTCAGTCATCAGAATTAATCACTCAATAATGGACCGATTGATATAAAAATAGAATTTGAAACAGCAACTAATATTGCAGCAAAAACAACAGCTTACTGCATTCTTATTCATGATCGTATAATAGAATATATACCTATCAAAAGACAAGTTCGAAAAGTCTTATAAATTGAGTAATATGGATAACAACATAATTTTTATAGACGTACAAGGTTTCAAGAGTAATTCAAATGATTTCATCGCAAAAGAAGTAGCGATTGTTTTCAACAATTATGAATATAACCATTTCATTATAAAACCCCCATTTGATTTTAAATGGTTATCAATAAAAAAGCAAAGAGAAGCAAAGTGGCTAACAAAAAACTATCATCACCTAAACTGGACTGCTGGATCAGTTTCATTTCAAAGCGTTTGCAATTTTTTAAAAGCCAACGCAAGATGTTCAACAATTTATGTAAAAGGTGAAGAAAAAAGACGATGGCTGGAAAAAATGTTACACCGAAAAATTTCTAACGTTGAGGATATAGGCTGCATCATCTTTAAACAAATGGAAATCAAGTATCCAGAATATCTTTATTGTAGTTATCATAATTTTGGTGTTTGCGCATTAAAAAATGCTATTTTACTAACAAAAGAAATGTCTTGCTTTAAATGAACTTTTTTACTTCTTAAAATATGAATTTACATATGTATGTATTAATATAAAATTTAAAAAAATTTTAAACAATAAATGTATACCAAATAAAAGAATGTACAAGTGTTTTCTTATTTCAAATACCAACTACATAAATGAAAGAGGAGGAAGTGGGGAGGAGGAAAGTTAACTTTATTGCATACTTGCAAATTTTTACTTTTTGTTTCTCTGCTGATGACTGTACTTAATTGAAACTTTGCTGCTTTAAAATAATCGTAGACAAAGAAAATGATTACGTTGCAAAATATAAATGTATTCTACAAAACATTTTACGCACAAGCATCCTTAGTCATACATACAAATACACATACAAACATACATACATACATACATACATACATAGAATTATATTTCTTAAACAAATAAATAAATACCAGCGACAAACAAGCTGGATCATCCACTCACAAGTATAGGGTGTTCATATACAAGAGAACATTTTATAAATAAATAAAATAATTAAATTAATTGTTTATTAATTTATTTATTTTATTTATAAACAACTTATTAGCGTGAGGAAATCATACACACATTCTCCCGATTCATATGAGAATCGCGTAGTAGTCATCAAATCTATTTTCTCTGATATTACTGATGTAGTATTACGATAACAAATTTCTATAGTCTGGCAACACTGGCAATTTTCCCTTTAGTACTAGAAAATAATAATCATGTATTGCCGTCGGCATTACGAAAAAAATAATAATCATGTATTGCCGTAGGCATTAGGAAAAATAATAATCATGTATTGCCGTCGGCATTAGGAAAACTTATTATGCATTGCCGTAGGCATTAGGAAAAATGAATAATCATGTATTGCCGTCGGCATTAGGAAAACTTATCATGCATTGCCGTAGGCATTAGGAAAAATGAATAATCACTATTTTCAAAAATGGTATTAGGAAAAATTAATAATCACTATTTCCCCCACTGGTATTAGGAAAAATCATTTTCATGATTTTCCCGTCGGCATATACACTTGAGAAATCTTAATCTTATAAAACCCCTTAAACCACACCCACAAAAAAAATCACCCGTTCCCACAATTAATATTACCCAAAAAAAATCACCCGTTCCCACAAAGTTAATGTAAACAAAAAACTCCTTATGTAAACAAAAATTTGGACGGACTTATTGAACCACCCTCGCAGATATCAAATTTCACAAATTTCCAAGAATTTAAGAATTTTCAAATTTTAATTACCCAAATTTAACAATTTCACCAACAATTTTGCAATTTCAGCCAACAATTTTGCAAGTTTAATTGGCGCCGGATTGGTAATTCACTACTACTGCAGTGGCAAAAAAAATATTTAAAAAAAGTGGGGGGAATACGCTTATAAAAATTAAATAATTAAATTTGCGCTAGAGAGCTGAAGTTTGATACGCAAGTAGCTCAAGATGAAAAACCAAATAGAAAAATCTAAAAACACAAATATTTTAACCAAGAGTGGCAGGGGCGACGATAATTTTGTACTGAAGTTTTTAACTGAAGCTTTAACTAAAAGCTATCATCTTAAAAAGGGTACGATGATTATTGAGCGCTGCTCATAGCAAAATCTTGAATTTAAAACTTGACGGAGAGTGGGTGTAACGGCCATAACATATCAAGCTAGAATTTGCACTAGAGAGCTTTAATTCAATACACAAATAAATCTAAATTAGAGATCACCAAGAAAGATTTAAGATCCTGAAAGTTTCAGGGGGGGGGCATGGAAACGCACTTTAAGGTCAAAATTAAGAATTTAAGTTAAAAGATTTACAAACAGGAAAAATCTGAAAGCACATATTGTTAAATAAGGGAAGTAAGGCCACGTTTATTAAATTTTTATCGAAATACTATATTATTAAATTTTGTAAAATAAAATATACTTAGGTAAGTTACCAAATAGATAAATTTAAAACACAAGCAACTGTATTGAAACCTTGCATGCACATTTCACTCATGCCAACATTTAATTTTGCGTTTTCAAAAGTACTTCGCTGAGCAGACTTTAGAAAAATAGGCGGAGTCACTCCCGCAAAAATTTACACTATATTTTACATATTTCTACTCAGATGACTCTTACAAAATTCAGTAAATTACTTGGCCCTTATCATGACACAATGGTGCACATATCACCCTATAACCCATTATTTTTTGTAACTCTGCCCTCTTGAGCTGGCGCAGACATTATGAATAGAACTATAACAGACTAGAAATTTAATGTTTAAAAAGCTTTATTAAAAAAACCTTCCAAAAAGTAGTCAGATCCTCACAAAAACATAAATGTGAAAAAAGCCCAAGTTCCTTTTCAAAATTTAGGTCATCAAAAGTAGTGCGATAAAGTTCGTGTTTGGTACCATACCTATCACTGCAACATGGTATGCATTATATAAATTTATAATCCTAAGGGTGTTATATAATTTCTAGATAATGTGCTAACTCGGCAATATTTTTACTCTTCTAAGAAAGGAGAAAATAATGTATATTTGTTCAGTTCTTTATATCGGGAAAAATGTTGTCAAGTAAGCAGATTATCTAGAAATTATATAAGCATACCATGTTGCAGTGAATGGTATTGTACCAACCACGAACTTGGTAAAAATTTTATGTCACTACTTTTGATGACCTATATATTGGAAAGGAACTTGACTTTTTTCACATTTATGTTTTTGTGAGGATTCGCATATTACATATGGGTTTAAAAATGTAAACCAGTCCACCAATATAGGTAAAAGTAAACAGTCAGCTTTTTGGGGGTTATATTTTTTTAATACATTTATTTATTGTATCTTCAAATAAGAACTATTAATAAGTATTCAAATCTTAAATCTAAAATATAATTATTAGTCCCGACCACTGTCGGACATTAACTTAGTGATAGTTATAAATAATAATATAATATATAATAATAAAGAAAAAAAAATATTTTCAAGCAATCCCATCTGGAGTGTTGAGTATAAGAACCCTTGTGTCCTCATTTTTAGGCAGATATGACCAGTAAAATTCAAGATGTTACGAGCAAGCGGATTAGGATGTGACTCGAGTTTTGTGAAATATTTGCCTGTGTATTTTGCAATTTCTTCAATCACTAGTGGCCTATTCAAATCGCGATGTTATCAAACGTAAAATTTTATTTTGCCTTCGGTGTATTCTTTCCACATTAGAAGCCGAAACAGTGTCCAATAACTGAATTCCCTAGCACCATATTGGCTTCAAAGGCGATTTGTATAGTAAAAGTTTGCAGTCTAAGCTGAGTGTTGAATTTCTACCAATCAGCCAATATATCTGAGTTTATTTAAGTGTCATTTGTGTTAGCTTTGAGTCAATATGGTGTTTCCAAAAAAGTCGTCGATCAAGGTGTATACCAGGGTATTTTACGTGTGAATGTTGAGGAACAACTTGATTGTTGATTTGAGTTGGGGAACAAGTATTTCTTCGCAGGGTAAATGTCACCTGAACACACTTTTGCTCGTTTACCTTAATTCTCCATAATTTTAACCAAAGTTCTAGTTGTGTAATATGTTCTTGTAGATATCGAAAGTCCTTTTTGTGCATACTTAGGCAGGCTGTATCATTGGCTGAAAACTGACCCCAGTATGCTCCCCTGTGGCACACAGGATGATAATGATTCGGGTAGTAATATAACTTTCTAATAAACTCAGAAAATTTATTGGTAGATATGATTTTAGTTTTAAGATTAGGCCTTCATGTCACGTCAATAAACAGTGCAGAACAGTACTTCTTTTATTCAAATGTTTTTCTTGTACATTGAACCAATATATGTGTTTGTTCAATGGTGCTATGCTGACTTCTAAAAACAAACTGATGGTCTGGAATGCACCCACTACCAATTAGAATTGTGGACAATTTTGTCATTAGCAGGTTTTCTATCAGTTTTGAAATTGTTGATAGCAGACTTATTGGCCTGTATGATTCTGCCTTGGTAAGATCTTTGCCCGGCTTTGGAATCATTTTGACTTTGGCAAGCTCCCAGCTGTGGGGATAATACTATATTCATAAAATAGCATTAAAAATTAATAACATGATTCTAATTGCAATACGAGCTAGCTCTATTAGCTCTATTAGCATCTGGTAACTAATTCCATCAATACCCGCATCTTTCTTTGGGTTGAGTTCAGCAATTAGTTTTTGTATATCACACATCTTAAATTTTATGGGTCGAGGGGGTACCGCAACTTCACTCGGAAAATCAACAACACCTGTACATGTGTTTGGGGTAAATACGCATTTTAAATGCTTTGCAAACAAGTTACCTTTTTCAGTATCACTCCTGGCGCAACCTCCGGTAGAAGTACGCAGAGGTGGTTTTAACTCAACGGGTATTTTTTCGTGCTGGAGTGACATCAAGATTTTCCAGATAGTGGGCATGTCAGCAGCCTGCTTAATATTTTGGTTAAGATTGGCAATATTAGATTCAACATCATCATGAGAGCTTAGCTTAATGTTTTCCGTGCAATGTCTACTAAGATATTTTTTGAACCGCAGCCAATTAACACGACTGACCATTTTCACATGTGGGTGAGGTAGAGCACTTTTCAGTGGGCTACAGAAATAACGTCCAAGCCCCAATAACGTCCAAGCCCATTTTGGAAATTGAATCGAACAGCGCTTGACCTCGAGGTGTAATAAGACGTCAAACCCAGAACGCATGCTTAACATTATAGTCGTCAGCTGCTACGAAACAAGGGCCGAGAGATTTGTAGAAATCTTCATATTAATCTTTAGTAATTTAGTGTTGGAAATAATACTAATAATAATAATAATAATAGAATTAATTTTTTTTAATTGGCTGAGGATTTTATATAATTTTAAAAATCTTAAGACTTTGAGGGATAAAAAAAAATAATTTGAAGAAAGAGGATCGCAATTTTCAAGATTGAATTTTTTTAATTAATATAATTTGAAAATTTCTGGAACATAACATTGATACGAGAAGTTCAGCTCCCGTCAAGCAACAGTATTACCCAATATCTCCTGCTGGAGAGAGTTTTGTGTGGTGAAATTGATCGAATGATAAAAATTAATTAAATTAGGCGTAAAGGCGAAAATTCAGTGGCCAAATTAGACGTAGAAGTTCTACCGTCAACAAATCTTAATTCTGATGCCTTTGAAAGTTCTAAGTACTCACGCCTAAGAAGTGAATTTGAGAAAGCAGAGATTCCCGACTATAAAATTGTCAAAAAATTCATATATAAGAGAACCACATCACATCTGGAGATGTTGACGAATTCGAGTCGTGGAAACTGTTTGTTCCAGAGGTACTTCGAAAGGAGGTAATATATGTAGCACGTGATGTACCAAATGCTGCACATGGTGGCATTGCCAAAACTGTTCATCTCATTAGACAATTTTTCTTTTGGCCCAAATTGGTTGCAGATGTAAAGAATTATGTAACAAATTGTTCTTTTTGCAAAAACTGGAAACCACCTACCATATCACTAAAACCACCTATGGATCAAATGGTTGAAATAGAAAGGCCATTCCAACGTTTATATATAGACTTCATTGGAACTTTTCCACGTACCAAGAATGGGAATATCGGAATATTAATTATTCTTGATCACTTTTCAAAGTACTCATTTTTAAAGAAATTTATTACAAAACCTGTGGTTGAGTATCTTAAAAATTAGATTTTTACATGTTTTGGTGTTCCAGAAACAAGTTTTTCTAACAATGGTAGCCAGTTCAAGTTGAACGAATTTAAAAGGTTCACTGATCAATTCGGAATAAATCATTAATTTACAACTATACATAGTCCGCAATCGAACGCGAGTGAATTAATGAACAAGTCAATCAACGAAGCGCTCCGATCATATGTTTGCGATGATCAACGCCAATGGGACAAATATTTGGCAAGTATTAACTCCGCAATTCGTAGCAGCGTGCACCAGACGACAGGTCAGACACCTTATGAACTCGTGTTTGGGCAGCTGATGTTAATAAGAATCTCTACCCAAGTAGATAGACTAGGGTGCTGATGAAGTGCGTGGCTGCACAGAAAAGTATCGGTATTTCCCCCAGCTTAAAGTCTAAGTTTAAGTTTTCTTCTCTTCTTTAGAAACTCACATTAATTAATAAAAATATTTCATTCAATAAGGATTGAAATTACTGAACTTAAGCCTGACTATGAATTATTTTTGATTAAAATTAATTTTTTTCATTGGTTTAGGATTTTATAATAAAAAAAATAATTTGAAGAAAGAGGATCACAATTTTCAAGAGGGAGAAAACAAAAAGAAATACTTGATTGGAAGCACAGCTGAATTGTGTCTATTCTGTCATTGGGTCATCCAAATTTGTTGTGGATTTATATGATAATCAAATAACTTTGTTTTCTTGGAGAGTTTAGAATCATCTATCACAATAATTGGGTGGAGGAATATCCATAAGATTCCCCAATTGGTCAAGTATGCAAAATTTACACTGGGATCTACATTAGTGCTACAACTTTAAACTGTTGTTCGTAGTTCTTCCATACAATTTTATTTAAAGCAAGTCGTAAAGTTCTAAAGTTCCTGCAGAGGTTTCAGTTATTGCGAAAACCACTTCTTTTTGTTGTGATAATCATTTACAGTTTGTACTGCAGAATTAAAGAACTTCAATTTTTTTATACCAATTGGATAAATCTTTTTATATATACGATTTTTTGCAAAAGTCTTTTTTAATTCAGTTCTGTTAGCTTCTAAACTCTAGACGAATTTGTTTGGCGGTATCAACACAATTTAATAAAAAGATTCTTGTAATATAGATTTTACTTTTACTAATTAGTCATAAAAATGGTTATTTACATCAATTTTAACTTAACTTAACAATTAATTAAATAAGAAGAATAAGTACATACATACACTATTTACCGCCACTAGAGATCAGAAATTTTACAGTAAAAAAAATATTTCCAATTCCGTAAGCTTCTTTGGATTATAGATTTAAATTAAAGTCTAGATTAAAAAACCACATATACATACAATTAACTCAAAATATATATTCAAATTAAGTTCAAATTACAACTATTCTGCTGTCATCTGGCGCATGCTGACAACGTGGGATAATCAAAACGTAAGTTGCGATAATGTTTATTTATACATATATACATACATATTTAAAGTATAACTCTCTTAAAAAAAAGAAAAGATCGAATTTTAAATCATTAAGAAAACGTAAAAATAGTATTTATTATATTTTAATTTAGGTTTTGCAAATTTTCTTTTTTACACAAAAACTAACAGTATTACAATGTTACGTTTTCTTAATTAGCTTATATACATTGTTGGAATTATTTATAAAAAAACACAATACAAGAACACCACTATAATATAAAATCTCCATTTAACCATAAAATTTCTCTAAATATCCTAATTATTTTAATTTTTTTATAACAAATGGTTACCAAACTTTTATCTAATTAACACTGTCAAAACTTAGTTTTAATTCTGATTTTTTTTGTTAACTACTTATAAATAAAATGGTGTATATGTATTGATTGCAAATATGAAATTTATAGTTAATTTATAATAGAAGAAATTGCAAGATACGCAGGCAAATACTTAACAAAACTCGAGTCACATCCTCATCCGCTTGCTCGTAATATTTTGAATTTTAATGGTCACATCCGCCTAAAAAAGAGGGACACAAGGGCTCTTATACTCAACACTCTAGATGGGAATGCTTGAAAATACATTTAATTTTTCTTTTTGATTATCACTACTTTGTATTATTTAAATTATCACTAAGTTTTCGCCGACACTGGTCGGGCTAAATAATTATATTTTAGCTTTAAGATTTGATCACTTATTGTTAGTTCATTTTTGAAGATACAATAAATAAATATATGTATTAATAAAAAAAAAATAAAAAAAATTATAATACTACGAAAGATGAAGTCAGATATGGGATGAATTTCTTTTAGTTTTTCTTTATCTTGTTTTGCTATGGGCTGATAATTAAACTTTGATTCTATCAGGATGGAGGGAGGGCTAGACCTTTTATAACACATTTCTTTATAAGTTACATTTCAATCGTCAACCAATGTATTTTCTTCTCTTTACTACTGTATGCTTATTTGGATTTTCTTAGCTACCTAAATTTAAAGTCTTTTGTACCGAACAAAGTACGGGAACAAAGTACCCAGCCCAACGACGAGCACAGCCGAAATATTAGGTAGCCCCGTTCCCAGGACAATGTACCATAAAGATGGAATCGTTACAAATTGCGAATCTAGGAGGGGAGTAAATTGATGATATGACAAAATTTGTTAAACAATTTTATTTACTTATTTTTTTTTTTAATTTATGATTGTTTGTTTGTTTTGAGGTAGGCGTATTCCTCAATGCCATTGTTTATGTTTTTTGTTTGTGGTTTTTTTTTTGTTATTGCTTTGTAAAAAATATAAGCAAAGCAATAAAGCTTATTTATTAAAGTCAGTATGTACCTATTACGATTAATATGTACTACGAATATATTTTTGTATAATTATTATTAATTTTGTTACATTTGCAAAGCAACCTTTACATCATTACATAATATATTAAATAGAGAAAAAAAGGATCAAAAAAACAAAACAAAAAAAATTTTCTACCATACATTTAAAAATTAGATTACTTAACGGTTATATTTAATTTTTTTACTTCTACTTTGTTTCTGAGAGTTAAATTTAAAAAAAACACTTAAATACATCCTATTTCACAATTTAGCTATTTTTTATAATGTGTAAACAATATTTTTGCTCTTTCATAAATTCTAAAATATAAAAGAATATCTCTGTAATAACACAGCTTTACAAATTTTTAATTGGAAAAATACCAAGAGCACCACATGGTTGTATAACTTACTTGGGACCTCCTGAACAGGAAAAATGCTGTAATTTTTTTCCGTTTTTTGGATAACGATACTTTTGTGTTTTTCGGTATATGGTCTCAGTAATACCCTTGTATAGCCCAACCCAAAAATCTGAAATAAATGGCATATCGTTGGAAAGGTAATTAAATGCTTTTTCCGTCAATATGCTGGAAATTTCTATCTGACAAGAAATGGTTAAGTTATGACACCTCAAAATTTGCCTATTTTTTACGTTTGTTTTAAAAATTTTCATTTTTATTTCGTTTTTATACCCTTTACCAAAAAATGGTAAAAGGGTATATATAGGTTTGTCATTCCGTTTGTAATTTCTACAATATTAATAAGAGACACATAAAGTATATATATTCTGGATCCTTATGCATAGGGAAGACGAACAAGCGATGTCCGTCTGTCCGTCTCTCCGTCTGTCTGTACGTGAAATCGGTTTTCCCAAGCTCCCAGAAGAGCTAGTGACTTCGTTCTTGGACTGGTGTTTCAGAAAATTTTGCTATTGAAAATCAGCAAAATCGAGCAGACGGTTTTAGAGCTGGAAAACTCAAACTCAAGTTACCCATAGAAAATAACTACCGAAAACAAGTTTTTATTACTTTTTTATTAAATTAACTTATTTTATACTTTGGTATGAATAAAATTGGTATTTATAATTAAAAAAAAATTTTAAAAACTTAACATATTAAAAAACGTTTCCAGGGTTGGAAAACTTTAACTTTTTTCCTAATAATTAAACATATTTGATGTTTTAGGAAGAAAGCTACTTTCTCAGGAACGGTAAAAGCTACGGGTCTGAAATTTGGACAGTATATGTAGAATTTTGGTCGCTACAACAACAAATATATAAAAGCTAAAAATTAAAGGGTGTTCCAAAATGAGTGACGAAAACTTTTAAAATCCCATGTAATATACATACAATTGTATTATGTATGTACATATGCATATTGACACTTGAAATTTGTAAAATTAGTGTATTTTTATATAGGCTACAACAATTAACACTAAAATTAAAAAAAATTAAATTAAAGGGTGGTCCATCAGTCAATGAAATTTTGACAAATTGCTATATCTTGGAAACTGTAAGAGTTAAACTCTTGAAATTTTCAAAAACGGTCAAACTAAAAAATCCGAAAATTATAAAATCGCCAAAAATTTAAAAAAATCGCCAAAACGAAAAAAATCGCCAAAATGAAAAAAAACGCTAAAATTAAAAAAAAACGCCAAAAACCGAAAAAAGTCGCCAAAACAAAAAAAAAATCCTTATGCCTAAATGAAAAAAAAATCGCCAAAATCAAAAAAAATCGCCAAAACGAAAATAAATCGCCAAAATAAAAAAAAACGCCATAAACCGAAATTAATTCGCCAAATAAAAAAAAAATTGCCTATATGAAATAAAATCGCCAAAAAATTAAAAAATCGCCTAAATGAAAAAAATCGCCAAAATGAAAAAAATCGCCAAACCGAAAAAAATCGCCAAAAACCGAAAAAAGTCGCCAAACCAAAAAAAAAAATCCTTATGTGAACAAAAATCGCCAAATATTAAAAAAAAATCGCCTAAATGAAAAAAAATCGCCAAAATCAAAAAAAATCGCCGAAACGAAAATAAATCGCCAAAATTAAAAAAACGTCAAAAACCGAAAAAAATCGCCAAAACGAGAAAAAAGTGTCAAAACAAAAAAAATTCCCACATGACCAAAATACGCAAAAATCGCCAAAACAAAATATATGCTTATATGAACAAAAATCGTCAAAAATTAAAAAAAATCGCCTAAATGAAAAAAAATCGCCAAAATCCAAAAAAATCGCCAAAACGAAAATAAATCTCAAAAATTAAAAAATAAAACGCCAAAAACCGGAAAAAGTCGCCAAAACAAAAAAAATTGCCTTTATGAAAAAAAATCGCCAAAAAATAAAAAAATCGCCTAAATGAAAAAAAAAACGCTAAAATTAAAATAACGCCAAAAACCGAAACAAAAAAAAATGCTAATGTGAACAAAAATCGCCAAATATTAAAAAAAAATTGCCTAAATGAAAAAAAATCGCCAAAACGAAAATAAATCGCCAAAATTAAAAAAAGCCATAAACCGAAATAAAATTGCCAAATCAAAAAAAAAATTGTCTATATGAAATAAAATCGCCAAAAATTAAAAAAAATCGCTTATATGAAAAAAATCGGCAAAATCCAAAAAATCGCCAAAACGAAAAAAAATAGCCAAAATTAAAATAAACGCCAAAAACCGAAAAAAATCGCCAAAACGAGAAAAAAGTGTCAAAACAAAAAAAATCCCACAATGACAAAAATACGCAAAAATCGCAAAAAAATGCTTATATGAACAAAAATCGTCAAAAAAAAAAAAAATCGCATAAATGAAAAAAAACGCCAAAATAAAAAAAAATCGTCAAAACGAAAATAAATCGCCAAAATTAAAAAATAAAACGCCAAAAGCCTGAAAAAGTCGCCAAAACAAAAAAAAATTGCCTATATGAAAAAAAATCGCCAAAAATAAAAAAATCTGCCAAAACGAAAAAAAACCGCCCCAAATTAAAAAACGCCAAAAACCGAAAAAAGCGCCACAACGAAAAAAAAATGTCAAAACTAAAAAATTGCCAAAAAGAAATAAAAACGCCAAAAAACGAAAAAATCACCAAAACAAAAAACAAATTGCCTATATGAAAAAAAAATCGCCTAAATGAAAAAAATCGTCAAAATCAAAAAAATCGCCAGAACGAAAAAAAAATCGCCAAAATTAAAAAAAACGCCATAAACCGAAAAAAATCGCCAAAACCAAAAAAAAATTGCCTATATGAAAAAAAATCGCCAAAAAAAAATAAAAAGCACCAAATTAAACATAATGCCGAAAACCTAAAAATTGCACTAGAAAAAAAGTATGAATTTTTTCACAAAATGAATATGTACCTACATATCTCTGTGCTTATGTATGTATCTCTATACTACATAAACGCACTTTGGTAAAGGGTATATAAGATTCGGCACAGCCGAATATAGCACTCTTACTTGTTTTATTTTATTTTATATTATGTGAGACGTTTTTAGATTTTAATTGAACTGTAGTGAATATGATGAGGATGAAGATGTGCGCGTACTGTTTTATCCATTTTTAAGAAACAATACAGCAAACTTAAAAACCAAAAACCATATGATATAGCAGAGCTGTTGGTAGTGAAAATTACTTGTTTGATAGGGTTACCATTCTTTGCTTATATTAGGAACTTTAGTTAAACAATGCACTGTGAACATGAAGTATTAGTTAAACAATAGTTATCGTTTTAATATACTAATAATTAACTAATGACTGTAAATTTGGCCCTTAGTGGTCTAAAAATTTACTAATTTTATACCCTTTACCAAAAAATGGTAAAAGGGTATATATAGGTTTGTCATTCAGTTTGTAATTTCTACAATATTAATAAGAGACATATAAAGTATATATATTCTGGATCCTTATGCATAGGGAAGACGAACAAGCGATGTCCGTCTGTCCGTCTGTCTGTACGTGAAATCGGTTTTCCCAAGCTCCCAGAAGAGCTAGAGACTTCGTTCTTGGACTGGTGTGTCAGAAATTTTCCGAAAAAAATCACCAAAATCGAGCAGACGGTTTCAGAGCTGGAAAACTCAAACTCAATTTACCCATAGAAAATAACTACCATAAACAAGTTTTTATTACTTTTTTATTAAATTAACTTATTTTATACTTCGGTATGAATAAAATTGGTATTTATAATTAAAAAAAAAATTTAAAAACTTAACAAATTAAAAAACGTTTCCAGGGTTGGAAAACTTTAACTTTTTTCCTAATAATTAAACATATTTCATGTTTTAGGAAGAGGGCTATTTTCTCAGGAACGGTAAAAGCTACGGGTCTGAAATTTGGACAGTGTATGTAGAACTTTGGTCGCTACAACAACAAATATATAAAAGCTAAAAATTAAAGGGTGTTCCAAAATGAGTAACGAAAACTTTTAAAATCCTATGTAATATACATACAATTGTATGTATGTGTGTACATATGTATATTGACACTTGAAATTTTTAAAATTAGTATATTTTTATATAGGCTAAAACAATTAACACTAAAATTAAAAAAATTTAAATTAAAGGGTGGTTAATGAAATTTTGACTATGTAATTTTGACAAATTGCTATATCTTGGAAACTGTAAGAGTTAAACTCTTGAAATTTTCAAAAACGGTCAAACTAAAAAATTCGAAAATTATAAAATCGCCAAAAATTTAAAAAAATCGCCAAAACAAAAAAAATCACCAAAATTAAAAAAAAACGCTAAAATTAAAAAAAAAACGCCAAAAACCGAAAAAAATCGCCAAAACCAAAAAACAATGCTTTTGTGAACAAAAATCGCCAAAAATTAAAAAAAAATCGCCTAAACGAAAAAAAATCGCCATAATAAAAAAAAACCCCAAAACGAAAATAAATCGCCAAAATTAATAAAAAACGCCAAAAACCGAAATAAAATCGCCAAATCAAAAAAAAATTGCCTATATGAAAAAAAACGCCAAAAAAAATCGCTTATATGAAAAAAAATCGGCAAAATCAAAAAAAATCGCCAAAACGAAAAAAAATCGCCAAAATTAAAAAACGCCAAAAACCGAAAAAAATCGCCAAAACGAGAAAAAAGTGTCATAACAAAAAAAAATCCCACAATGACAAAAATCGCCAAAACAAACAAAAAATGCTCATATGAACAAAAATCGTCAAAAATTAAAAAAAATCGCCTAAATGAAAAAAATCGCCAAAATCCAAAAAAATCGCCAACACGAAAATAAATCGACAAATTATAAAACGCCAAAAATCGAAAAAAATCTCCAAAACAAAAATAAATTGCCTATATGAAAAAAATCGCCAACAAATAAAAAAATCGCATAAATGAAAAAAAAAAATTGTCAAAATCAAAAAAATTGCCAGAACGAAAAAAATCGCCCAAAATAAAAAAAAACGCCAAAACGAGAAAAAGGTGTCAAAACTAAAAAAATTGCCACAAAAAAATTAAATCTACCCAGCTAAAAAAAATATGTATGGATCATATATGATATCCCATATATGGTTCGGATCCGAAAAATGAGGGTATATGGGCATATATGATTATATATATTCATACATTTTCATACATGTATGTGCAAAATTCATATTCATACACTCTTGATTCACAAAAGGCACTGCTGTGCAATAAATGAAATTATTAAAATTGAATTTTTTTAGACTTGAGAGAAAGGTTGTATTTAATGAAACATATGTTTGGACAAATAATTCAAAACGAATAAAAGTCATTTCATTCATCAAAAGGTGAATCAATTATTTTAAAATCACATAAATCATATTCGTACATAGCATTTAGCTTAAGAAATCAGATTAAAAACTAATGCAATTAATTATAAAAGAAAAAATAATCCCTCTAACAATAGCTTTCAATACAGTAATATGAACTTTGTTTCTTATCTAGAGAATTTTGTTATTTTCTATAAAATTAATGACTGGATTATCCTTTTGATTATTTGATATATTAAATGGGTCCACAATGTATAAAATCATACAAGAATGGTTTTTTTTTTGTAACAAATAGTTTTTCTTTTTTAAACGTTGAGCTTTTTTGATTGCAAAAACGATCTTATGTGAGATATCATGTATGCATACATTCTTATATGGGTCCATGTATAAAATCTTCTATTTATATTTGGATCCACATATGAAGAGCTTCATAATTAAATTTTCATATATGAGGCCATATATTATAATACATTTCATATATTAATCCATATATTAGTTCATATATAATAGTTTTGCCATGTAAATCCCATATATTTCCATACATGAATTCATACATATTCATATATAGTTATATACATTCATATATTAAAAATATATGGACCATATATAATTTTTTTAGCTGGGTATATAAAAAATAAAAAAATCGCCTAAATGAAAAAAATCGTCAAAATCAAAAAAATCGCCAGAACGAAACAAAATCTCCAATATTAAAAAACTCCAAAAACCGAAAAAAATCGCCAAAACCAAAAAAAAAATACCTGTATAAAAAAAAATCGCCAAAATTTAAAAAGCACCAAATTAAACATAATGCCAAAAACCTAAAAATTGGACTAGAAAAAAAGTATGAATTCTTTCACAAAATGAATATGTACTTACATATCTCTGTGCTTATGTATGTATCTCTATACTACATAAACGCACTTTGGTAAAGGGTATATAAGATTCGGCACAGCCGAATATAGCACTCTTACTTGTTTTTTCTACGTTATAGTAAAGATCTGGAATGTTTAATTTTTTTACCAAATAGCTTATTTAGTTACCAACATTTTAAGCGTACTTTGAAAAAAATTATGAAAAATAAGGTTTTTCTTAAGGATTTTGTGGACCGACTATATATTAATTTTCATTGCTCACACACTATATTCAGCGTAAATTCAAAAAACTTAAATTAAAATGACGAGCGAATTGAACTTTTGAGTTTTTTTTTTTGGGATGGATCCTCGCGAATGAGGAACCAACAAAAGTCTGCAATCAGTTGTTCATCCCACCAGCCTTTGTAACGTCTCTCGATTTCTTCCATTTCTTCGTGAAATCTTTCACCTTGCTCATCAGTTTCGGAGCACAAGTTCGTGCGGAAAATATCCAAATGACTGAATAAAAAGTGTAATTTAGCCGTCATATTTGAACATAAAAGTTAAAAAGAATAAATTTTCAAATGATACCGTCCTTTTTGATATACATGCTTTCACTCAACGCTTACCAATGGCATTGAAATTTGCAGTAATGTATCGATGTTCCAAATTATTTTTTAACCAGTATATTACTGATTGCTATAATTTTTTTTTTAAATTTTTATAAAGGGAGTAAATGACTTATTATATGATGAGGTGCATTGAATTTTCAGTAATCAGTAATGCCCGTATTCATAACGAAATTTTACAAATTGATTAAAATTTTTCATACAAAAATTAAAAAATTTTAATGAAAAAAACGTTGCCACTTACTACAATTTTTTTTATAAATACGGCCCTACGATTTTAAAGGTAATGCAAATTAAATTTCATTATCAGTAAAAATTTACTGAATTTTCTCAGTAATCAGTAAATTTACTGCTTACTGCAATTTTTAATCCCCAATTAGTTAAATAAAACAAACCACAACCGGCAAATTCCTATGTATTTAAACCTTCATGAGGCATCAAGATATCTTCAGGAACATATAACGCAGCTTAAGCTATGGTTAAACTTATGGAGAATAAAAGTAAATGAACATAAGTGCGTATAGATAACATCTAAATTACGAAAAGATACTTGTCCCTCCATCAGAATCAATAGTCAAATTATTACTCAACATTCACATGTGAAATATCTTGGTATACACCTTGCTCGTCAGCTTACATGGAAAAACCATATTGACTCTATTGACTCTCAAATACACTGGTTGATTGGCAGAAATTCAACACTCAGCCTGGACTGCAAACTTTTAATATACAAGTCGCTTTTGAAGCCAATATGGTGTTACGGTATCCAGTTATGGGACACTGCTTCAGAGAATTCAACGAAGACAAAACTAAATTTTAAGATTAATAACATCTGCTCCATGGTACATCAAAAACTCAAATTTACATCGTGATTTAAATATACCATAAGTGACTGAAGAAATTACAAGATACACAAGCAAATACTTAACTAAACTCGAGTCACATCCTAATCCCCTTGGTCGTAACATCTTAAATTTTACTGGACACATTCGCCTAAAAAAGAGAGACACAAGGGCTCTGTTACTTAAAAACTATAAATGGGACTGCTTGAAAATACATTTATTTTTCCTTTTTGATTATCAGTACTCATGTATTATTTATAACTATCACTAGGTTTATGTCCAACAATGGTCGGGCCTAATAATTTTATTTTAGCTTTAAGATTTTATTACTTATTGTTAGTTCATATTTGAAGATACAAAATATACATGTATTTATGTATTTAAAAAAAATCATATGGAATATTAAATACGAGTAAAGTTCAGTCGTTCATTTACTCGTACTTACGTGCACTAATGAAGAAATGTTTTTTTTAATTGTCAAAGGTAAATCTTTGACGATTTTTTCTGAAAAAAATTTATGTAATAAAAATGAAGTTATAGCTATAGTTATAAATATAGTTATAGCCCATTTAAATGCTGCTATTTTGTTTGTGGAATATTCAGTTTCTAAGTTTTCGTTGCTTGGACTATATTGATACAATTTGTTGCATATATGTATGTATTTAAATTTGTTTTTTACCGCATCTTCATGAACAAGAAAGCAATACTATATGTACACAAATATCAATTTAGGCAGAAGGCTGTCGGATACTAAATATATTTCTATTAATAAAATTAAAGAAATTTTAAAGTAAAATAAATACAGTGAAGTGCGACTTTGACCCGCGCACGAAGGGTTCCGTACAGGCACGAGATATGTAATTCAATACGAACAATATAAACTATAGTTTTGGAATTTTTTTCGTTTTTGGGTTTTTTCGGTTTTAAGCGTTTTTTAGTTTGGGTGTTTTTTGAATTAATTGGCGCTTTCTGAGTTTTGGAGCTTTTTTTCACGTTTTGGCGTTTTTTTTTGGTTTTGAATTTTTTTTTTAATTTTGGAAATTTTTATTATTTTGGCGTTTTTTTTTATTTTGGCGATTTTTTTATTTATGTGATTTTTTTTTAATTTTGGCGTTTTTTTCATATAGGTGATTTTTTTTTGGTTTTGGCGATTTTTTTTTTAGTTTTGGCACTTTTTTTTCGTTCTGAGGATTTTTTTCGGTTTTTGGCTTTTTTTTAAATTTTGGCGATTTTTTCGTTTTGGCGATTTTTTTTAAATTTGGCGATTTTTTTTTTATTTTGGCAATTTTTTTTCATTTTAACGATTTTTTTTCACATAAACAATTATTTTGGTTTTGGCGCATTTTTCGCGTTTTGGTGATTTTTTTCGGTTTTTGGCGTTTTTTCATATTGGCGATTTTTTTCATTTAAACGATTTTTTCGAATTTGGCGATTTACTGAAAGTAAAAATTTACTGAATTTTCTCAGTAATCAGTAAATTTACTGCTTACTGCAATTTTTAATCCCCAATTAGTTAAATAAAACAAACCACAACCGGCAAATTCCTATGTATTTAAACCTTCATGAGGCATCAAGATATCTTCAGGAACATATAACGCAGCTTAAGCTATGGTTAAACTTATGGAGAATAAAAGTAAATGAACAGAAGTGCGTATAGATAACATCTAAATTACGAAAAGATACTTGTCCCTCCATCAGAATCAATAGTCAAATTATTACACAACATTCACGTGTGAAATATCTTGGTATACACCTTGCTCGTCAGCTTACATGGAAAAACCATATTGACTCTATTGACTCTCAAATACACTGGTTGATTGGCAGAAATTCAACACTCAGCCTGGACTGCAAACTTTTAATATACAAGTCGCTTTTGAAGCGGTATCCAGTTATGGGACACTGCTTCAGCTTCCAATGCATAGAGAGAATTCAACGAAGACAAAACTAAATTTTAAGATTAATAACATCTGCTCCATGGTACATCATAAACTCAAATTTACATCGTGATTTAAATATACCATAAGTGACTGAAGAAATTAGAAGATACACAGGCAAATACTTAACTAAACTCGAGTCACATCCTAATCCCCTTGGTCGTAACATCTTAAATTTTACTGGACACATTCGCCTAAAAAAGAGAGACACAAGGGCTCTGTTACTTAAAAACTATAAATGGGACTGCTTGAAAATACATTTATTTTTCCTTTTTGATTATCAGTACTCATGTATTATTTATAACTATCACTAGGTTTATGTCCAACAATGGTCGGGCCTAATAATTTTATTTTAGCTTTAAGATTTTATTACTTATTGTTAGTTCATATTTGAAGATACAAAATATACATGTATTTATGTATTTAAAAAAAATCATATGGAATATTAAATACGAGTAAAGTTCAGTCGTTCATTTACTCGTACTTACGTGCACTAATGAAGAAATGTTTTTTTTAATTGTCAAAGGTAAATCTTTGACGATTTTTTCTGAAAAAATTTTATGTAATAAAAATGAAGTTATTGGTGCCCATTTAAATGCTGCTATTTTGTTTGTGGAATATTCAGTTTCTAAGTTTTCGTTGCTTGGACTATATTGATACAATTTGTTGCATATATGTATGTATTTAAATTTGTTTTTTACCGCATCTTCATGAACAAGAAATCAATACTATATGTACACAAATATCAATTTAGGCAGAAGGCTGTCGGATACTAAATATATTTCTATTAATAAAATTAAAGAAATTTTAAAGTAAAATAAATACAGTGAAGTGCGACTTTGACCCGCGCACGAAGGGTTCCGTACAGGCACGAGATATGTAATTCAATACGAACAATATAAACTATAGTTTTGGAATTTTTTTCGTTTTTGGGTTTTTTCGGTTTTAAGCGTTTTTTTAGTTTGGCTGTTTTTTGAATTAATTGGCGCTTTCTGAGTTTTGGAGCTTTTTTCACGTTTTGGCGATTTTTTTTGGTTTTTGAAGTTTTTTTTAATTTTGGAAATTTTTTATTATTTTGGCGTTTTTTTATTTTTGGCGATTTTTTTATTATTGTGATTTTTTTTTAATTTTGGCGTTTTTTTTCATATAGGTGATTTTTTTTGGGTTTTGGCGATTTTTTAGTTTTGGCCCTTTTTTTTCGTTCTGAGGATTTTTTCGGTTTTTGGCTTTTTTTTAAATTTTGGCAATTTTTTTTAAATTTGGCGATTTTTTTTTTTATTTTTTTTCATTTTGGCGATTTTTTTTCACATAAACAATTATTTTGGTTTTGGCGCATTTTTCGCGTTTTGGTGATTTTTTTCGGTTTTTGGCGTTTTTTCATATTGGCGATTTTTTTTCATTTAAACGATTTTTTCGAATTTGGCAATTTATTTTAGTGCTAGAATTTTTTTTTATTTTTGTCGATTTTTTTCGATTTGGCGTTTTTTTTTAATTTTTGGCGATTTTTTTCAGGTTTTGGCGATTTTTTTCGGTTTGGCGATTTTATAATTTTCGGATTTTTTAGTTTTACCGTTTTTGAAAATTTCAAGAGTTTACCTCTTACGGTCTCCAAGATATAGCAAGTTGTCATAATTACATAGTCAAAATTGCATTAACTGATGGACCACCCTTTAATTTAAAATTTTTATTATTTTACTGTTTATTGTTGTAGTCTATATAAAAATATACTAATTTTACAAATTTCAAGTGTCAATATACATATGTACATACAATTGTATGTATATTACATGAGATTTTAGCATTTTTCGTCGCTCGTTTTGGAGCACCCTTTAATTTCTAATTCTCATGTATTTGCTGTTGTAGTGGCCAAGGTTCTACATACTCTGTCCACATTTCAGGTCCGTAGCTTTTACGGTTCCTGAGAAAATACCGTGTGACGGACAGACGGACAGCTGTCAGCAGAATGCGAGGCAATTTTATTACCATTTGGTTACTAATTCCATCAATACCCGGTGCTTTCTTCGGGTTGAGTTCAGCAATTAGATTTTGTAAATCACACATTTTAAATTTTATGGGTCGAGGGGGTAGCGCAACTACACTCGGGAAATCAACAACACCAGTACATGTGTTTGGGGTAAATACGGATTTTAAATGCTTTGCAAACAAGTTACCTTTTTCAATATCACTCCTGGCCCAAACTCCGGTAGAAGTGCGCAGAGGTGGTTTAAACTCAACGGGTGTTGTAATTCTTTTCGCAGCACGCCACAAAGAATAATTAGATGCTGGTGTGACATCGAGATTTTCCCGATAGTTTTTAAGAGATGCAGTTTTTTCATATGCAAGCAGTTCTTGGAGTCTTTTAGTGCACTCTTTTAATCTAATTTTATTTTGGGGTGATCTGTGCTGTTGCCATTCTCTTCTAGCTCTTCTTTTTTCACATACGAGAAATTCAATATCTGTAGAATATATTCTGTTAAACCCAGTCTGCGGATAGGAGGAAGTGGCATGTTCAGCTGCCTGCTTAATATTTTCGTTAAGATTAGCAATATTAGATTCAATATCGTCATGAGTTCTTAGCTTAATGTTTTCAGTGCAATGACTACTAAGATATTTTTTGAATCGCAGCCAATTAACACGACTGACCATTTTTACATATGGGTGAGGTAGAGCACTTCTCAGTGGGCTACATATTGTAACGATCGTGGGAGAGTGATCGGACGATAGATCTAAGGAAGCTTCGACGTGAATTAATTCCCTAGAAATATTTTTCATGACGCCAAAATCTATAATATCCGGAATTTTATGTATGTCAGTAGGCCAGTAAGTGGGCTCCCCACTCGAAATGACGTCCAAGCCCATTTTTGAAATTGTGTTGAACAACGCTCGTCCTCTAGGTGTGATAAGACGCGAACCCCAGAAAGTATGTTTTGCATTATAGTCTCCAGCTGCTACGAAACAAAGGCCAAGAATTGCGAATCTAGGAGGGTAGTAAATTGATGATATGACAAAATTTATGCAAAAATTTTCGATACAAATACTCGTTGCTTGTAGATGTTCTTCACAAATGTTGTCAAGAATATAATGCTTGAGTCTTGACTTTATTAAAATTGCTGATCCCCCGCAAACTCTTCCTCTTGGTCCTTTGAATAGACTTCTTGAAGTCAAATGAGTCTCATAAACCAACATTATATCAATATTTTTTTCCTAATTAATTTAATTAATTTAGGTTTTTGCCCCATAGTCTGTTTAACGAAAGAATAGACAAGACATCCTCTGTAGTTAGCGGTGTGATTACCTCCACAATTACTACATTTTTTTCTGCTAGATCTTTAGGCTTAGTACAACCAGCAGTACCGTGCAATTCACCGCAGATAGCACAAACTGAAGGTAACTTGCAGTAAGTTTTTGTGTGACCATATTCCTGACAATTATGGCACTGTACGGGTCCAGAACGCTTTTGTGGTTCTTCAACTGTTATTTTTCGGTATATTAAATTGTAAATTGGATGAGTCTCGCTTTTTTTCAATTTTATATCGTTTGGCTCAAGTTCGACGCGAAATAGAGGTTGAGGAATCTTCTCCCTATTTATTATCTTAGATATATTTTTTACCTTAAATCCCTGGAGGACGAGTGCATCTTTTATTTCTTCGGCCTTTAGCACTTTTAAGCTGATATGTGTAGAAACTTTTTTTACTTTTTTCAAATTCAGTAATCATTTTACGAAAATCTTTTTCTTCATAAATTTTAATTTTGGTTTCATCAATGTTACCACGTTTTATTGGAACGATGTGAAATTTATTCTCACCAATGACTGAAATTAAATTTTTTATAAGAGCGTTTGAATTTTTTTCTCTCAAATAGATTGGAGGCGGCTTGGATGTTTTGTTCGTAGATACATCGGGTTCGTTGTTGTCAACTTGTGATATTTGAAAACGATTTTGACGGTTAATAGAGGATGTCCTGTTATCCCTAGACATTTTTGGAGCAGATGAAATTTTCGAAGACTTTGGGCTTCGTCCGCACTTTACCACTGTTATATATCTGTCCATTCCCACTTGGACCTTGGGTTTTGGGCTGCTCTTAACTTCAGTAAAAACTTGGTTAAGTGATGACCACGAGCCGGAAACGGATGATATCGCTGATGTAAATGTAGAAGTACTAGGCAACGGTAATGTTAACGAATCACTAGTTGGCATTGGGCAAAGCGAAGTTGATCGCTGACGAAAAAGTGGCCTTGCCGTTAAAAAAAGTCTACTATCAGATTTCTTATTTATTTTGTTATCATTAAGAGCTTCAGAGCTCTCAGTAAGTCTATCATCAGATTTTTTATTTTTATTATTTTCATTAAGAGCTTCAGAACTCACAGTAAAATAGGCATTTCTGCCATTAGAACTCACTTCACAGTTATTTGTTTTTGAGGTACTCATATAGAGTATTCCTCAAGTGCACTTTTGTTTGTTTGTTTGTTTTTTTTATTACGGTTTTTTTGTTTTTGTTAATTATGACTATGTAAAAAATATTAGCAATGCAAATAAAGCTAACAATAACAATATGTATTCCGAATATTTTTTCGTACAATTTTTTTTGTTTAGTATGAAATAAAAACTCCGCTAAATCGACTGTTCACTATGAATGTACAACGAGAACTAAAAATCGCGAATATGAAAAAAACGCCAAGAACCGAAAAAAATCGCCAAAACGTGAAAAATGCGCCAAAACCAAAATAATTGTTTATGTGAAAAAGAAATCGCCAAAATAAAAAAAAATCGCCAAAATTAAAAAAAATCGCCAAAATTAAAAAAAATCGCCAAATTTAAAAAAATCGCCAAAACGAAAAAAATTGCCAAAATTTAAAATAAACTCCAAAAACCGAAAAAAGTCCTCAAAACGAAAAAAAAGTGCCAAAACTAAAAAAAATCGCCAAAACCAAAAAAAAAATCACCTATATGAAAAAAACGCCAAAATTAAACAAAATCACCAAAATAAAAAAATCACCATAATAAAAAAAAATTGAAAAACCAAAAAAAAATCGCCGAAAGGTGAAAAAATTTCCAAAACTCAGAAAGCGCCAATAAATTCAAAAAACCCCCAAACTAAAAAAACCCTTAAAACCGAAAAAACCCAAAAACGAAAAAAATGCCAAACTATAGTTTATATTGTTCGTATTGAATTACATATCTCATACATGTTTGTGTAAATTCCCTCTACAGTATGCAAAGTTCATATTCATACACTCTTGATTCACAAAAGCGCACTGCTGTGCAATAAATTAAATTACTAAAATTAATTTTTTTTAAGACTTGAGAGAGAGGTTATATTTAATGAAACATTTGTTTGGACAAATAATGCAAAACGGACTAAAAGTCATTTTATTCATCAAAAGGTGAATCAATTATTTAAAAGACACATAAATCATATTCGTACATGACATTTAGCTTAAGAAATCAGATTAAAAACTAATGCAATTAATTATAAAAGGAAAAATAATCCCTGTAACAATAGTTTTCAATACAGTAATATGAACTTTGTTTCTTAGCTGGAGAATTTTGTTATTTTTATAAAATTAATGACTGGATAATCCTTTTGATTATTTGATATATTAAATAGGGCCACAATGTATAAAATCATACAAGAAAAAGTTTTTCTTTTTTAAACGTTGAGGGTATGCATATGTATAAACTTTGCATCCGTATGTATTTTCTAATGGATTTCCAATCCTGCATTGATAAAATTCCAAACTTTTTTGATTGCAAAAACGATCTTACGTGAGATATAATGTATGTATACATTCTTATATGGCTCCATATATAAAATCTTAAATTTAAATATGGATCCACTTATGAAGAGCTTCATAACTAAATTTTCATATATGAGGTCATATATTATAATAAATTTTATATATTAGTCCATATATTAGTTCATATATAATAGTTTTGCCATGTATAATCCCATATATTTCCATACATGAATTCATACATATTCATATATAGTTATATACATTCATATATTAAAAATATATGGACCATATATAATTTTTTTAGCTGGGTTAACAATTTTATACTTCATGATTCTCTTTCGTTACAATTTTCGTTGTTGTTGTAAGTTTTAACGAAAGATTATTTGCTAGATTGTGCGTTGCCATACTTTTATTATAATTTTAGTTTTATTATTTTTTAATATAATTTTAAAGTCCCAGCTAAAAAAATATGTATGGAGCATATATGATATCCCATATATGGTTCGGATTCGAAAAATGAGGGTATATGGTCATATATGATTATATACATATATTCATACATTTTCATACATGTATGTATGGGTAAATTGCCTCCACAGTATGCAAAGTTCATATTCATACACTCTTGGTTCACAAAAGCGCACTGCTGTGCAACAAATTAAATTACTAAAATTAATTTTCTTGAGACTTGAGAGAGAGGTTGTATTTAATGAAACATTTGTTTGGACAAATAATTAAAAACGAACTAAAAGTCATTTCATTCATCAAAAGGTGAATCAATTATTTAAAAAAAAACACATAAATCATATTCGTACATAACATTTAGCTTAAGAAATCAGATTAAAAACTAATGCAATTAATTATAAAAGAACAAATAATCCCTCCAACAATAGTTTTCAACACAGTAATATAAACTTTGTTTCTTATCTAGCGAATTTTGTTATTTTCTATAAAATTAATGACTGGATTTTCCTTTTGATTATTTGATATATTAAATGGGGCCACAATGTATAAAATCATACAAGAATGTTTTTTTTGTAACAAAAAGTTTTTCTTATTTAAACGTTGAGGGTACGCATATAAACTTTGCATGCCGTATGTATTTTCTAATGGATTTTCAATTCAGCAGTGATAAAATTCCAATCTTTTTTGATTGCAAAAACGATCTTATGTGAGATATCATGTGTGCATATATTCTTATATGGCTCCATATATAAAATCTTATATTTATATATGGATCCACATATGAAGAGCTTCATAATTAAATTTTCATATATGAGCTCATATGTTATAATACATTTCATATATTAGTCCATATATATAGTTAATATATAATAGTTTTGCCATGTATAATCCCATATATTTCTATACATGAATTCATACATATTCATATATAGTTATATACATTCATATATTAAAAATATATGGACCATATATAACTTTTTTAGCTGGGGTTATAATTTTATTGTTCAAACTATGTGGTTTGAACATGGCGCCAGCCTCGTGAACATCATTGCACGCATAAAACGTGGGCAAGCGAACGTTTTGCTTCCACTATCTTTTTGTTATTTGCTGTTGTAGACGGCTCTGGCTCAGGCTCCTTAGAGTGTCGTTTTTCTGGCTTCTTGCTTCCTCTTGATGTTGCCGAATTTTGACTTTTGTTTGATTTAGTGGTTTCTAGCTTCTTCGGACGACGTGAAGTTTTGGGCCATATGTGTAGAAAAGTATGGTGATACTGACCACATTTTCGGCAGGTGTCGTTGGATGCACATGCCCTCAAATCATGGCTCTTCGTCAGGCAATTGTAGCAATAGTAGTACTTCTCCACTACGTCCTCCCTCTTACGTGGGTGCATTCTAAGAAACTTGTGGCAAATTCTAAGAGGGTGAAATTTGTCACACAATGCGCATTTATACGTATCCACGGTGAGCCTTTTATTGCGACCTTTTCGTTTTTTGCGGTTGTCGTTGGATGGACATGTTGATTCCAGTCGTCGATTAGTTCTAGTAAAAGATGTAATAAATTAGTATTAGTGAATTTGTGATTTGAATTTTGAGATAATATAATTTAGGTTTTAGTATTTAATATGAATGAGTGAGTTATGAGTATTGAACAATTTGTCACTTAAGTCCCACATTCTTCTTTTAAAAGAGGAAGATAACACAATTTGACTATAGGACTAGTTATGATTCCTGTGCTTGTACGTATTTCTGCTGTGCGTGTGTTATTATATATACCTGGGAGCGTTTTCTATGTCCTTCCTAAACGCCATTCGTGGGGCCGTTGTAGATCATCGATCACTACTGCCAAATCGCCTACCTGAATATTTGGAGAAGACTCTCTCCATTTGTATCGCTTATGCAAAGATCTCAGGTAATCTTCTTTCCATCGTATAGAAAATTGATGGTGGATTAACTTCAACTTTTCCCAACGATTAATAATGGACATGCTTTGGCAATTTTGCTCAGGTAAGGCCATTAAGGGAGCTCCTCTCAGAAAGTGCCCGGGAGTTAAGGCAGTCAAATCTGCGGGGTCTTCTGAGATGGCTGACATCGGTCGAGAATTTAGGAGGCTTTCGATTCTAGCTAAGACAGTATTGAATTCTTCGAAAGTGAATTTGTAACCCCCAGCTATGCGCTTGAGATGAAACGTGAAACTTTTAACAGCTGCTTCCCATAACCCACCCATATGAGGAGCGTGTGGTTGTATAAACTTCCATTCAAACCCGTGTGTAATATATTTTTGAGTGACGTCTTTGGCAACATTATTTATGAAATTAGTAAACTCTTGTTCTAGTATTCTGCTTGCTCCGAGAAAATTGCGGTCATTGTCTGTGACTGCCCTTTTGGGGAGCCCCCGCCTCCCAACGAATCGAGCAAATGTGGCTTGAAATGCCGCTGAGGATAGGTCTGAGCAGAGCTCTAAATGGATAGCTTTGGTGCTGAAGCAAACGAAGAC
Organism: Tachina fera; assembly: GCA_905220375.1. Classification (NCBI taxonomy): domain Eukaryota; kingdom Metazoa; phylum Arthropoda; class Insecta; order Diptera; family Tachinidae; genus Tachina; species Tachina fera. The sequence goes on from LR999967.1 coordinate 50,404,111, forward strand.
ACAGACATATCCTTTTAGTGTAGGAGCCTTCCGTAAAAGGGATGATTTTTTGTCGAAAGGCCCAGCAAAGTCGATTCCTGTAGTTTGGAAGGGAAGAGACAAATTACACCTTTCGGGAGGTAATGGAGCCATTATTTGAGTGCACGGCCTTTGCTTATAAATTATGCACCGTTTACAGTGACGTATTACTTTTTTGACTCTGTTTTTTAATCTAAATATATAGAATTCTGTCTTTACCATTCTGCACATTTGACTACATTGGGCATGGCAAAGATATGTATGCAAATGAGAGAGGTACAGTTCACATAATCTAGAGTTGCCAGGTAAAGTTATAGGGTACCTTTCGTTATATGGGAGAGATGATTGAGATAATCGCCCGTTTATTCTTATGATAGAATTTTTATCGAGAAAAGGATTTAAAGTTTTTAGAGAACTTTTGTTAGAAATGGGTTTTGAGTTTTTTAGACATTGATACTCTTCTTTATAAAATACACTCTGGGATAAACAAATGCGGCATGATTTTACAAAATTTACTTCCCTTTGAAGTAAATTGTGTGTTGTTCCTGAAATATGAATAGTGTCTTTCCTAATGTTTTTTATCGAATTGTTAAAAAACCTAAATATATAACATATGACTCGTAAAGCTCTTGTGTATGAAGAAAATTTGTTCAGTACGTCATTTTCTTCAACTTGTGTTTGTAAACATTGAATATCAATTGATGGACTTTCTATGGGTTTTGTGAATTTCGCTAGTGGGTTTCGTTTTGGCCATTCGGAAGCGGGTTTTGTTAGGCATGACGGCCCTTGCCACCATAGAGAATTATGAGCAAGATCCTTTGGGTGGCATCCCCGTGTTCCGATATCTGCTGGATTGTCCTTGGTCGGGACATGTTGCCAAGTTTGACTTGGTGCTAGAACATGAATTTGAGAAATTCTGTTGGCCACATATGTTTCCCATGATGACGGAGGTTTGGAAAGCCTCCCTAGTACAATAGACGAGTCTGTCCATAAATATATTTCGTTGCAGTAAAATTTTAGAGACGAAGTTAACGAGTTTTGCTAATAACAGAGCGCCGTTTAATTCTAGTTTTGGGAGGCATACTGTTTGAATTGGTGCTACTTTACATTTTGCTACCAATAAGCTTGTAAATGTTGTGTGAGTACGCGTTTGACATCTGACAAATATTGTTGCGCAATATGCAGATTTAGATGTGTCTGCAAACACATGAATTTGTACTGAGTCTGAGGGATTGTATTGCAACCATCGTGGTATGGATATAGTTTCTACTTGGGAGATGTCTTGAACTAGATTATTCCATATTTTTGGCGCATCCTCTGATACTTCTTCGTCCCAATGTAGACCTTCTAACCATAACTGTTGCATTAAAATTTTTGCCCTGATGACTATAGGGGCTAGCCATCCCACTGGGTCGAAAAGTTTTGCTACTGCTGAGAGTATTTGACGTTTAGTAATTTTCGTAGCTTGATCAATGGGCTAGAAGCTATACGTAAATGAGTTGCTGAGAGCATTCCATTTTATACCAAGAGTCTTGGTAGAGCTTGTCTCATGGAAGCGAAGAAAGTCCAGATCATAAAGATCTTCTTTTGGTAAATGTATAAGTATCTTTTTTAGTGGCAGCCCTGCTGATTTTAGTACTCCTATGAGCTGAGTTTGAGCATTAAGGGTTTCTTTTATTGTATATCCTCCTGATAATATGTCGTCAACTTAAGTTTCTGATCTTAAAATTGATGCTGCCATGGGATAGTTAGATTCAGAATCTGAAGCTAGCTGCAGCAACGTACGAATTGCTAGAAAGGGGGCGCAGTTTACCCCAAATGTGACAGTTTTCAACTGGAAATCTAGTACAGGGCTGTCTGGTTTGGACTAAAATAATATTCTTTGAAATGCCCTATCCTCTGGGTGAATGAGAATTTGACGATACATTTTTTGTATGTCGCCGCTAAATACGAATTGATATTTTCTCCAATTAAGTACTGTTGTTATTAAATCATTTTGGAGTGTAGGTCCAGTATAGAGTACATCATTTAGCGAAAATTGAGATTTGGTTTTTTTTTTTGAGGCATTAAACACGATTCTCACCTTGGTGGTTTTGTGATCTGGGCGCACTACCGCATGATGTGGTAAATAAAACGAGTGATATTTACCCTGTACCATAATTTCTTCAGAAGAAGTTTCTTCCATGTGCCCTAAAGTCTTGTATTCGTTGAGAACTGCCATGTATTGAGACTGCAGTTCAGGATTTTTTTCCAACGTTTTGTCCATTCTTGAATTTTGGGCCAAAGCGATGAATCGAGATGATCCGAGGAAAATATCTTGGGGAAACTTTTTTTTAATGGGAGTCTTACGACATATCTTTCATTTAACTGACGTGTAGTTGTGCGTGCATAAAAATCCTCACAGAAATCGTCTTCAGGTGAGGTGGGCCGAGTAGACGGAATTTCTTCCTCTTCCCAAAATTTTCTTAAAATAGCACTGAGATCTGAGTTTTCTGTGGCGACAACTTTAGTTGTAAAAGCGTGAATTGTTTTGGTTCTCATGGGACCGCTGAGTACCCATCCAAATATTGTTTTATATGCGGAAGCTTTTCCGCAAATGTTTTTCTTGATGCCCTCAAGATTGATGAAATGTTCATAATCATTTCCTAGAATTAGATCTATTTGAGAAGATCTGTTAAATGTGGGGTCAGCTAGATCTAATTCTTAAAGCTCTTTTGAGCGAGACACTTCAAAGGAATGGGCTGGGAGTTGTTTAGTGACCTTTGGTAAGACTATAGCTTTTATTACAATTTTTGTATTTGTACGTTCAGTTTACAATGTGAATTCACATTCTTTACTTGCCAACTGCTTTTGACCACCAATACCAACTATTTCAAAGTGAGCCTTTTCGTAAGGGAGCTGAAGTCGATGTCTGATTCTTTCAGCTAAAAATGTTCGTTGAGACCCTGGATCAATTAGGCCTCTTATAGTAAAATATTCCCCCCTACATTCAATTTGCATTAATGCAGTGCGTAAGAGAATGTTGTCTTCGCTTGTGGAGCAGTTGGCTTGAATGCGCCTCGATGTACTGGGTAGTTCATCTTGATCCTCAATTGCGGTTACCGGATTTCGGAAAAATTTACTTTTGTGAGATTCTTCTGTCTGTTGTGAAATATCAGTGTTATAGGGTAAATATTGAGCTTTTTTGGTCATATGTAAGAGTGTGTGATGCGATTTTTTGCAATATAAACAAGTGTTATTACTTTCACAATTTGCTTTTATATGAGCGTGTCCTAAGCAATTATTGTTTTTGAACACGTAATCCACTCTCTGTTGAACTGTAAAATCTCTGAATTTTGGGCATGTTCTAAGAGTCACTGTCACTGTCAGTTCACTGTCAACAATGTAAAATTTTTTTAAAAGCTACTCATGATAAAATTGGCTTCAATTTTAACTGATAATGGGTGCATCCCGGACCATCAATTTAGTTTTAGAAGCCAGCATAGCACCATTGAGCAAACGCATAGATTAGTTCAATTTATCAGACAAACATTTGAGGAAAAGAAGTATTGTTCTGCCGTGTTTATTGATGTTTCTCATGCATTTGATAAAGTGTGGCATGAATGCCTGATTTTGAAATTGAAGACATACTTACCAATAAACATTCTAAATCTTTTGGAAAGTTACATTGTTGCACGAAAATTTACAGTTGTGGAAGGACACTTTATGAGTATGCCTGAAACTATCTCATCCGGTGTGCCACAGGGGAGTATACTGGGGCCATTTTTATATTTGATTTATACTTGTGATATGCCTGTGAGCAGTAGTATCCACACTTCTACATTTGCCGACGATACCGCCTGCCTTAGTATGCACGAAAACCCTGATGAGGCATCCCGAAAACTCCAGGAACACATTAGCCCGATGGAACTATGGTTAAACTTATGGAGAATTAAGGTAAATGAACAAAAGTGTGTCCATATAACATTTACCTTACGAAGAGATACTTGTTCCCCCATTCGGATTAATAATCAAGTTGTTTCTCAACATTCACATGTGAAATATCTTGGTATACGCCTCGATCGACGGCTTACATGGAAACATCACATTGACTATAAGTTAACTCAAATGAAACTAAAATTAACTCAGGTACATTGGCTGATTGGCAGAAATTCAACACTCAGCCTAGACTGCAGACTTTTAATATACAAGTCGCTATTAAAGCCAATATGGTGTTACGGTATCCAGTTATGGGGCACTGCTTCTGCTTTCAATGTAGAGAGAATTCAACGAAGACAAAACAAAATTTTAAGGTTAATAACATCTGCTCCATGGTACATTAAGAATTCAAATATACATCGTGATTTAAATTTGCCACTAGTGACTGAAGAAATTGCAAAATACGCAGGCAAATATCTAACAAATCTCGAGTCACATCCTAATCCGCTTGCTCGTAATATTTTGAACTTTACTGGACACATCCGCTTATAAAAGAGAGATACAAGGGCTCTAATACTAAACACTCCGAATGAAGTTGCTTGAAAAAAAATTTTTTTTTGCTTACTACCACTTATGTATTATTTACAACTATCACTTAGTTATGCCTGGCATTGGTCGGGCCTATTAATTATATGTTAGATTTAAGATTTGAATACTTATTGTTAGTTCATATATGAAGATACAATAAATAAAAAAAACATGCATAAAAAAAAAATTTCTAAGAGTGTGTTCTGTTTTACACAATTTGCAGGTCAATCCTAAATTTTCTTGAGTAATGTACGTTTGCAGTTTGGTCGTCTTACTGAGATTGAAGTCATCTTTCGAATTTCGAATGCTCGTAACACGTTCCACAGTTTCGTACGTATTTATAAGAAACTGCGACATTTGAAACCATTTTGGTAGTTCACGAGGAGCTGTGAGGGACTGTTCCCATAAAGCTAAGGTTACTTCTGGTAATTTTGTAGAGATTAAGCGTATGAGAATGGGGTCCCAACTTTCCACTTCAACTCCAAGTGTTTCCAGGGTGGCTAACGAGTCATTTACAGAGGACTGAATCCTTCTAATGGACTCGCTGTCCTCACTATCCTCTGTATCACAGGGTGGGAGTTTTATGCAGTTACTTGAACTGTCTTGTTCTGTGTTTTGACCAAATCCAAGTGGTGGATTCGAGTATCGAACAGTTGACTGATGGCCAGGGAACTGTTGAGTTTCTAACCGAGCTGCCTTTAGTAACTGGCTTATTTGACCATGACACTGGAAGTATGCAGTTACGTGTGCAGCATAATCGGTTTTAGCATTTGTTTTGAAGTAAGGTTCAACTGTGCCATCTTGAGATAGCATAAGTTCTTGATAAGAGGCTTCTAATTTCTTGTACCTTGACTCTAAATCTTTTAATTTGATTTCTAACACTGATTCTGTTTGCTCTTCTTCTTCAGTTTTATTGAAGATATCTCAAAAATGGAGCAAATTCTCACAATCAAAAATGAAATAGTCTTGTACAGTAGCCGTAGACGACTTTTCTAACACATATTTATCGGACTTGGGGTTCATGATTGCGGAAGACTTTATCACGTTTACCGAATTTTTAATAAATTACAGAATACGAAGGAGTGAGTATTACTAGATTAATTGACTAGTTTATTCTTCGAGAAGATTGTGGGATTTCCTGACGCGTTTACTACAATTGTTATCAGTAGTTTATAGATATGATACTATATGTCTGTTATCTAATATGGACGATGAGATTGGTTTAGTGGGAGATTAGCTTTTTCTCGTACATTAACTTTGTAGTAAAAGAGTTACTTGTGTTGTAATACCAGATACCTGTTATCTAGTTAAATACTACAAAGTATATACTTGAAAAGGCGTGCTTGGTAATAGAGATTTTTATATTAACATTGGGTTGCAACAGAAGTGCTTGATGTGAGGATAGATTCCTGTAATCTAGCTTTAAATTGATAATATATACCAAACACCATTATGCGTGAGTGTTTATTTTAAAAACATAGTCAATATTCTAAGATTTTCGATAGATGTATTTATAATTGTAGTTATGGTGTAGTGTTTGCGTGGATAAGAAAGTGTTTGCTTCTGCTTTATATAAAATGTAAAATTTGTTTGTATGTGTTATTCTCTTATATTATTTTTGTGTTAGTGGACTGTGTTTCTCTATTTTAACATTTTACTTGTGAATTTCTTGAGTTTTAATATTATTTTGCCTCTGGTCTTAAATTTGTAGTCGACTGTATTTATTTTCTCTTGTACGACCTTATAATTTTTAACACAATTGCCATTAGAGGGAATTTAAATCTATGCTAATGTTTCCATCACGAAACGAAAGTGTAAAATTTATTATTTAATGTTTGTATTGTTTCAATTATTGAATATGGGTGACATATAAGTATTCTGTCTTAACATCAATTTAATCCAGAATTACTTAATACTTAAATTGACACAACGGTCACACTGTTGCTTTGTAGATTAATCTTGAACCACTTTTTCTCTTGAGTTTTTTTTTATTTTTTTTGGCATAATAAAGAGTTTTAAAAGTGTAAATACTATGAGTGATAATTCATATTCTTATAGCTAATAAATCACTGAATGTTTAAACATAGTTTAAGTTAATTTTCACAAAAAATTAAAATTGATTTAAATGCACTTTCATTTTTTCAGTGGCTAATTAAAGTTAATAAAAAATTACGTTGAAAGTATGGTAGCACTACAATATTTCCAAATATTATGGAAAGCTTTCCAAAGAACAGCTGTTTAATATAAATAAGAAAGTTGATTTATCAAATTGCAGAAAAATTAAATAGCAAAAACACATTTTATGATACAAAAAGAGCATCGGAATGCATTTTTATATTTATATATTTCATGAAATGAAAATATGTGTTACATTTGTTGTATATTTCCAAAAATTAAAAGAAATTATTTTTAATAAGACCTCATGATGTTTATGTACATGCATTCAAAAAACACACACATGCGAAAAACATATGGTATGTTTGTAAAACTTAAACAACGCTTAAATGCACAATGTTGGCTATTTAAGATTCATTTAATTTTGTGGTGAAAAACAAAATTTTGTGTTTAAATCAGATTTAAAAATAAAATACATAAGTATAATCATTGACTGATTTATTTGCCCTTAGAGTAATACTTTGCCAGCATAAAGGGGATACTTTAACAATTTGCTGAAATTATTGCTTAAGTCTACTATGACTTTTTTAAGTTTATAATTTATTTATCATTAATTCTATTTATTATACTTTTCGTTTATATTTGTATGTGTGTGCACACGTATAAGGAATAACCTGCGTTATTTACATATGTACATATGTATTTGTGTATGTAATTTCGATGAAAAGAAAAAACTCAGGAGAAAATATTTAAAAAAAGTGCATATCAACTGTGCACAAATCCGTTTGTATGTACATATGTATGTATGTATGTATAAATAAGCAAAGTAAGTTGAACATATGCGTGTACTTATGTATGTACGTATGTATGTAGAACGCTTCAACTTTTGCTATTCAATTTAACGGGTATGTATGTACATACATATGTATGTACATATTTAAGATATTTTTTGGTTTACTCTGTTTCTTACGGTAGATAGATTTACATATGTATATACACATACTTATGTACATACATATGTACACAGTTACCGATAAGTATACATATATGTATGTACATACTTACATACATATACTAGATATGCATAAAAAACCGCAACAAGTCATTTACCGATAAAAGCCGCTATGTAGGTATATACATATGTATGTACGTATGTATGTATGTGATCTCGCGTTTGCTTGAAGTCTTTTAAAGATTTACATATGTATGTACATACATATGTACCTCATGTTGTGTTTTTAAGTTTGCTGAATACTTTTACCAACTCTCAAGGAACATGAATATTCTTGTAGCAAATGAGAGCTAGTTAAAGATTTCTCTTTTAAGATTAAAAAAAAATTAATTTATTAAGCGGCTATGCGCTTTCTTTATTTATTTCTTTAAAAAATGAATCTAAACTACACTTATGTTTATACTTAATACTGGGGCCGAATTATCGCATTAGTGATCGAGTAAAATTTTAGTAAAATTTTGTTTTTTGGATTACCGCATTCGTCATCGATCTACTACAATCGCAATTTGGGATTATAGCATACGGTAACGAGTGTACAAACGAGTACCAGCTGTTTTCATTTTACTCGTTAGCTTTATAGCAATCGAAAACAATATTTGTCTATTTTTATGTGCAAGAAAAGTAGCGCAAGAATGTAAGTTCATAAATATTTTTAAAGCTAAAAACAATAAAATATAACCATTTATTTGTGTAGGACCAATATTAATAAAATAAATGGAAAGCAAAAAGATGTCATGGCCCAATACATGATTGAGCATTCCGATTTGGCTAAAAATATATTGCAGAACTGCAGCCAAGGAAAAGCAACAGCCAAAAGATTATGGGAAGAGCTTTCTCTCAAGCTAAATTCCTATGGACCACCAACTAAAGATGCAAAATCGTGGAGAAAGGTAAAATAAATTTGAAAATTAGTTTGTTTACTTATTATTAAGTAACGTTGTAATTCTAGGTTTTTGCAGACCAAAAATTTAATGCCAAAAAAAAATTTCTTTTAACAAGGCATCCAAGCAAAAAACTGGGGGTGGACCTTACCAGGACATGATATTGACTTCTGCAGAAGAACAAATAATCGAAGCTACTGGTGTAGACCTTCATGTAAAAGGACTTTCAGGTGTAAATACCTATGGTACACCAAAGGCAACCAATGTATGTGAGTTAAATTCACCAATGGACGAAAGTATTCAGTCAATTTTAGAGGATGAAGTTACCTATGAATTTGTAAACGAAAATGTAGATAAGGAAAAGCCAAGATCATATGCAAAGAAAGAAAAAGGCACAAAAATATCTATTGTCTCGTCACATGTAGAAAAAACTGAAGACTACCAACATAAGATATTAACAATTCTTACTTCACATACGAAAACGATAGAGGAATATAAATACGAAGAAAACCTAAAATTAGAGCATTTGATTTTAATTAAAGAAAGATCTCTAAATATTAAAGAGGAGGAGCACAAAATCAATATGGCTATTAAGAAATTAGATCTTGAAATTAAGACACTCGAGATAGAGGTGCTTAGACAAAAAAAAATGTGATTTTTCGATCCTACCAAATTTTAATGACAACTTATGTGTGTATGTATATCAACAGAAAAGTACAAATGAACTTAAATGTGTTTTTTTTTATTTTATTTCTTTAAAATTTAATATGTTTATTGTATACAAATGAATTTAAAGTTAAGTTTTTTATGCGATATATAATAATTTTAATTAGGTTATTATTTAAAAATTAATTGAAATGTGAGTTTTTTTAATGTATTGATAATTTTTGTTTGTTTTGTTGGTTAACATCTATCAGTAACTTTATCCCAAAATTTGTTAAATAATCTAAAAAAAATACATATGTGTGTTTGTAGAAACACTCTTAATATTTTATTAAGAATCACATATGCAAACATGAAAATAAAGCTTCAAACAAAAATCTTTACGATACAACCAACTTTATTTGCCTTTGTATTCATTTTTGTTTGAAGCTTTTAAACATTCATGTTTGCATATGTGTCTTTCAATAAAATATTAAGAGTGTTTCTACAAATATATGATTTTTTTTAGCTTATTTAACAAATTTTTGGTTAAAGTCTACTGAAGAGTTTTTTAAACATAAATGAATTGGATATACTATACGTTGCTTAAACAACAAAACAAACCAAATAAATAATAATAAACATAAATCATGAATTTTTGATTTAATTTATAAATTCTTTGATGTGATGAAAATGAACTAGAATTTTAAAATACATTAACTGAAATTTTATCTCCTAAGAGATAATTTTATTTGGTCCCTTATTTTTTGTCCAATTCGTGTAAGTTGTGTCTCATTTCCTATGATAGGGTTTATAATTGAGGTGGAAGATTGAGAGATATTTTGCGTATATAAGGGAACTTTGAAATGAATGCATAGGTTGTGTAATGCAGCACAAACATTTCCAAATTGTAGAATTTTTTTTGGAGTATATCTACTTCTTTTGTCATTACTTAGAATTTTCCATCGGCCTTTAAGGATTCCTATGGTTCTTTCAATAATACATCGGCCTTTCGCATGAACTTCATTAAAGTGGGATTCCGCAGATCCTTCTACAGGATTTCTATAAGGTGTAATCAACCAGGGCTCAATAGGATATCCAGAGTCACCTGAAAAAGAGAATTAACCCAGATAGCGCCGTAATTTTTTTTTCATAAAACTTAGTTTTTTATTGTGAATCCTATATTTTTAAGGGTTTCTAAGAATTTATTTTTAAATAAATTTTTTCCATAAAACCGATACTTGCGGTGGAATCGGGTGTCCTTTTAAAAGGACAGTGGCTAAATACACTACTTTGTAGTTTTTCTTTATTCGTACTATGACTGCATAGGAACATAACTCAATTGCACACTTTTTTGAATAATATAACAAAAGTTAAGTAAAATATATAAATAGAAATCAAAAAATGATTATATTTTTTTATTTTTGAGTATGATATTCGAAAAAGCACTGCTTTGGATGTAAAGCTACATTGCATTTGATACAAAAAAAGTTGGCCTTTTTACGACAAAAAGCACAACGAGTTTGCTGGTCTTTGTGCTGTATAATATGTCCTTGATCGTCGTATCGCGAGAACATATGAAGGTTGGCGCTGGATTTGCTTGAACCTCGTTGTGAGCTTCTCTTAAACGATTCCAGCAATCCGTTTGCGATTGCTCTCCTAAAATTCAAATGGTCCAAATTTCCACCATACAAGCGATGCAAAAGCCAGCTATTTTGCTCAGCCATATCTATGCAATGACAGATAAGTGGAAAATACCATTTTTTTCCTCTAATGGTTGTTCGGTACAGGCCGATGTTTTGGTCGGCTCTGTCAACTCCACCCATATTTTCATTGTATTTTTTGATTAGCTTTGGTTGCTGTATAATGATCTTTCTCTTAGTTTTTTGCGAAAAGCGAGAGACAGGTAATGATGGCAGCACTTCACAGTTGTTTGAAGCAATTGTAACAAAGCTGTTGTCTACCCACTTGCAAACTACGATTGAATTGCCAACAGTGGTTGTGTATTCAAAAAAACCACGATCTTTCCCCTTCAATCCCTTTGAATGTTGCAAAGGACAGTCTTTGCCCAATCTGTTTTCTCTCGTTCCCACTGCTTTAATTTTTCGAAGTTTCAGCTCTTCTAGTAATTTTATTGACGTAAAGAAATTGTCAAAAAATATTTCAAATGGAACGTTGGGATATCTGTCTTGCAATACATCGACAAACTGAAGAACGACACTGGCACCAAGTCCTAAGTGTCTATATTTAGAATCTAAAGGAGTTGCAGCGCCTTGGTAAGGCTCAAACCATAAAATATACCCCAAGCGAGTTGTTCCTGCCCACAACTTATAGCCCCAACGAATTGGCTTTCCGCGGATGAATTGTTTCGTACCATGATGGCCAAAATATGGTACCATTGATTCATCAATACTATGGAACTCTTGAAGTGGAGCATGGACGATAAAGTTCTTGGAAATGGCATCAAAAAGTGGTCGAACTTTAGCAAATCTGTCTTGCTGGTTTAATATTGTGTTATCGCAACAATGTATATTTTGCATAATGAATCGAAAACGACTTCTTGACATGGCTTCACAAATGACCTCATTGTTGACATCTTTTGCGTTTTACCAATACATTTCTCGCCTCGGAACTCGAACATACCCACTTAACAGCAAAACTCCAACGAAACAACGCATTTCATCTTGTGTTACATCACCAGAGCGATTGTGACTAACTGCATACATATTTGTGTAATTAACGAGCAAGTTAAATACATCATTGTCAAATAGTTCCATAAAAATTTTCATAGAATCTGGATTTTGATGGCATTCTGAAAATATCTCAAATGGTGATAAGTCAGGAACAATATCCGTTTGCTGCCACTTCTTCACATATTTCTTTTTTGTTGGTTTTGGCTCCGCAGCCCTTTTGCGATTGACTAATTCCACTAAAGCAATGTGGTCATCGCTATGATCACTGCTTTCGCAGTCGGACATATTATTATGCCTTATTTCAGCCTCTGCACGTAGCTGACCGCCTGGTAAATTATTGACGCACATAGTATCTTCATCGCCACTATCTTCATCCGTTACATTCGCATTAGCGTTGTCAGGAGGTGCGATGTAAATGGTGTCAAACGGTTCATCATCACTCCATTGTTCAATTTCTTCCAAAATCTCGTAAAGCTTCAATGGCTTTCGATTATTTTGACTATGAAAACACATTAATAATATGTAATGAAAATTATAAAAGTAGATAGTACATTTTGCCACTGTCCTTTTAAAAGGACAGTGCACTTTGCGCTGCAGTATAACATAATGCATGATTTCCATTTATTTGGTTTTTAACTAAGATACTACTTTTACTAATTTTTAAACAAAAACTTATATTTACATGAGTATCCATGTATTACTTACAAGTTTTTTTCCATCGTGTACTATTCAAAAACTTCAGCAATCACTCAATAAACAATGAACTCACGCGTAACTGTTTTCATAAACTGATGCTTTCACACTTTGAAGCTAAATAACATACCATAAACAATTATAATATACAAAGAGTTCACAGAAATACACATGCTTAACGGTGCTTTTCTGTCAATTGTAAATCGAAACCAAGTGTGCTTTTAAAAGGACGGTTGCGCTATGTGGGTTAATTGGACGTGCATACATGACTAACAAAAATAAAATTTTACGTAAATGCCAAAAGTTTTAAAAGCCAAATATTTCTTAATTTATTAGAGCTATACAGTTCCTCCAGAAAACATCTTTCCTCAGACTGCTTCCACACAAATGAGTCGTGGGATGCCCCTCCATATTTAGAATTAATAGACAAAATTCTATACTCATGATCACAAATCTAAACATTTGAGATATGTACATATATGTAAGTGTGTATGAGTAAACTGTATGTACATATGTGCATTCCATTCCATTAATACTCACTATCATTGAATTGAGGCTATGGTACCCTTTACGATTAAAGAACATATGCTCATTCTCTGGGGGCTTTTGCAATCCGAAATGAGTACCATCTACACATCCGACCACTATCATGCGTATGAAACAAGTATTTAACATTTTTTACTTGATCATAATATATACTTATGTATATGTATGTCATAAACTTACCTCCCGGGAGTTTAAATTTTTGCATGAATGATTCCATACATGAAGCAGATTCATTAGGCAAAAATTTTATAAATCTTGTGCATACTTTGTCTTCGATTTCATTTATAATTTTGTTAACTGTTTTACACACCGAGCTTTGGCACATTCCCATTAAATAGTCATTTCCAACTGTATGCTGAAAACCTCCGCTAGCCAGAAGCGATACAGCTACAGCCAGTTGCAGCTTTGGTGGCAGTGCAGTAGACATATGTCCTTCGAAAGATAGCTCGCTTAATAAATCTTCAATAAGACAAATAAAGCTTATTCAAACACAATTGAATTATGAAATTTACTTACGCATTATTCGGCAATGACATTGGATCACTTTTATCTCGCATTTGTTTTCTCACACGTACTGTATCTGTATAATCGTCTTCAGAATCTGAAGACGATAAGCACAACAAAAGAAATGTAGCCATTGTTTTTTATACAAAATTTTTCAAAATAAATTAATTTTCACAAATTTTTATATTCTTTTATGTTTGTTTACAAATAAAAATATGACAATTTCGGTAAACATATGTTTTCATTATTTTCCAATGTAAAATGAATCTAGTACATTTTGTACAAATATCGATACGTCAGCTTTCGAACGCAGTAATCCATCCATTCGAAACGTGACGAAATTTTGTTCGTTACAATAGCATACTCGATCACGAATGCGATAATTCGGCCCCTGATGTTGCATTCAGACTCGTGTTAAATTTAGACTGCCGTCATGTCAAAAAACAATCTTTTTATATAATGTTGAGTTTTAGTGCCTGTTTGCTTAAACTAGGGTTAGTTACGAAAATGTACATTCTTTATCTTATGTTTATTAACATGCCCTTTTCTTGGGTTGTTTGTTTGTAAATTGTGTTTACTAAAAATGTTTTTGATATTTTCTTATCTCTAGAATATGTTTACATTTGATATTTCCCTGAAATGAATGTATTTGTCCTAAAGTGTTTGTATCTTTATTTCGATTACAATTTAGCATGTTATTACAAATAACCTTTCACATGCTTGGTTTTATTACAAATAATCTTTAGTAAATTTGACATGTTTGATTTATTACAAATAATCTTTGTTTTAGTATGTTTTGTATCTTTGATTTAGTTTAACATGCTTGATCTTGCTTTAGTTTAAATTATGTTTTTATCTTTGTTTCAACAACCTGGAGGTTGTAGTGTTCCTTAACTCTCCCCTTCCTAAATTAAATCGTCCCGATTTAAACTGTATTAGCCTGTATCCTTACTAGCTCATTTCTATAAAGGACTTTAAAATTTTCGTCTGCTTTGCGTTGTCTGTATATTATACAATATTTGGATATTTTTAAAGCTGTGTATAGACAACTAATAATTCCAGTTGTAATTATTATTAAGTAAATAAATGACCTAAAGGGGTGATTTTCTACAGGTATATAAAATTTCTTTAATGAATTTACGTTATTAAATGCATATTCTGTGTCTGTATATAAAATTTTCATTATCTCAAAACTTTCACTATGTTTAGTGTGTATTGCTTCTACCAATCCCGCATGTATGTTTTTATAAGTTATGTTATCTATATGTACTTCGTCCGTGAATTCTACTAATGTTATTTCTGTTGTCGTATGGTTATTTACAGTGTGAGTTCTGTCTAATAATATAAATCCTTCGTCAATTTGTAATAGCGGTTGATTGTACTCTTGAATAATTGAACATTTAGCGCTCTGATTTTCTAGTAATGGTATGATACAGTTGTCGTCCGTGTTATTGTTTCGTTTGCAAATATATTTTCCCAAATTGTTTTTACACTTTGTGATCCTAACATAGCCCTTCCCGCATCTTGCTATTTCCTGGTCAGTAACAATTTTTCCATGTCTAAAACTAATTGGAGCTACCTTAAAATAGTCACATTGGTTAGTTAGTACCGCGTATTTGTAAATGGTGATTATGAGTTCATAGGTTCTAGCGATGTGTATGTCTGCGTAACATAATGGAATGTTAATTATTGGGGTTCTTGTTAATTCATGCGTAATCACTTCCCTCAAATCCTCCATGTCCAAAGCTTCCGATAAGAATTCATTGTTTTTTGCAGCAAGTTCGTGTTATTAATAAAAGTTGGTCATGCACTTGTTCTAAGATTATATGGTTTTTTATATTTTTCCGATTGATTGTATTAAGAATTTTTTCGAATCTAGAGTTTATTAATTTTTGTTTTGTATTATTTTCAATTAGTGTGTTAATGGCTTTCTCTATTTTTATAACATCATCGTGATCCGGGATACCCGTAATAAATTTTAAGGCGGAACCTAAAAAATTTATTTTCTTCTCTGAATATTATGTTCTGTTAGCTGTTTCGTAAGAATTTCAATTTTTTCAATCCAAATTTGTTCTTCTACATTAGGCTTGTAATTACCACTAAGCACTTGCTTGTACGGCGAGAATATTTTTGTTAAGTTGCTTACATGAAATAAGTAAGAATAATTGTCGAATAACAATGCGTCGTCACCTCCTGTCAATACGTATTTTTCCCTGTTAGATTTTGTAGTTTAACGTCTGCTTGAATTATTGTTGCGGTTGTGATGACCATGATTAGTGATGTTAGGAATGTTATCCTCATTTTTTGTAAGTACATAACTTTTTATATTATTTTTATGTATGATCTGCCCTCTTTGAGTTAAGATAGTGTCCTCACGATCTTCCTGAACTATGTGTTTTTTGTATCTGCTATCGCTCTTACTTCTGATGTTAGTTCTAGCTACCAACACTTAATCTCCTTGTTGAAATGTCCTATGCTTTGATCCTTGATTTAACCTTTGTAGTGTCTTCTGCGAAGCATTTCTTAATTTATTTTGTATATCCTCCTTAGAGAATTTTATTAAATTAAAATGAAAATCTTTGGGTTTATATCCTGTAACTGAATGTTTAGAGTTGTTTATTTCTTTTACCGCTAGGATTAACTCCTCCGTTTCTTTATGTATCTTAAAAATTCGAGATAGTTCCGATATTGAATTGTGTGCTCGTTCGACTTGTCCGTTTGCTTTAGACCTGTGTACTGGGGTTTGTATCTTTTTAATGTTATGTTTTATACACATTTGGTTCACCATGATCGTATTCAAACATTTTTCATTATCTGTCATTAATCGTTTGCAGTTCGGAAAATTATTAATGAGAATTTCTTCTAGTTTACTGTCCATATCTGCCTTTGAGTCGATGTCTCTGATAACTATGTATTTAGAGAATTTATCTATACCTACAAGATACTGTTTATGCTCGTTGAAATAAATGTCTATATGTATGTATTCCCCTGGATGTTCGGGAATTTCCGAGTGTTGTAATGGTTCTTTTATTGGGTTGCGTTCGTATTTGCCATACAAACATGCAGTGCATTTCTTATTAAATGCCTTACAGTGTTTTCTCATGTCCGGCCAGTAATATTGTTCTAATAGTTCGTGTATATAATTTTTATAGCCTCTATGTGCTCTCTAGTGTGTTTATTGTACTAATCGAATTTGTTCCTCTCTTTTCGTTATATCTCTTAATCTTATTGGTGTGTGTACGAGTTTGGTGGTATTGAATGTATTCTTTATTATTCTTCCGTATTTAAATAAATCTTCAGCTGGCGGTGATTTTTTGGGATTGAATACACTTTTTTAGTTCGGTAATTAAATTTTTTTCGTTAGTAAATCTAATAATATGACGTAATTTACTCTGAAATATTATTTGTGTATGTATTTCATTAGATACCTCATTTGGTATGAGTTCAATTTGTACTCCATACGCATTAAATGGTTGTGATTCAGTTTTTATTATTTGTTCACTTGAGCTATCACTTGAATGAACTGTTCCTACTGATGATGTATTTATAGCTTGTCGTGATAATGCGTCCGCCACAACATTTTGTGTACCAGGTTTATAGGTTAATTTAGCACCATAGTCTTCGATGATGGCCTTCCATCGTCTTAGCTTGGGGTTAGGATTTTTGTCTGAGATTGCATATGTCAATGACTGATGGTCAGTAAAGATGGTCAAGTCAGCTATGCCGTATATGTAGTTACGTAATTTCTTTAAGGCCCAAATTATAGCCAGTAATTCTTTTTCGTTAGTACTATAATTTTGTTCGGTGGTGCTCAGTGTACGAGATAAAAAATAAATTGGGTTCCTAGTTTGACTTAGAACAGCTCCAATAGCTATGTTGGAAGCATCTGTTGTAAGTTCAAATGGTTTATTAAAGTTGGATTGGTATAATTCCACTTGCTCTTTTAGACTATTTTTTAATTTGTTTACAGCTTCTATGGCTGGTTGTTCCAGTTTAACCTCTGTATTTTTACTTTTATTTTTACCAATGTGAGCGTTTTCTCCTTTTAGCTGCAAAGTTAAGGGTTTTGAAATTTGAGCATAATCTTTTACAAATCTCCTATAGTAGCCAGTAAGTCACAAGAAACCTCTGAGGTCTTTTAATGTTTTCGGTATTGGAAAATTTTCTATTGCCTTTATTTTTTCCGGGTCAGTGGTTATTTTATTATATTTAACAATATGTCCGAGATATTTTACTTCTTCCATAAAGAATTTTGATTTCTAATTGGACACTTTTAAGTTCGCCTTATTTAGGACATTAAAAATAGTATGGATATGTTGTATGTGTTCCTCTGGCAAGGAAGAATATATAATTACGTCGTCTATGTATACGTAAGCAAATTTTCCTAAAAATTCTCGTAAAATATCATCCACACATCTTTGGAAAATGGAAGGAGCGTTCTTTATGCCGAAAGGCATACGTAAAAACTCATATTTTCCGCCATTTACACAGAAAGCAGTCTTCTCTCTATCATTTTCCTTTATCCTAATTTGGTGGAATCCTGATTCCAAGTCGAGTGTGGTAAAGTATCTAGCTTTTCCTAGATTCTGTAATGTTATATTTATATCTGGAATTATATATCTGTCAGTAACTGTATGTTCGTTTAGTTTTCTGAAGTCTATCACCATCCTACGTTTCGGTTTACCATTCTCATCAGCTCCTTTTTTGTGAACTGTTAACATATCTGAATTATAAGGACTAAAGCTTTTTTGAATAATACCATCTTGTAGTAATTTTTGTATTTCTTTATTGACAAATTCTACGTCATTCATATTGCCCGGGTACTGTTTTATCCAAATTGGGTCATCTGTAGTTGTTTTAATGCTTGCCTCAATAGTTGTAGTAAAAGGTAGGGGACCTATTTTATTATTACCTATCATTAATTCTTCAATCTCTTTTCTGTATTCTTCACTTCCTATGGTGAAATTTATGTATTCATTATCCTTTCTTTCCTGCAATTCAAATCTTATTTCGTTACTGTTTATTATTGCGCCTAGATTTCTTATACCGTCCCATCCTAATATTAAGTCAAAATTATCTATCGAATCTATTTCGAAGAAATCTATGTCTTTTCCCATAAATTTAAAAGTTTGTTTGGTATTGACTATTGATTTACCATGCATACTTATAATTTGTAAAGGCTTAATTTTTTCTGAATGGTTAAACTTTAAAGATTTTTTTATATAATTGTGGGTTGCGCCTGTATCTATTAACACTTCAAAATTTTTTTCTCCATCATTCATTGTAATAAAGGGTAACCCATTTTTTAGTTTAAAGACTTAGTAACTATTTTATTTATGGTACCTGTTTCTACAATAATACTTTGGTTATCATCTTCCGCTGCAAGGTTATTGCTTCTCAGAAATTTAGATTGGTGAAATTGTTCTCGGTGTCTCTTCCAAGGATGATGTTGTTGATTATGAAAATTCGTTCTGCGATGTTGATTGGTGTTACCTGATGATGTGTCCATTGGTTCTGGACGTGGTTGATACTGATGTTGGGTAGGCACTTCTCTTTGTTGATGGATATACGATGGACGTCTGTGATGATGATGATGGTTGTTATTGGGTCTTTGTATTGGCTGTACATAATTCCTCTGTTCATTGCTGGAGTATGATAATCGTAATTTTCGATGCTCGTCATCGTGTTCTATGGTGCGTGCTACGCAAATCCAAAATCCAAATCCTTTATTGGATTTCCATATAGTGTGGAACGTATGTACGAGTTACTAATTCCGTCTTTGAAGACTCGTACAGCTTCTTGAGTGGCTTCATTTGTCATTACATCTATTACTACTTGTGAATGACCGGACATGGTAATTTTGGAAGTGCTTAATGTGAGAGCTTTATTAATTTCATCATGAAATTCTGATATGTTGCGTCTACCTTGTGTTAATTTCTTCATTTCATCCTGAAGTACATATAATGGTCTCTGATCGGCATAAGTATAATCTAATCTGTTTCGTATAGCATCGAAATTGAATATTGTATTATGATTTGTTAATACATCTGCGGCTGCGCCTTGTATCTTCGTTTTTATTATTGACAAGGCTTTTACGTATCTATTTGAGTTTTGGTGAATTCTGATAACTTCCATAAGCCTCGACACGTCTTCCCTCCAAATTCAGTATCTTGCGATATTGCCGTCGAATACTGGCAATGCTTTGAAGACGTCCAGATTAATTTCCTCGGGTGTGGTGTATGAGACGTTCACTGGTTGTAATCTTGCCGTTGCTGGTGGTGCTATGCCTGGGTTGATTGGTATTTGATCGAGTCTTTTTTCAGCGTTCTATTCTCTTCCTGAATATTTTGTAGCATGATCTGCAAACTAGCCATTTTTTGGATCATTGTACTCAGGTTGGCTTGTGTCATTTCTTCCTTAGTAAGTACATTTCTTTGTTTGTTTTTTTAATTCTTTTCATAAAAAAATTTTTTTTTTTCTTTTTTCACCACACTTTTTCTTTACTATGTGCAATAATTTTACTTATGTGGAAAAGTTCTATATATATATTTTTACTTTTAATGATCCTTTTCTTATGAAGGATTCTTCCTTGCTGCGACAAGGATGCTTTGGTCCGCTCGTTAGAAGGATAAAAATATATTATCCTCCTGTCAGGATCGCCAGTTAAAGATTTCTCTTTTAAGATTTAAAAAAAATTAATTTATTAAGCGGCTATGCGCTTTCTTTATTCATTTCTTTAAAAAATTAATCTAAACTACACTTATGTTTATACTTAATACTGATGTTCGATTCAGACTCGTATTAAATTTAGACTGCCGTCATGTCAAAAAATAATCTTTTTATATAATGTTGAGTTTTAGTGCCTGTTTGCTTAAACTAGGGTTAGTTATGAAAATGTACATTCTTTATCTTATGTTTATTAACATGCCCTTTTCTTGGGTTGTTTGTTTGTAAATTGTGTCTACTAAAAACATGTTTGATATTTTCTTATCTCTAGAATATGTTTACATTTGATATTTCCCTGAAATGAATGTCTTTGTCCTAAAGTGTTTGTTTCTTTATTTCGATTACAATTTAGCATGTTATTACAAATAACCTTTCACATGCTTGGTTTTATTACAAATAATCTTTAGTAAATTTGACATGTTTGATTTATTACAAATAATCTTTGTTTTAGTATGTTTTGTATCTTTGTTTTAGTTTAACATGCTTGATCTTGCTTTAGCTTAAATTATGTTGGTATCTTTGTTTTAACAACCTTGAAGTTGTAGTGTTCCTTAACTAGCTCAGTGAGGGGATGGTGTAGTTGATGTAAATCTATGTAGATCAGTATGTACTTAAGCTGAATTCCAAATAATAAGTCGTTAGGTCAATTCAGGGTGAATAAGTATTTAATTTATTTAATTTATTTAATTTATTAAATTTAACAATTTCACTTTATAGCATTTTCATGAGTTTAAGTATTTATTTTTAGCAAATTTTAGCGTAATTTTTAATAAGTTTAAGTTTGTCACTTTAGAAAATTTTAGAGTAAATTGCAACACACATGTAGGTTAGATTTACTTCAAATGAGTGTTAATTTTTTAATTTTAGCACAATTTTAAATTATTTTAGCACAATTTTTAATTATTTTAATAATATAATTTAAGTTTATAAAACAATTTCCTTTTAATTTTTCACAATTTAAAGTTACTAGCTCAATGGCTGAAATGTAAGTGTTTTTTGACTTAAAAATTTTCGACTTCATGATTCTCTTTCGTTACAATTTTCGTTGTTGTTGTAAATTTCAACGAAAGATTATTTGCTAGATTGTGCGTTGCCATACTTTTATTATAATTTTAATTTTATTATTTTTTAATATAATTTTAAAGTTATACATTTATTGTTCAAACTATGTGGTTTGAACAACAACTTTAATTATTTTTTGATTTAATAATAAATACTGGTAACACCACCGTGTTCAAGAACCACTTCACAGCTTATGATGTACAAAATCAAATAAAATTTCATTCGGGTATTCAAATATTTTTTTATTTTATTAAATAAATTTTTATTTTCTTGAAGTAAAGCAAACTAATTTAAACAATATGAGCTTCTAACATGGTAGGAAAATAGATAAACATTTCTATGAAGTATACGTAAAAAAATATTTTTATTATTGTTATTATTATTATTATTATTATTATTATTATTATTATTATTATTATTATTATTATTATTATTATTATTATTATTATTATTATTATTATTATTATTATTATTATTATTAGCTCTTACGGTTCCTGAGAAAATACCGTGTGACGGACAGACGGACAGCGTAGTGAAAACAATAGGGTTCCTTTTTTCACCTTTGGTGTACGGAACCCTAAAAACTCCGCTAAATCGACTGTTCACTATGAACATGAACGTAAATTTATAGCCTTGCATTATTGCAACATGTATGCCAAATTTCAATGAAATCGCTTCAGTTAAAGGCCTTAGATTTGTATTTTAAATTCTGAGCCTCATGGGCGCAGCCCCGCCCACCTTGGTAACATTTTTGAGTTTTCAGATGTTTCTAGTAATTTGCTAATCTATAACTACTCGTTTACCAAAATTTCAGCTCAATAGCGCAAATTTTAATTTTTTATTAATATGGGCGTGTTTCCGCCAACTTTCTTTGATCTAAAATTTTTTTTGGGTAGTGTTTATCTTTCCTGTGTAGTTTTGTTGGAAACGGATAATAGTAGTTACATAAATAGTACTTTTAAATTTACTGGCTGGAAGTACATGAAATAGGAGTTTTGAATTGTATGGGAGCGTTAACGCCACTTTTTTTATAAAAATTTATAGCCTTGTATTATTGTAACATGTGTGCCAAATTTCAATAAAATTGCTTGAGTTAAACGCTTCAGATATGTGTTTTTAATTCTGAGCTTTATGGGTGTAGCCCCGGACCATTGGTAAAAAATTTCGGGTTTTCAGATTTTTCTAGGTGATAACTCACATAGTTCCACTTGTGTACCAAATTTTAGTTCACTAGCACAAAGTTTAATTTTTATGGGCGTAGCCCTGCCCCCCTGGTTAAAATTTTCGGGTTTTCAGATTTTTCTAGTTCATCGCTCACCTAGATCTACTTGTGTACCAAATTTCAGATCTGTAGCTATAGCGGAAGTGCTTCATAATATTGATGAGTGTGTCAGTGGCCAGTGGTCAGTGAGTATGTCTTAAAATATGCACTTTTTGCACCTCCATATCTCCGGAACCTTTAATTGTAAAACTTTCAAACTATATTGCATATAAGGTCACACGAATTGATTATAATTATGGTTTAAATTTTATAATTTTACGATTGCGGGGAACAAAGTTATGAGGGGGTAAAATTGAATGGCTTCCTGTAAATATACACACTGCGTGCATTGGCCGGAACTTGGCCTGGCGCACTGCTGTACGCCTAAATGTTTGCATATTTCTTTATAAATATTTATTTTTAATAAATGTGATAGTTTTTTTCATGCTATAAATTTAATTTTGGTTTTTTCCTAGTTGTGAAATATATAAGAGCTGCAGTTTCTATGACTGTGTAAGAACAAAAGGAGGAGAAAAATTTACAACTCCTTTTTATATTATTCGATATTCAAAAACACCGTAGGACTCCAAAGTTAAATACCTTTGTTTAAGTCAAAAATTTCAATACAACTGAAATTTAAAGAACAAACAAGAGCTTGGTTAATAGCCCTTTTAAACCGCATTAATTTCATGTGGATATAAAGTCCTTTTCAAAGCTCCTTTGCGTGTTTCAGCTTTTAATGAAAAATATCCAGTGATACGATACGGATACATTCTACAGTAACTAGATGGGGGACGTGGCAACAAACAATTAAAAAAACATTTCTTCATTAGTGCACGTAAATACGAGTAAATACACGACTGAACTTTACTCGTATTTAATATTCCATATGATTTTTTCTAAATACATGTACTTATTTTTGTATCTTCAAATATGAACTAACAATAAGTAATAAAATCTTAAAGCTAAAATAAAATTATTAGGCCCGACCATTGTCGGACATAAACCTAGTGATAGTTATAAATAATACATGAGTAGTGATAATCAAAAAGGAAAAATAAATGTATTTTCAAGCAGTCCCATTTATAGTTTTTAAGTAACAGAGCCCTTGTGTCTCTCTTTTTTAAGCGAATGTGTCCAGTAAAATTTAAGATGTTACGAGCAAGGGGATTAGGATGTGACTCGAGTTTAGTTAAGTATTTGCCTGTGTATCTTGCAATTTCTTCAGTCACTTGTGGTATATTTAAATCACGATGTAAATTTTAATTTTTGATGTACCATGGAGCAGATGTTATTAATCTTAAAATTTAGTTTTGTCTTCGTTGAATTCTCTCTATGCATTGAAAGCTGAAGCAGTGTCCCATAACTGGATACCGTAACACCATATTGGCTTCAAAAGCGACTTGTATATTAAAAGTTTGCAGTCCAGGCTGAGTGTTGAATTTCTGCCAATCAACCAGTGTATTTGAGAGTCAATAGAGTCAATATGGTGCTTCCATGTAAGCTGACGAGCAAGGTGTATACCAAGATATTTCACATGTGAATGTTGAGTAATAATTTGACTATTGATTCTGATGGGGCGACAAGTATCTTTTCGTAATTTAGATGTTATCTGTACGCACTTATGTTCATTTACTTTTATTCTCCATAAGTTTAACCATAGCTTAAACTGCGTTATATGTTCCTGAAGATATCTTGATACCTCATGAGGGTTTTTGTTTATACTAAGGCAGGCTGTATCATCTGCAAAAGTAGAATTGTGTATATTACTAGTCACAGGCATATCACAAGTATAAATCAAATATAAGACAGGCCGCAGTATACTCCCTTGTGGTACACCGGTTAAAATAGTTTATGGCGTACTCATAAATTCTCCTTCCATAACAGAGAACTTTCGGGCTTAAATATAACTTTCTAAAAGTTTTAGAATCTTATTTGGTAGATATGTCTTCAATTTTAAAATTAAGCCATCATGCCAAACTTTATCAAAAGCCTGAGACACAACAATAAACAAGGCAGAACAATTCTTCTTTTCTTCAAATATTTTTCTTATAAATTGAACCAATCTATGCGTTTGTTCAATGGTGCTATGCTGACTTCTAAAACCAAATTGATAGTGCGGTAAGCACATATTATCTGTTAGAATAGGGGAAAATTTTTTTATGAGAAGCTTTTCAAAGAGTTTTGACATAGTTGACAGCAAACTTATTGGCCTATATGACTCAGCTTTGTTAAGATCTTTGCCCGGCTTCATTTTGACCTTGGCAAGCTTGCAGTGTTGTGGATAATACTCCAGTCGTAATATGACATTGAAAATAAACAGCAGGATTCTTATTGCAATATGCGGCAAATTCATCAGCATCTTGTTACTAATTCCATCGATACCTGGAACTTTCTTTGGCTTGAGTTCAGAAATTAGTTTTTGTACATCACGCATCTTAAACTTTAAGGGTCGAGGGGGTAGAGCAACTACACTCGGCAAATCAGCAACACCAGTACATGTGTTTGGCGTTAATACTGATTTTAAGTGCTCAGCAAATATTTTACATTTTTCCGTATCGCTTCTTGCCCAACCTCCGGTAGATGTGCGCAGAGGTGATTTATACTCAACGGGGTTTTAAGTTTTCTAGCAGCGCGCCACAAAGAGTAATTAGATGCTGGTGTGACATCGCGATTTTCCAGATAATGTTTAAGAGATGCAGTTTTTTCATATGGAAGCAGCTCTTGGAGTCGTTTAGTGCTCTTTTTAAATCTAATTTTATTTTGGGGTGATCTGTGCTGTTGCCATTCTCTTCTACTTCTTCTTTTTTCACCTACGAGACGTTCAATATCTGTAGAATAAATTCTGTTAAGTCCAGTCTGCGGATGAGGGCTAGTGGCATGTTCAGCAGCCTGTTTAATATATTTGTTAAGATTGGCAATGTTAGATTTAATATTATCTGGTGTTCTTAGCTTAATATTTTCCATACAATGACTACTGAGGTATTTTTTGAACCCCAGCCAATTAACACGATGGATCATCTTCACATATGGGTCAGGTAAGTCACTTTTTATTAGGCTACAAATTGTAACGATCGTGGGAGAGTGATCGGACGAGAGATATAGAGAATTAAATCCCTAGAGATATTTTTTGTGACGCCAAAATCTATAACATCCGAAATTTTTTAAATGTCAGTAGGCCAATAAGTGGGCTCCCCACTTAAAATGACATTAAAGCCCATTTTTGAAATTGTGTTGAATAATGCTCGACCTCTGGGTGTAATAAGACGCGAAGCCCATAACGTATGTTTTGCATTATAGTCGCCAGCTGCTACAAAACAAGGTCTAAGAAATTTGTAGAAATCCACATACTGATTCTCAGTGATTGAAAAGCTGAAGGGGGGTAAATTGATTATATCACGAAATTTTTACAAAAATTTTCCACAAAAATATTCGTAGCTTGCATATATTCTTCATTAACGTTGCAAAGGATATATTGCTCGAGTCTTGACTTAATTTAAATTGCAGATTCAACGCATGCTCTTCCTTTCGGGTCCTTTGTATCATATAAGGTGTAGCCGCAAATTTTAAAAAGGCTTCTCAAATTCAAGTGAGTCTCAGAGACTAACATTATATCAATATATTTTTCTGTAAGGAAGTGCTCAAGTTCATTTTTATGTTGGCAAATGCCGTTTGCGCTCCAGAAACATATTTTTAACGTGTTCATGGTTTGTTAACTAATGCTTGATGCAGTGTATTCTGCATTCGCAGCAACTCTTGCATCATGATCGTCATATTTGTTGTAAAGTTGTTTATAGTTAGCACCAGATTCTCAATAGTAGCTTCAAGGCGACTAAAGTTAAAGCTTGAGTTTGCATTTGTTGAATTATTTGGCGGGGAAACATTTTGTGTGGAAATAGAACTAGCCGTAGCAGCATCGGCATACGATACACGTGAAGTAACTGGTTGGCTCACTTGAGAAAAAGTGACGGAGTACGAGTTTAATGGTTGAGCTGGAGCTAATTTAGGTTTTTGGCCCATAGCCTGTTTAACTAAAGAATATACAGGACAACCTCTGTAGTTAGCGGTGTGATTACCTCCACAATTACTGCATTTCTTATCACTTAGATCTTTTGGCGTATTGCAATTAGCAGTTCTGTGTAATTCGTCGCACACAACACAAACAGAGGGTAAATTGCAGTATGTTTTTGTATGGCCATATTCTTGGCAATTAAGGACTTGAATGCTTATGTGGCTCTTCAACTGTGATTTTTCGGTATAGGAGGTATTTTCAATTATAAATTGGGTTCGTCTCATTTTTTTTTTATTTTATATCATTCGGCTCAAGTTCAACGTGAAATAGAGTTTGGGGGACTTTCTCCTTATTAATTATATTGGATAAATTTTTTACCTTAAATACCTGGAGGACGAGTGCATCTTTTATTTCCTCGGGAACAACATAAGAATCTATGCCCTTCAATACGATCTGCAGGCTCTTAAGCTGGTATGTGTAGAAACTTGTGTCATTTTTTCCAAATTCTGAAACCATTTTGCGGAAATCTTTTTCGTCATAAATTTGAAATTTCGTTTCATCGATGTTGCCACGTTTTATTGGAACAGTATGAAATTTATTCTCACCAATGACCGAGATTAATTTTTTGATAAGTGCGTTTGAATTTTTTTCCCTCAAACATATTGGTGGCGGCTTGGAGGTGAAGGTTTTGTTCGTAGGTACATCGGGTTAGTCGTTGTTATCTTGCAATATTTGAAAACGGTTTTGACTATTTGTAGAAGATGCGCTGTTATCCCTAGATATCCTTGGGGCAGATGCATTTTAGTAGAATTTGGTCTTTACCCGCGCTTTATTAAAGTTATATATCTGTCCATTCCGACTTGGACGTTGAGTTTTGGGTTACTGTTGATAACTTGGTTAAGTGATGACTACGAGCCCGAAGCGGATGATATCGCTGAGTTAAATGTACAACTACTAGGCAACGGTAATGTTAACGAATCACTATTTGTCATTGGACAAAGCGAGGTTGATCGCTGACGAAGCAGTGGCTTTGCCGTTAGAAAATGTCCGTCATTAAATTTTTTGTTTTTATTGTTTTCATTAAGATCTTCAGAACTCACAGTAAGCCTTAAATCAGATTTTTTGTTTTTGTTGTTTTCATCAACAGCTTCAGAACTCACAGTAAGCTAGGCATTTCTGCAGTTAGGGCTCACTTCACAATTTTTTGTTTTTGATGTACTCATATAGAGTATTCGTCAAAGGCACGTTGTTTATTTGTTTGTTTTTTTTTTTTTGCTTTGTTTTTGTTATTTATGACTATGTAAAAAAATTAGCAAAGCAAATAAATCTAGCTTATTTAGGTATATATGTACCTATTACGAATAATATGTACTACGAATATTTTTTTTATAATTTTTTTTGTTTGTATTTTAGGTATGTAAAATTTCGCTAATCGACCGTCCACTATGAAGGTACAATGAGAACTGTCATTCCATATGATTTGACAAAATATTTAATAAGAAAGCATAGAAGCTGAGATTTTTATGTTTTTTAAGTTTTTAATGTCAAAATGTTTGTTAAGAAAGCAATAAAGCTGAAGTTTTTAAGTTTCTAATGTCCTTAAATGTTGAAAAAACTTTGATAAAGGCACATTTTATTAATTTTTAATACATATTTTTATGTTTTTACTGCATATTTTATGTACATACATAAAACGTGATTTTAAATGCATGAAAATCCTCTTCCTAGTTATGAGTAAATTTTAAAAAACAGATTTGCTTGAGTGTGATCATTCTTATTTGGGGGATTATAAAGATAACAAGTAGGAGTACTATATTCGGCTGTGCCGAATCTTATATACCCTTCACAAATCATAAAATGTAGAGACATGAACGCATATTTATGTAGTATTGTGTGTATGTATATGCATATCTACATACATATGTACATAGACATGAAATTTTATGAAAAAACGTTCGTATGCATCGATCTTACAGACAAAAAATCTCTTAACTTACGCTTGCCTTGTTAACGTGACTGTGAGTGCTAAGCAGCGAACTTTTATAAATACATACTTTAAAATTTATAAATTAATGCCCGTTATTTGTACCCATAGATATTTATTAGTGTACAGATATCTATCGTGTAAGTAAAATTTTATAAGGAAAACTTGTAGGTAAAAACCTTAGACAGATTACCTGTTTGTAGAAATAACAGTCAGAGATCAGGTAAAATTGAAATGTAGGCAAGTGGAGCAATATGAAATGGTATAGGGGTTAAAAAACATGTGCATACACAATATTTTTTAATTAATTAAATTCATTTCATATACTCCCTGAAAAAAGTTTTTGTAACCACTCTCAAATCAAAGATCGGTCTTTTCAATGAGGACTCCTAAAACAAATTCGTATTGAGACGAATATTTATACGTAAATTTTTATCTTTTAAATAGTAAGTGGAATAAAAATACTTCTTAGCAATAATTAAAAAAATACACATATCAATTCAAAGAATAAAAAATATTCTTTTACCCAACGAATTGTATATTTTGGATCAATAACGGTTACCACGGTAAAAATGTTTAATTTTCCAAAAGTACACTCTAAAGCTATACAGGCCTATTAATATAGAACAAAAGGTAGGTAAACCACGTATATGATTTTCATTTTCTTATTTTTTTGCTTTTTTTAAAGAGTAAATTTTAGCATTTGTTCTAATAAAAATATTTGTCCATATTAAAATTTTATAAAATATTCCTTAAAATTACATTAAAATTTTATGGGTACACGATCCTATGCACATTTAACTAATGTTTTATACAAATATATTGTTAAATTTAGTTGTATAAAAAATTACGAATCTATTAAAATTTTTTGTATGGTATAGTTTGTAAATTTTTTTAGTGACCTTTAAAATTTACGATATTTTTAATAACTTCACTTTAATGTACGCGAATAGGAGTATGAAGTTCTTTTTCGTACAACATTTTTCATATTTCATTTTGCAGACAAAGAGAGGACCCCAGTTAAATGTCTATTAATTTCACAATAAGATATTCGCATTCGTATACGTGTTTGCGAATATCGTTTCAAATATTCGTTTTCGTATTTGCTAACGTCAAAATTTTAAATTTGACAACTTTTGCAAGGCTTATGTATATTACATATTACATACATACATATCATAATGGACCCAACTGGGCACATATGTATGTATGTACATATGTGCCCTTAATTATGAAAGTGGTCTAAGTCGTTCATTCCTTTTGTCGAGATATTTCGTAGATTACATTTAGCATATCAAAAAATATTTTTATATTATGCATCATTTTAATTAAGAGTTGCAGTAGGTCCGATTAATATAAATTAATTTAATATTTCCCAGCAAAAAATAATTGAACACTTTCAAAATGAAATAATGTTCCATGATTTCTTGAGCATTTGTTTCTTCGAATGCATTCTGAATGCCATCGCAAATTGTAAATAATGCGATAGGTTTTGAACTCATTAAAAACGCATCCGAAAAACTGGGTAATACATTGAAATAAATATCCGGGAAAAATTGCATGCTAAAAAACGGAATTAAATCGTCACATTGACACATTTTCAAGATATAAAGAATACAATAGCTCAGTGGTAGAAAGTGTGCCATGACGATCTGTACGGCAAGGTTCGTATCCAAGCCACGACAAATTTTGTTTGTTTTGTATTTACGTGAAAAAACGTCGTTGAATCAGGGAACTTGCATGGGTTCTAAGCACTCATTTAAATGATTAGTTTTGTTAAATGTTAACCCATGCTTGAAAAATGGCACCCCTGTGTTAAAATCATGACTTCTGCACCTAAATGTAACCAATTCATTTGCACTAGAACCAATGCATTCACTATTTCTTTTACATGTCTTTTTCTTCTGATTCAATTTCTTCTGATAATGTTCAAGCTATCGGCCCCCCTAAACCATCATCCACATAAAAGTTCTTTTCCAAGAAATTGGCTGCTAACGGAAACTGCATATTGTTATCATGGCTTATTTCCTTTAGACATTTGATTGCCAAGTATGGTGCAGGTCTGGTTCCATATGTCACTGTATTCAACTTGAAGTAACTGATGGGTTCAGAAACATTACTTCTCCATAGAATTATCTTGTACTGTTGGTCTTTTGGATGGACCAATATTTGTCGGTACATGTTTTCTATGTCTGTTGTGAACACGAAACGTGGAATCCGAAATCACAGAATCACCGTAAACAGCTCATTTTGTAGTGGTGGCCCGATGTGCAAAATGTCATTCAAAGATTTTCCAGACGAGGTTTTTGCTGACGCATCAAATACCTCCCGAAGTTTAGGGTTCTACTATCAGGTCGTAAAATGCAGTGGAGAGGAATGAATTTTTTAGACCCTTCTACTTCACCTATGTTGATTTTTGACATATGTCCCATTGTTTCGTAATCCTTCATAAACTGCATATATTAATTTTCTTGGGAAGCATCTTTTGATAATTGACGTTCCAAGCTGAGGAAGCGGTTAAAGGCAATATTATGTGCGGCGCCTAAAGAAGATGTTTCAGTACAGAATGAAAGTCATTCTACGAACCGTCCTTCTTTGTTACAAATAATGTGTTGATTGAAATGTGCCTCACATTGGGCGTCATAGGGAGATAATTGATGCCCAGTGCTCTCGATCTCTTCCAGTTTCCAAAATCGTTCAATAGCCGTATTCATTTTATCCTCCTCAGTTAAAATACCACATATTGCTGATGAGAGTTGTTCTCCAGATACCTTTCCAGATACTATCCAGCCAAAGGTGGTATTTTGTAATATTGGGAGGTCATCACCGAGTTTAATTTGTCCTATAGCAAGGATTTGATGGTAATATTCTGCGCCTAACAAAATGTCAATTTTTTCTGGTCGGTTAAAAGTTGGGTCCGCCAGTGTGACATTATTGGGAATCGGCCACTTATCGATGGTAAGTTGTTGAGCAGGTTGAGGAGAAATAATTTGTGGCAACACAAATGCCTCAAGACGTGTTGAAAAGTTGTTGAGTCTGGATTGAAGTGATATGTTGACACGGTGTTGAACTTTGGTGCGGTTTTTTCCAATTCCATTGATTGAAATCGAGGTGGTTCTTGCTGGGAGCCCTAGAATTGTGACTAATCTCTCTCTAATGAGGTTGAATTGTGAGCCCGAGTCGAGAATTGCCTTACATTCAGTTTCTAGTTAATTTGCCTTGACCTGTACCAACGCTGTTCCTAGTAGGACATATGGTCTTCTGCCGACGGAACTTGCCGTCATGCGTTCAGCTTCGTCCTGTGGTGTGCTAACGAGAGATGTCACGTTTGTTGTGGAGGAGTTGTTAAGTGTAGCTGCCTCTCTGTCTGAGTCAATTTCTTTTTTAGGAGGAGTAACTTTTCTTGATGACGAATTACCTTGTGGGGTTGGTTCCAGATGTACCAAGGTATGGTGCTTTTTTCCACATTTCTGGCAGCGGCCTGAAATGGTACATTGTTTGGTACTATGGGTACTACTAAAGCAATTGACACATAATTTATGTTTCTGTATCATGTTTAGTCTGTTTGTTGAGTTTACATCGATGAATTTCTTGCATCGATACAATGGGTGAGAATCTCGCTTGCAAACTAAGCACAACCGGTTTTCGTGTCGAGGTTGTGCTGTAAGCGCGCATATTTTGCTAGTGGAAAACGAAGGTTTTTCCTTGTGTCCCATTGCTTCCAGGGTGTGGAAATAGTTCTCAAGGAATGTCAGAAATTGGTTGATTGTTTGTAGTTCCTTTGGGTGAGAAATTGATTGCTCATATTGAGCATGCACTGTTTTATCTAACTTTTTGACCAGGATGTGGATTAGGATTGGATCCCACGATAATATTTGAAGCCCCATGTTGGAGAGAGTTGCCAAACATTCTTTTGTTGTATCGTGCAATCGCTTACTAGCACCTAATGTGGATGCCCCGGATGGCTGGTCAAGTAGTCTCTGAATTGCTGTTGCTAACATTACCCTTTTATTGTAGTATCGATCTTGCAGCAATTGCCACCCCACCTGATAATTTTCTGCAGTAACCGCAATATGATAAATGAGGTTCACTGCTTCACCAATGACATTGGTTTTTAAATACCACATTTTATGAACGTCAGACATCTGTTGCTCATGTACGATTCTTGTAAATAAATCGGAGAACGATCTCCATTTCATGTAGTCACCATCAAATTTTGTAATGGTGATCGTAGGCAAAGGTAAGGTTGATGGTCTGGCCGTAGTTTCTGTGGTTGAGTGGTAATGGCTTCTATTGACCGTGGTGAACTGTATGATTGCTGATTGTGCAGCTTTTTCGAGGTGAACATATCTGATTGAATCGTAACCAGCAATATCTGGGTCGGAATATTTGTTCAGTAATTCATCATTAAGCTTTTCTAATTGAAGCCACAGCTGAGAGATAGTGGCGTTTTTTACATCGTAGTAAGATTGATCTTGACCTGGTTGCAACTGAAGGCCTTCTAGCTGTCGAGTAAACACCGCCATTTTTCCAAGTGACCGACTGATTAATCCATCGTGTCCTCCAGTTGCTCCGGCTTGCGATTGACCTGTGTTTGCCGATTTGGGATTGGGATCATGTCCCCCAGTTGCCCCGGCTTGCGTTCGACCTGTATTTGCAGGTTAGGGATTAGGGAGTTCCTTTTCCCCGGATTCTTTACCTTAATTACCGAGTTCACGTTCCATTATCACTATGTATTTCGTCACCATGTCCTCAATTCGAGTATAGTAGTCGGATGTGAAGTATTCATCAGATGTGTCTACGTCCTTCAACTCTCGTAATTCATTATCAGCTGTGTCGAACTCTGTCCAAGCTGTCCTTAGACGAGATAGTCGTTCCTGGTAATAGATTGCATTTTTCCAGCTGGCTGAATCCTTGGTGAAAATTCGAATAATGGTTGCAATATGTTCTCCCGTTTCCTTTAGTTGGCGAAGCAGTTTTGTTGAGGTTGGTTCCATGGTAGATAAGTTGTTGTGGAAAACAGGGAAGTGATGGCACTATTAGTTAATCCAAGGATTGCAGGTTTGTGTCCTGTCACGGTTGCAAAAAAATTGTAATACCAGACTCGTTTGCCTGGCTTAACTGAGATGTAAGTGGTGTGAATTATCCAAGTGGTACACAAGGATAAGCAATTAAAAAAATTTTTGGTGTTTTTTATCCAAGTGATACACAAGGATAACTCAAGTTTTAGAGGAATTAACAAGTTATTCAGGTAGTACACCAGGATAATCTAATTGACTCAAAGAAGTGAAGTGTCTGACGATTTAAGTTCCAATCATAAACTTTATTCAATAACTTTAATATTTATACAAAATGTAAAAAATAACTTAAAACTAACACAATAACAAAAAGTAGAATTAATAAAAAAATAAAAATACAAACATAATTTAAAACGGCCAGAAATTGTTCATTATTATCTTGCCAAATTCATTCCCATCGTAAGCTAAGCAAAACAGATATTCAATTTCACTACTGTCTGGCCGGTAATTCGAAACACACGTGGAAAATAAAATGTTTTATTTATTTCGTCAATTACGCTGACATGATGGTTTTCATACCTGGAAAGAATTAAAGTGTACTTGAGACTTTGCAAAAATATGAACAAACAAAAAACAAAGTTAAACAAAAACGAAGTAAACGTTTTGCTTAAGGTTTAGTTCAACTAGAGATTCTTTTTATTTTGATACCAAATAAAAAGAATCAAAAGAATTAACAAATACATATGTGAGTACATATAAACTTCGTTAAAAATGAAAGAAATCCCATTCATTAGCAAAAAGAAAAATAGAATTATACACATAAGGTGTAACGTAGTTTCTTAGGCTGGAGTAAAACTCAGCCATGTTCAGGATTCTTCCACAAAAATTTTTTGATTTTTGAGACCGTGAGAGAGAAAAAAACACGCGAGGTCGATTCAGTAACAATATTTCTTTATTATAATTTTCATATAATTAAATGGCCATCTAAGTGACAACTTCAATGCTCGAAGGAGCGGTATACGTATGCCGAGCGCAGTCACTATATACGCAGCTGCAGACGGGGTGTGTAACACCACATAACCTCCAGGCTGCGCGTGTGAGAGCGCGAATAGCAACAAAATTAATATTTAAGAGCGATATAATGAATGCTCATGTAGAGCGCAGTCATTATGCCCGCAGACGCAGGAGGGATGTGTAACACCACACAACCAACAAGCTGCGCGTGTTAGAACGCGAGAAACAAATGCTCAGAAGGAGCGGTATAACGAATGCTCGTGTAGAGCGCAGTCACTGTGCACGCAGATGCAGGCGGGATGTGTAACACCACACAACTCACAAGCTGCGCATATGAGAAAAGCTCAGAAGGAGCAGTGTGACTGTTGCTAGACTGAAATCCAACACCACTTCAACTTTGTGTTCTTACCTCGCTGACAGCTAGCAGCAGACTCCTCGATTCATGCGGAGATTCCGCTTATATACGCAAATTTTTGCCAATAATCAGTTGTCATAAAACGTAACTTACTAAATAATGGTTGTATAAAAGGGTCAGCTTAACTATTTTAATACTAAAATTCACATATAGAGGGCGACTCCATCTATAACAAAACGTTAATTTTAAATTGATTTTCAAATCGTGAAAGGCAATATGAATAATATTAATTAAATTAATATATTCATACATAATTCAATTTATAAAAGAAACAATATAAAATATCATAAAAAATAATATAATCGGATACAATTTAATATACAGAACGTAAAAATAATTGATTTCTCCATTAATAAACAATTGTTGTATGATGGAAACGAGGGGCCCGACTTTCGTCGTTACAGTCCCCTCTTTCTTCAGGTGATGAACTAATTTCGTGGCGTGATGTCGATTTTGACGTCGCCGGTGAGGTTGGTGTGGACTCGGTGTGTCGTCCCATTTTCACACTGTTGGAATTTATGTGGCTTGCATGTCGACCCGGCTTGTTTCAGTCGATTGTTTTCGTCGGCTATTGTTGGTGGCAGTTCCAGTTGGGTTTCTTTTTGTCGAGACTGTAGACTTAGGCTGGTTTTTGGTGTTGATCTGCGGTATTCATAGCGGCTTAACATATATGTCGTGCATTCAACCTTCTTTGCTGTAATCGTGGCTGCTTTAGGCGATATTGTGACATGGCTTGTTGTCGGTGACAATGGAACGTTCCAGGCTAAGGGTGATGCAAAGATCGATAGATACGGGGATGTAACTATTAATAATGAGCCATCTTGTCAAGGAACGGTTCTTATATCTGCAGGAAAAATAATAAAAAAACGTAAATAGTTCTTTTTAGTCTTGGCTATAGTAGAGTTTAAGTTCATTTAAATGTGCCGTCCTTATTTCGTCCGTCCAAGTACATTGAATTTTAACTATGACTGGAGAAGTAAATGATTTTATAATATATGGCCCCCAAATTTCGGAGCTAATTTGGCTACGTAGCTATCCACTTTAGAGAGTGGATGCCGGCGCCTTAAATTGTAGTCACGTTTTTGCTTTATAAATGCGGTATTGAGATTTTTCTTTACTATCTTATGAGTTTCTTGACATGATTGGCAACTTCGCACATATTTACTGGCTTCAGTTCTCGTTGTACCTTCATAGTGAACTAACGTCATAGCGGAATTTTTTTTTACATACATACTTAACAAAAAAATCATATAAAAGAAAATATTCGTAATACATATTATTAACTTTGATAAATAAGCTGTAATTGCTTTGTTAATATTTTTTTGCATAGTCATAAATAACAAAAACAAAAAAACCGTAATAAAAAAAACAAACAAACAAACAAAAGTACCCTTGAGGAATACTCTATATGAGTGCCTCAAAAACAAATAAATGTGAAGTGAGTTATAACGGCAGAAATGCCTATTTTACTGTGAGTTCTGATGCTCATAATGATAACAATAAAAATAAAAAACCTGATGACAGACTTACTGTGAGTTCGGAAGCTCTTAATAAAAATACAAAATCTGATAATACACTTTTTCTAACAACAAATCGACTTTTTCGACAGCGATCAACTTCGCTTTGTCCAATGCCTACTAGTGATTCTTTAACATTACAGTTGCCTAGTACTTCGTCAGTTAAGCCATTGAAATCATTCGCTTCGGGCTGTTCATCACCTAACCAAGTTGTCACTACAGATAACAGTAGCTCAAAACCAAAGGTACAAGTTGGAGTGGACAGATATATAACCGTGGTAAAGCGTGGGCGAAGCCCGAATTCTTCTAAAATTTCATCTGTTCCAAAGATGTCTAGGGATAACAGCGCATCATCCATGAATCGCCAAAATCGTTTTTCATTATTGCAACACGATAACGACAAGACCGCTTCATCATCTCAGAAGTCTTTTAAGCCACCACCAATATATGTGAGGGAAAAAAATTCTAACGCGCTTCTAAAAAAACTACTGTCGACCATTTGTGAAAATACTTTTCACGTAATTCCAATTAAAAGAGGTAATATTGATGAAACTAAAATCCAAATATACGATGAAAACAATTTTCGAAAAATTGTAAATGATTTTGAAAAAAATAAAACAAAATTTTACACATACCAACTTAAGAGTGCTAAAGGCCTACAGATAGTACTAAAGGGCATAGATTCATACGTTGAGCCCGAAGAAGTAAAATGTGCACTTCTAGACCAAGGATTTAAGGTAAAAAACGTTACTAATATAATTAACAGAGAAAAGGTCGCCCAACCCCTATTTCGCATTGAACTGGAGCCGAATGACATACAATTGAAAAAAAATGAAACCCATCCAATTTATAGCGTAAAGTTTCTGTTACACCGAAAAATCACAGTTGAAGAGCCACGTAAGCGTTCAGGTCCTGTACAGTGCCATAATTGCCAAGAATATGGCCATACAAAAACTTACTGCAATTTACCTACAGTTTGTGTTATCTGCGGTGAATTGCATGGTACTGCTAGCTGCACTAAGCCAAAAGAACAAGCAGAAAAAAAATGTAGTAATTGTGGAGGTAATCACACCGCTAACTATAGAGGATGCCCTGTATATTCTTTTGTTAAACAGACTATGAGTCAAAAACCTAAGTTAGCCCCAGCCCAACCAGTTACTTCACGTGTATCGTATGCCGATGCTGCTAAGGCTAGTTCTAGTCCCTCACAAAATGTTTCACCGCAAAACAATTCAGCGAATGCAAGCTCAGGCGTTAACTTTAGTCGCCTTGAAGCTACTCTTGAGAATCTGGTGCTAACTATAAACAACTTCACAACAAATATGACGAGCATGATGCAAGAAATGCTGCGAATGCAGAATACACTGCTTCAAGCATTAGTAAACAAACCATGAACATGTTAAAAATATGTTTCTGGAACGCAAACGGCATTCGCCAGCATAAAAATGAACTTGAGCACTTCCTCATGGAAAAAAATATTGATATAATGTTGGTTTCTGAGACTCATTTGACTTCAAGGAGCTTATTTAAAATAAATGGTTACACTCTATATGATTCAAAGGACCCGAGGGGAAGAGCATGCGGAGGGTCAGCAATTCTAATTAAGTCAAGACTCAAATACTATGTCCTTGATAACATTTGTGAAGAACATCTACAAGCAACAAATATTTGTGTCGAAAATTTTGTTACAAATTTCGTGATATCATCAATTTACTCCCCTCCCAGATTCGCAATTACTGAGGATCAATTCGAGGAATTCTACAAATCTCTTGGCCCTTGTTTTGTAGCAGCTGGGGACTACAATGCAAAACATACGTTCTGGGGTTCGCGTCTTATCACACCTAGAGGTCGGGCATTGTTCAACACAATTTCAAAAATGGGCTTGGACGTCATTTCAAGTGGGGAGCCCACTTACTGGCCTACGGACATACACAAAATTCCGGATGTTATAGATTTTGGAGTCATGAAAAATATCACTAGGGAATTAATTCATGTTGAAGCTTCTGTAGATCTCTCCTCCGATCACTCTCCCACGATTGTTACAATTTGTAGCCCACTAAGAAGTGACTTCCCTGTCCCATATGTAAAGATGATCAACCGTGTTAATTGGCTGGGGTTCAAAAAATACCTCAGTAGCCATTGTACGGAAAATATTAACCTAAGAACACCAGGTGATATTGAATCTAACATTGAAAATCTTAACGAAAATATTAAACAGGCTGCTGAACATGCCACTACTTCCCATCCGCAGACTGGGTTTAATAGAATTTATTCTACAGACATTGAACGTCTTTTACGTGAAAAAAGGACAGCTAGAAGGGAATGGCAACAGCACAGATCACCCCAAAATAAAATTAGATTTAAAGAGTGCACTAGACGACTCCAAGAGCTGCTGGCATATGAAAAAACTGTATGTCTTAAAAATTATCTGGAAAATCTTGATGCCACACCTGCATCTAATTACTCCTTGTGGCGAGCTGCTAGAAAGCTTAAAACACCCGTTGAATATAGACCACCTCTGCGCACTTCTACCGGAGGTTGGGCCAGAAGCGATACTGAAAAAGGTAACATATTTGTTGAACATTTAAAATCCGTATTTACCCCAAAAACATGTACTGGTGTTGTTGATTTACCAAGTGTAGTTGCGCTACCCCCTCGAACCATAAAATTTAAGACGCGTGATGTTCAGAAACTAATTGCTGAACTCAACCCGAAGAAAGCTCCAGGTATTGATGGAATAAGTAACAATATGCTGATAAACTTGCCCCATATTGCAATTAGAATCCTGTTATTTATTTTTAACTCCATTTTACGACTGGAGTATTATCCACAAAGCTGGAAGCTTGCGAAGGTCAAAATGATTCCAAAGCCGGGCAAAGACCTTACCAAGGCTGAGTCATACAGGCCAATAAGTCTGCTATCAACAATGTCAAAACTCTTCGAAAAGCTGCTCATGACAAAATTGTCCCCAATTTTAACTGATAGTGGGTGCATCCCAGACCATCAATTTGGTGTTAGAAGTCAGCATAGCACCATTGAACAAACTCATAGATTGGTGCAATTTATAAGAAGAACTTTTGAAGAAAAAATGTATTGTTCTGCCCTGTTTATTGACGTTTCTCAGGCCTTTGATAAAGTGTGGCATGAAGGTCTAATTCTAAAATTAAAATCATATCTACCAATAAATTTAGTGAATTTATTAGAAAGTTACATCACTACCCGGAAGTTCATGGTTGTGGAAGGAGAATTCATGAGTGTGCCCGAATCAATATCATCCGGTGTGCCACAGGGGAGCATACTGGGGCCAGTTTTGTATTTGATCTATACTTGTGATATGCCTTTGAGCAGCAATATCCATACATCTACGTTTGCCGATGATACAGCCTGCCTTAGTATGCATGAAAACCCTCACGAGGCTTCCCGATATTTACAAGAACATATTACACAATTGGAAATGTGGTTGAACTTATGGAGAATTAAGGTAAATGAACAAAAGTGTGTCCATATAACGTTTACCCTAAGAAGAGATACCTGTTCCCCAATTCGAATCAATAATCAAAATATTCCTCAACACTCCCAAGTGAAATACCTTGGTATACACCTTGATCGAAGGCTTACATGGAAACATCATATTGACTTTAAGCTAACTCAGATGAAAATTAAGTTATCTCAAATACACTGGTTGATTGGCAGAAATTCAACACTTAGCATGGACTGTAAACTTTTATTATACAAGTCGCTTTTAAAGCCAATATGGTGTTACGGTATCCAGTTATGGGGCACTGCTTCAGCTTCCAATGTAGAGAGAATCCAACGAAGGCAAAACAAAATTTTACGGTTAATAACATCGGCTCCATGGTACATCAAAAATTCTAATATACATCGTGATTTAAATATGCCACTAGTGACTGAAGAAATTGCAAAATACGCAGGCAAATATTTAACAAAACTCGAGTCACATCCTAATCCGCTTGCTCGTAATATTTTGAATTTTAATGGTCACATCCGCCTAAAAAAGAGGGACACAAGGGCTCTTATACTCAACACTCTAGATGGGAATGCTTGAAAATACATTTAATTTTCCTTTTTGATTATCACTACTTTGTATTATTTAAATTATCACTAAGTTTTGGCCGACACTGGTCGGGCTAAACAATTATATTTTAGCTTTAAGATTTGATCACTTATTGTTAGTTCATATTTGAAGATACAATAAATAAATATATGTATTAAAAAAAAAAAAAAAAAAATATTTACTGGCTTCACGGAACATTCCGGGCCAATAATACCTGATGGCGATACGGTTGATTGTTTTCCGAGTTCCTAGATGTTCGGCTGTGACATTGTCGTGATTTTCCTGGAGCACTCGTGTTGCGATATAGTTTATCATTTATGATGATTTAATTGGTATACTTCTGTGGGTTGTGGATTACTTTCTGT
Source organism: Tachina fera (assembly GCA_905220375.1). NCBI lineage: Eukaryota > Metazoa > Arthropoda > Insecta > Diptera > Tachinidae > Tachina > Tachina fera. Next base: position 50,445,170 of record LR999967.1, read on the forward strand.
TTAATTTTTCGTAACCAAGCACAATCATTTGTTGAAGTGTATTCACAACTGGCCTTATTTACAATGTCAAGCTGTTGATGGGACAATGCGTCTGCTACGACGTTGTTTTTACCTTTCCGACGTTGGATCGTAAAATTGAATTTTTCCACCTCTATATTTCAGCAAGCTAATCATCCCGTGGGGTTTTTAATGGACTTCAGCCATTTAAGGGCTAAGTGGTTCAAAAAATACCTTTTTAGATATCCTCGCATTTTTCTGATACCGCAAACAATGGCCAGACACTCCTTTTCTTTGGCAGAATATTTTTTTCTGCTTGATTCAGGTGGCTGCTAGCATACGTGATGACTCGTTCTGTCCCCTCCCATTCTTGCGTTAATGCTGCGCCCAATCCGTAGTCACTGGCGTCAGTCAGCAAGGTGAATGTTTTGGAAAAGTCAGGAAATGTCAAAATCGGTGCCTCAGTAAGCTTGGTCTTGAGAATCTTGAATGCGTCTTGTTGGTCCAGTCCCCACTTCCAATGTTTCCTATTCTTGAGTAATTGGGTTAATGGTTGCGATAGCGTTGCGAAATCAGGCCTAAAAATTGTGGCACTTCTCGCACACTTTGGGGTGGTTGTATTGTAGTAATGGCGGCGACTTTATCTGGGTCGGTCCTTACGTAGTTTGTTTCGTTGTTTACCCGACTATCGTGGGAGTCGTTATGTTCATATAGTATTTGTTGAGCATGGTTAGTATCTACCATTTTTATGGCACCACAGAAATTTTTGGTGGGTGTACAATTTAAAGTAATAAAGTAAAGTAATGGTGGTGTCAAATTGCCGCAAAAACTCTTAGCCTAAAATGAGGTCTTCATTTGATGTCTGCATCACCAGGAATTTGGAGTGATGACACACGTTGCCTAAGATGGTCTTGAAAATTACAGCTTTGGTTACCTTTACAGCGGAGCCATCTGCTAGGATTACTTCACCGTCTTCAGGGATGTATATCGCCTTTGTTGTATTTTTTTGACCGGGCTTTCTGGAATAAAAGTACGTGTGGTACCGGTATCAATTGTGGCTTTCACCAACGTTCCAGCAATTAGTATAGAGGCGGTAAGGCGCGCTTCCTCGGCTACTAAGCCCGTTGGGTTCTTTGCTGTCTTGGCTATATTGGATAGATTGGTCCTTGGACGTATATTAAGCGGGCCGCGTCGCCTGTTACTTTTATTTCGTGCCGGCTGGTTTGTAGGTGGTGTGTTTGTGTGAACTGTAGGATTCGTTTGGTTTTGTGTTTTGCTTATAGCTTTCTGTTTACCAGCTGTGTTGGTGGTGAGGTTCAGTTGTGGTTTGGCACTGTGTAGATGTATTTTACCGATAAGGTTCTTATATGAAATTTTTGGAGATTTGACGCCCCATATTTCCGTCGATCCCCTTTGTCGCAAGCCTCTGGCTGAAAACTGGTTAACGCGTTCACGACGTTGACACCAATTTTGTTGGCTCCTCCACGCTGATTTTCCACTCTGGTCATTGCATCATAATTTGGGATGCCCTCCAGATCTTCTGCCAGGCAAATTAACTCGGGCAGGGTAGTGAAATTTCTTCGTTTTGAACGTTGAAGCTGTTGATTTATTGTTGGGGAGAAAAATTCTAAAAAACTTGCTTTAATAGTACTTCATACCTGCCAATGGATAAGCGCTAGTGGGTCACTACAACCATCATACTCTAGGCCCCAGTTCCTCACGTTTTCAATTAACGCGAACCTTGACTCGGTCTTTTTTTATGTGGGTGTCGACACGACTAGTGGTATGTACCCTGCTGCAATTTCTCCAACGTTTTCAGGTGGTGATGACCTTGAAACCGCCCCTTTTTTGGCAGGTTCGGCCAGCGCATTCGAAGCTTCATACTTTCCTTGAAGTTCTAATAGTCTGTTGACAACATCTTCGTTCTGAGGAGACTATAAACTTAGCAAATCGTTTCCGCAGTTCTTCCACGTTGCCATTTGTCTCTAATGCAAACTCTTTTAATGCATTTAGTAGCTCATCACTGGTGGTTTTCCACATTTTGACGTATTTTATTTGATTTATTTTTTTTAATAAAATTTTAATTTTATTTAATGTTAATTTTTCTACCACGATGTGGTAAAGTCTAGTATTCTTAATGTTCTTGTTTTTTTTTCTTACAGTTTTGATTATTTTTTTGTGTTATTTCTTTTCGCAAATTATATTTAACTTATCTTTTCTTCAGTTTCATAATTTTGTTCGCTTTTTTATTCTCATTATCATTTAATTTGTATTATAAGTTTTTTTTGTACATTAATTTATTATAAGTTATAACATGTATAAAAAACCGACGATAATTTTTTTGAATTAATTTTACTGTCAGGGTCCCGGCTCGGGCACCATCGTAACGAAGTTTCTTAGGCTGGAGTAGAACTCAGCCATGTCCAGGATTCGTCCACAAAATTTTTTTGATTTTTGGGACCGTGAGATAGAGAGAGAGAGCAAAAACACGCGGTGTCGATTCAATAACAATATGTAGATGGCCAACGTAACTGTAGATGTGACAACGTCAAAAACTATATGAGAATTCATAAAATAATAAAATTTTTGAAAATCAAAAAAAAAAAAAAAATATGCTCAGTAGGCTTTGACACTGATAGAAAACCCAGCATATAATTTATATTTAGGTGAGCTCATTATATTTTTCTATGCATAAAGTAAGAGGTTTGTGACTGTTCGGAATATGTGGTTAGTTAAAGTCTATTGATGATTTGGTTCAAGCGCCAATGAAAAACGTATATAGACATGTTAAACCACCAGAAAATAAAGCATTGTATGTAAGCTTCTAACAATATGTCAAATAATAAATGTTCTTTAAAATAAAATGTTAACTAAAGGTACAATCACACTTGTCAAACATTTTCCCAAAAAAGCGTAACCACTAAATGCTAATGATAAATCTTGCAATTCAAACAAAACTTTGTCAAGTTAAAGATTTGACAATAATTCTATGACATTGTCTGTTAGTTGTGTTCGAAAGCATTTAGTTTTAATAAAAATAGTGTATCGATCAAAACTTATTTCGTTAGTGTTTGTTGGTTACGTTTTTTTTTTGGCAAATGTTTGACAAGTGTGACCGTAGCTTAACAAATTTTTACGCCTATGACTTTGCTAAATTGCGAAAGGGCATTCACTTATTACTAGTAGTAGTGAACTACCATTCCGGCCCCAATTAAACTTGCAAAATTGTTGGTGAAATTGTTAAATTTGGGTAATTAAAATTTGAAAATTGTTAAATTCTTGGAAATTTGTGAAATTTGATACCTGCGAGGGTGGTTCAATAAGTCCGTCCAAATTTTTGTTTACATAAGGAGTTTTTTGTTTACATTAACTTTGTGGGAACGGGTGATTTTTTTTGTGGGTAATATTAATTGTGGGAACGGGTGATTTTTTTTGTGGGTGTGGTTTAAGGGGTTTTATAAGATTAAGATTTCTCAAGTGTATATGCCGACGGGAAAATCATGAAAATGGTTTTTCCTAATACCAGTGGGGGGAAATAGTGATTATTAATTTTTCCTAATGCCGACGGCAAGGCATGATAATTTTTTCTAATGCCTAGGGCAATGCATGATAATTTTTCCTAATGCCTACGGCAATACATGATAATTTTTCCTAATGCCTACGGCAAAGCATTATAATTTTTCCTAATGCCTACGGCAATGCATTATAATTTTTCCTAATGCCTACGGCAATGCATGATAAGTTTTTCTAATGCCTACGGCAATACATGATTATTATTTTTTTCGTAATGCCTACGGCAATACATGATTATTATTTTCTAGTACCAAAGGGAAAATTGCCAGTGTTGCCAGACTATACAAATTCGTTATCGTAATACTATATCAGTAATATCAGAGAAAATAGATTTGATGACTACTACGCGATTCTCATATAAATCGGGGGAATATGTGTATGATTTCCTGACGCTAATAATATGTTTATAAATAAAATAATTAAATAAATTAATAAACAATTAATTTAATTATTTTATTTATTTATAAAATGTTCTCTTGTATATGAACACCCTATACTTGTGTGTGGATGATCCAGCTTTTTTGTCGCTGATATTTATTTATTTGTTTAAGAAATATAATTGTATGTATGTATGTATGTATGTATGTATGTATGTATGTATGTATGTATGTGTATGTATATTTGTATGTGTATGTATGTATGGATGTGTATTTGTATGTATGACTGAGGATGCTTGTGCGTAAAATATTTTGTAGAATACATTTATATTTTGCAACGTAATCATTTTCTTTGTCTACGATTATTTGAAAGCAGCAAAGTTTCAATTAAGTACAATCATCAGCAGAGAAACAAAAATAGTAAAAATTTGCAAGTAAGCAATAAAGTTAACTCTCCTCCCCCCCCCCCCACTTCCTTCTCTTTCATTTATGTAGTTTGTATTTGAAATAAGAAAACACTTGTACATTCTTTTATTTTGTTTTCATTTATTGTTTAACATTTTTTTAAATTTTATAATAATACATACATATGTAAATTCATATTTTAAGAAGTAAAAAAGATCATTTAAAGCAAGACATTTCATTTGTTAGTAAAATAGCATTTTTTAATGCGCAAACACGAAAATTATGATAACTACAATAAAGATATTCTGGATACTTGATTTCCATTTGTTTAAAGTTGATGCAGCCTATATCCTCAACGTTAGAAATTTTTCGGTGTAACATTTTTTCCAACCATCGTCTTTTTTCTGCACCTTTTACATAAGTTGTTGAACATCTTGCGTTGGCTTTTAAAAAATTGCAAACGCTTTGAAATGAAACTGATCCAGCAGTCCAGTTTAGGTGATGATAGTTTTTTGTTAGCCACATTGCTTCTCTTTGCTTTTTTATTGATAACCATTTAAAATCAAATGGGGATTTTATAATGAAATTGTTATATTCATAATTGTGGAAAACAATCGCTACTTCTTTTGCGATGAAATCATTTGAATTACTCTTGAAACCTTGTACGTCTATAAAAATTATGTTGTTATCCATGTTAGTCAATTTATAAGACTTTTCGAACTTGTCCTTTGATAGGTATATATTCTATTATACGATCATGAATAAGAATGCAGTAAGCTGTTGTCTTTGCTGCAATATTAGTTGCTGTTTCAAATTCTATTTTTATATCAATCGGTCCATTATTGAGTAATTCATTCTGATGACTGGCATCTACTACAATAATAGGAGCTTTTGTCTTAAACTCTGGTGCAGTTACCAGCGGTTGAGATTCTTTCATATAATAACTTTGTTGAAATCTTATATACATATCATATAGAATTGCATATCGTTAATTTTTAAACTTTATGTTAAGATCATCATATGGATATGAGACTGAATTTAAATGTACTTTTAAATTAGTCAAATCACAATGAACAAACTTATTTTCTTGTTGAAAAGCAATCAATACAAAACGTGGGCGTTCTCTATTTGCAGCCAGTTTAACATTCCAAATATGGCTAGTTCCTATGTTTAATTGTGGATTAATATGACAATCCCAACTGCGAAATACCATAGGTATAGAAGAACCGTTATTAATAATTTTTATCATATTCAATTTGCTAAAGTCCGATAATTGTACATGTGGGATTCTCCATGAGATGAGTGAAATTGTAAGTTTAGCTTTTTCAGTAGAAACACTCGAGCGCACAAGATCTTCATCGTTCTTACTGCGCAAGAGTATCAATTCATGTTTTCCATTTAGTATAACTTTGTTGTAGTCTTCAGCGAATCCTAGAAGCATTTTTAGAGGTACAAAGAAATTGAAAAATCCATTTACAAGAGTGACATCGTCAATTTTGTTCCATCCAGCATTTTGCATTACGTTGCTTTCAGTTGGTGACATAGAAACCAAATTTTTTATGGTGCTTGTGGCTCCTAAATATCTTGTATGATCAATTTCAATTCCATTGAGCTCATAGCGAATTTCATCAAACAGATATGCCACAAAGTTGTTTTTCAGTATAAAGTTCTCTGAAGATGACGAAGGTTTGGTCGTATTATCATCAGCAACAAACCCCTCCACATAAATGTAGCTCTCACTGGGTAGCACGTACAAATCTTGATTTTGTATTGAAATTCTAATTTCATCATTATTGTTGTAAGACTGTAAGTATGGTACATATGTATGATAGTCCTTTTTGATTATATTTTCATTAGACAAAGGTTTATCTAAGACATCTATTATTGAACTCATTTTGCCTTTAATTTAAAATTCAATGACTTCAAAAAAATTTTATTTGATGTTGTTAGAGATTTTTGTTGAGCTGTTCGCTTTAATGTTGTTGTTGTTTTTGCTGCTATATTTTTTAATGTATTTGTGTTGTATATTAGCATTATTTAGTTGGCCTTAAATGTATTCGTATTGTAATTTCCTCTCCTCGGAAATTAATTAAATCACCGTGTTGATCAAGTATGCGTAGAGCTAGTGAACTTATCTCTCTGGTGTTCACAGGTAAATAGATAAAATTTCTTGGAACCTCGTCTATTTTATAGCCTGGAGGCACATTTATCGGAAATTCATGAAGTGTATGCGACTTGAAGTTATTCATATATGTGTTAATAGCGATACTACTTTCAATTCGCAAGAGATTCACTTTAAAAATATTAACTGGAAGATCTGAGTAATAATATTTGTTTGGTGTTAGGATTTTGCTATTGAATCCTAAAAGTTTTCCAATTGTGTTGTCCTTATTAAAATATACAGGATTCTTGGAACTATTAACTTTAACTTGCATTGTGTTGTTATTGGCTTCAATAAAAATCTTATTTGCTGGGCAAAGTCGTTTGTATTGCTCTTCTATAAAATCAACTATATCATTTAATTCGTAAGATCCAATTGGTATTTCAATTTTATGTTCTCCTATATGAAACATATTGTTGTAAGTGTCTACATTTGGAATACTGTTGTATGAATGAAAATCAGTTAGAGTACACTCATATGCACCATGTAATTCAATAGGAGGAAAGTAACTAGCAGATAATTCTGATGAGTTAGAGCTCAGAGTAAGTGTTATTGACATTATAACAGACTGATTACAATTAAATAAAGTTTAGTACACAGTATGGTTTATAAGCATAATTTACATATTTATTTCATTTTCTTATTTTAAAATTAACATTAGTTTCTTAATATTAATGCTATTATTGTTCTTGATATGATGCTGTTGGTGATTTAGTTTTTCTTCCAACTATAATATTTCATCTTTACTTATCCAAGAATTGTGTTGATCTGAAAATCCTAGCCATTTAACATATACTTCCTTCGTTTTAGTTTTGAGAACCTTTTCAACTAGATATGTATTTGGAAATCTACTTTTTGAAAGTTCATCAGTATAGAATCCACATTTAATAGGATTACCAAGATAATCTTCTAATATGTATGTTGCAGGATTTGTATTTCGAACTTTGGTAATTGTGAATATTTCTGTGGTCCAATTTGGAGTATAACCTTTTTCAAAGATATGCTTATATTTGCTTATGCGAACATGATCTCCTACATTAAATTTCGACATTTTATACATCTTCAAATGACTGTATACTGTGTTAAGCAGCTTTTGCTCATTTGTTGAGTTGACTTTAATAGAAGACATTTTAATTGTGCGATGAAATTTTTTATTGTATGCATTAACTTAATCTTTGTGTATATCAATCCACTTATATGAACCATTACAGCTAAATTCTTTCCACATCATTCCTTTCAATGTTCTATTAAATCGTTCTATAATTGATGCTTTCATACTGCTATATGTTGAGTAGTGATTAATGTCGTATTTATGCATTAATTTTTCAAAGTTTTTGTTGAAAAATTCTTTACCATCATCTGTTTGTAAGTTTTTTGGTATTCGCCCCAATTCAAAAATATCTGCCATTGCCTTGGTTGTTTCGAGTGCAGTTTTTGTTTTTAGCGGTACTGCCCATGCAAATTTTGAAAATGTGTCGATTACAGTCAACAAAAATTGATAATTTTTATTTTTTTTAGAATAGTTCCCCATTTCAACTAAATCAGCTTGCCAAAGATCATCAATTCCTTTCATTACAACTCTGCGACGCACAAAATGTTTTCGTGCTTGCTTATGGAGTTCGTTTACTTAATTTCTTTTTGAAGATATTAAGTTGTTTTTACTGATTTTTTGGAGAGTGTTGTGATCTACTTGAAGGACTTTCAGCTATTGATACAAACATGTAATTTTCCAATCTATAAATTTTCTCATTAAGCTGCTCAATTTTTTCTTCAAAGGCTGCTATATTTTTTAATGTATTTGTGTTGTATATTAGCATTATTTAGTTGGCCTTAAATGTATTCGTATTGTAATTTCCTCTCCTCGGAAATTAATTAAATCACCGTGTTGATCAAGTATGCGTAGAGCTAGTGAACTTATCTCTCTGGTGTTCACAGGTAAATAGATAAAATTTCTTGGAACCTCGTCTATTTTATAGCCTGGAGGCACATTTATCGGAAATTCATGAAGTGTATGCGACTTGAAGTTATTCATATATGTGTTAATAGCGATACTACTTTCAATTCGCAAGAGATTCACTTTAAAAATATTAACTGGAAGATCTGAGTAATAATATTTGTTTGGTGTTAGGATTTTGCTATTGAATCCTAAAAGTTTTCCAATTGTGTTGTCCTTATTAAAATATACAGGATTCTTGGAACTATTAACTTTAACTTGCATTGTGTTGTTATTGGCTTCAATAAAAATCTTATTTGCTGGGCAAAGTCGTTTGTATTGCTCTTCTATAAAATCAACTATATCATTTAATTCGTAAGATCCAATTGGTATTTCAATTTTATGTTCTCCTATATGAAACATATTGTTGTAAGTGTCTACATTTGGAATACTGTTGTATGAATGAAAATCAGTTAGAGTACACTCATATGCACCATGTAATTCAATAGGAGGAAAGTAACTAGCAGATAATTCTGATGAGTTAGAGCTCAGAGTAAGTGTTATTGACATTATAACAGACTGATTACAATTAAATAAAGTTTAGTACACAGTATGGTTTATAAGCATAATTTACATATTTATTTCATTTTCTTATTTTAAAATTAACATTAGTTTCTTAATATTAATGCTATTATTGTTCTTGATATGATGCTGTTGGTGATTTAGTTTTTCTTCCAACTATAATATTTCATCTTTACTTATCCAAGAATTGTGTTGATCTGAAAATCCTAGCCATTTAACATATACTTCCTTCGTTTTAGTTTTGAGAACCTTTTCAACTAGATATGTATTTGGAAATCTACTTTTTGAAAGTTCATCAGTATAGAATCCACATTTAATAGGATTACCAAGATAATCTTCTAATATGTATGTTGCAGGATTTGTATTTCGAACTTTGGTAATTGTGAATATTTCTGTGGTCCAATTTGGAGTATAACCTTTTTAAAAGATATGCTTATATTTGCTTATGCGAACATGATCTCCTACATTAAATTTCGACATTTTATACATCTTCAAATGACTGTATACTGTGTTAAGCAGCTTTTGCTCATTTGTTGAGTTGACTTTAATAGAAGACATTTTAATTGTGCGATGAAATTTTTTATTGTATGCATTAACTTAATCTTTGTGTATATCAATCCACTTATATGAACCATTACAGCTAAATTCTTTCCACATCATTCCTTTCAATGTTCTATTAAATCGTTCTATAATTGATGCTTTCATACTGCTATATGTTGAGTAGTGATTAATGTCGTATTTATGCATTAATTTTTCAAAGTTTTTGTTGAAAAATTCTTTACCATCATCTGTTTGTAAGTTTTTTGGTATTCGCCCCAATTCAAAAATATCTGCCATTGCCTTGGTTGTTTCGAGTGCAGTTTTTGTTTTTAGCGGTACTGCCCATGCAAATTTTGAAAATGTGTCGATTACAGTCAACAAAAATTGATAATTTTTATTTTTTTTAGAATAGTTCCCCATTTCAACTAAATCAGCTTGCCAAAGATCATCAATTCCTTTCATTACAACTCTGCGACGCACAAAATGTTTTCGTGCTTGCTTATGGAGTTCGTTTACTTAATTTCTTTTTGAAGATATTAAGTTGTTTTTACTGATTTTTTGGAGAGTGTTGTGATCTACTTGAAGGACTTTCAGCTATTGATACAAACATGTAATTTTCCAATCTATAAATTTTCTCATTAAGCTGCTCAATTTTTTCTTCAAAGGATGTTTTCATTTTTTGGATATCTTTTTCAATTTTATAATTTTCTTCTATATCTAATTTTATTTCACGTTGTAGTTCTTCGATTTGCATTTGAAGATCTTCGTAAATTACAGTATTGTCTGCCTTAAAGTATGTCAATAATTTTTCTTCTAGTTTTTCGATTTGAGTTTGCAGAAACAATTTATTGATAACATCGTTTTCCTCCAGAGCTTTTGCAACATTTTTGATCCTTTTGTTTTGGACATCAATGTTGTTGTTCGTATCCACAAATAACCCCAACAGTTTAGGTGCATTTTTCAAAGAAATTATGTTGCTAGTATCGTTTAAGTAGTGTCCAAATTTATCAACAGACATGCTTTATATACTTTATTAAAGTTAATGTATTATATTCGCTTCACGTAGCTCTTCAATAATTGATACAATCTCGTTATTGTGATTAGTATGACCTGCACCTTGTGATGCGAGCAGTAGTCGAAGTCGATCTACTAACTCATTTGGATCATCCCAGTATATATAGTTGGGCTTATGAATATTAAATTCCATCATTCCATCACCTAAATAGCTACCTTTTGGCTTAGATCCTGTTGATTGCGGTAAATTCTTCTGGTTTTTCTCGTCAATAAATTTCTTAATATGTTTATATTTATATCCTCTAGTACCCTTTATTTGACCATCAGGTGTATAGTCTCTTCTATATGCATTAGTAGTAATTAAAATCTTTTTATAGACTTCGAATTCAAATTTATCATAATTTTTTGGTATTTTATGAAACATTAGAGAAAATAGCCCTGGTGTTAGGGCCCATATTTAACCACCAACTTGTATTTTATCTTCATTAAGTTTGAGCGTACTATCACCAAATTTCCATTCATTATTGAAATCTTTATGTCGACCATAGTTTGTATCTAGTTCATTTCTTCCTTCCAAGACTGATAAGTCAGTATAAGTATCTTCTGTATTGGAAGTCTGTGAGTAAAAATCATCATCATCATCATCGTCATCATCATTTACAGTATTAGCATCATTTAATGAGATGGTATTATCAAATATTTTTCCTTCTGCTAGTTTATTTGGTGTACTTGACTCTATCTTGACTGATGTTTTTTCAGGCTTAAGACTTGTATTATTTTCAACTTCTGCCTTCATTTTACTTTCTTCTTTCATTTGAATTCTTTTAATTTTTTTAGAACTATTTATGAATTCTGTAAGTGGTTCTGTTATAGGTTTAAATGTATCTCTTAGTTGTTCACGTGTATCTATTTCACCAGTTTTTATACTACGAAGCTATTTCTTTAAGACATTTCTTGTCAACACTAATTGTTTTAAAATTTTCTCATCCATGCTTAATAATAGTAAATAACAAGTATCAGGTATTAGATCAGGTATCAGCCTTTTAGGACCTGGTCTGGTTATCAGATCAGCTTTTCAGGAGCTGGTCTGGTTTTCAGATCAGCTTTTCAGGAGCTGGTCTGGTTTTCAGATCAGCTTTTCAGGAGCTGGTCTGGTTTTCAGATCAGCTTTTTAGCACCTGGTCTGGTTATCAGATCAGCTTTTCAGGACCTGGTCTGGTTATCAGATCAGCTTTTTAGGACCTGGTCTGGTTATCAGATCAGCTTTTCAGGACCTGGTCTGGTTATCAGATCAGCTTTTTAGGACCTGGTCTGGTTTTCAGATCAGGTTTTTAGGACCTGGTATGGTTTTCAGATCAGCTTTTTAGGAGCTGGTCTGGTTTTCGGATCAGCTTTTTAGGGCCTGGTCTGGTTTTCAGATCAGCTTTTCAGGACCTGGTCTGGTTTTCAGATCAGCTTTTTAGGACCTGGTCTGGTGTTCAGATCAGCTTTTTAGGACCTGGTCTGGTTTTCAGATCAGCTTTTCAGGACCTGGTCTGGTTATCAGATCAATTTATCAGGTAGCAGCTCAGCTTATAGCAAATAGATGTATGAAGTTTAAAGTTAGATTAATAACTAAAGTGAATGTTTATCAAGAGTAGTTTATATAGTTATGAAATAGTCAAATTGCTTTCTGTAGCGACCATTGTTTAATTCATTATCTTTGCTTATCACCAAAAATCCATATGTATCCTTCCAACACTCTCGACAAATTTCTTGGAACTTTTCATAACGCATATCGCTGCCAACATGATCCCTATAAACATGCTTCATATTTGTCTCATCTTGCTTAAACATTATAATAACATTTGCATTGTGTCTTATTAAATGCTTGGGAATTCTAGTATAAGTTTGACACAAGTAGAATGAATCAACATCCCTATGTCGCCCCATACAAAAATATGTACGTATATTACTCTGCTTTTCACATGCAACATCATCAAATATCATAATTCAATTAGTTTTAGCTTCGTCAGGTGAAATAACTGATTCATTATCTGTAAATGTATAATATCCCATTCCTTTAATTGGTGAAATTAGTTTCTTCAGATATTCATATTTGGGCTGATATAAAGATTTTGAGTATAAATAGATGTTTTCAAACTTGAGTCCATTAGGACTTTCTAGGAAGCCAATCATAACATTAGTCTTTCCACAATTTGATGGTCCCACTACCAGAGCACGAATAGAATTTGGTAAGAGGGGGCTGTGCTTTATTTTTGAAGTAATGTTCGATGATTGATCAATATTATGAATTAAAATATTTGTATGTTGTTTCACTAACTGCATTTTTGTAACTAAATGCATTTCATAATTGTTACCTCTTATTATAGAAAAAATTAGATAATATGGTTATACGATATCAGAAAACGTTTAGTCATAAAAACACCTTCGATGGGGGAGGTATAGTAGATAAAATAATAAACGCTCTACCTGTTGAACTTCATCTTCCTGGATATCAGTACTGTGGACCTGGAACAAAACTACAAAAACGTTTAAATCGAGGTAAAAAGGAATTAATTTATTGGACTATGCTTGTAATAATCACGATATTGCGTATTCAAAAAATAAGGATTTAAGTACTAGACATAAAGCTGATAAAATACTTGAAAATTCAGCTTGGAATCGAGTTTTATCAAAAGATAGTAGTCTTGCTGAAAATTTCATTTCATCATTTGCATATATGGTTACTAACGCAATGAAAGCCAAAACAAAATTTGGTATGGGTGTGGAGAAAAAGAAAAATGTTGGAAACAACAAGCTAAATGATAAAAAACTGTTTAGAACATCAATTAGAGCTGCAACAAAAATACTAAATAAGGAAAAGCCATTAGATATTAACTCAGCTATTAAAATTGCTCGAAAAACTATCAACAAATCATTAAAAGGAAAAAAATCTCAAATTATAGTACCACGTGTAATACGTGTCCCAAAAATTGGTGGATTTTTGCCTCTAATACCGATTTTAACTGCTCTGGGTGCAATTGGTAGTCTAACAACTGGAGGTGCTGCCATAGCTAAAGCTGTAAATGCAACAAAGAATACAAAAAATCAACTTGATGAAGCAACTAGACATAATAGAGCGATGGAATCTATAGCAGTTGGCAAAGGACTTTACTTAAAACCATATAAAAAAGGTTATGGCTTAGTTCACAAAGAAGAATCAAAAAACTCTTAGAGATGCTGCCCAACAGACCACTATCTGATGTGGACCTTAACCGTTTCTCTGTAAATATTCCATATTTTAGAGGAGTTTTCATGTTGAATACTCTACCAAAACGAGCAAAGAAAATTGAATTTGGAATAATCAACTTAGATGTATCAACAGGACCTGGTACACATTGGGTAGCATATTATAAAAACAACAATGAAAAAGAACATTTCGATAGCTTCGGAAACTTACAACCTCCTTCAGAAGTAGTCAAATATCTTGGTACAAATGTAAAATACAACTATAACCAACATCAGAATTTTAATACATTTACCTGTGGTCACTTATGTCTTAAATTTCTTTATGAAATAACTGAAAATATTAAATAAAAACAAAAACATTTATATCTTACAAAACTCTTTAATGTCTTTTTATTTATAATTTAAAATACAAAGCTAATATATTTTATTGCCAAATAGGAAATCGGGAATTTTGAATTAGAAATTCACTCAGCTCACTCTCAACGATTCGATTTTCTTCACCTTCTCTGCTTAAGCAATAAGATCCACTGGATAGATCTTTAATATCGCCATCTGTTAAAATATTATACCGTTTAGGCAGGAACATTATATGTTTATTCATTTCCACTTTTAGAGTTGGTCCATATTTAGTTGTTACACGTAACACATTTTTAATAGTGTATTTCGTTGATGATTCAATCTCCTTTATGTGGATTAAAGTTTTGCTCTTTAGATCATTAAATTTTGAAATAAGATTAGATGTAGACCAATTTTTTTAATTAGTTCTTCTCACTTTGAATGTTTAACTGGAAATGATCTTAAAAGAAGCGATGATGACTTCAAGAAGACTAATCAAAAATAATTATGGTGAAATAGTGAATAAGTGGTGGATAGTGATAGAGAGAAAGAGATAGTTATAGAGAAAAAAGGGATAGAGAGAGATAGAGTGCTAAAAAGAATAATGGAATAGAGATGATGGTATAGATTTTTTAAAGATTAGGAGATACTACTTTAAAAATTTACTGAGAAAATTAGTCTTTAAGGAACCTTCCAACATTCATCATCATTCATTTATCATCAAATAAAATGAGCGAAATTAGACATACTCTAAACCAGTTTATGGGAGATTTTGAAAGCTTCAGGCTTTCTGATCATTGGGAGCTGATAAAATTTTTCCAAAATATGCTGGATGAGAACGAAGAATATGGAGTTATGGAAGATGAAGACAACACAGAAGGGCACTTCAAAAGCTGTCCTTGGTATGATCCTGAGTGTGAGGAAGGACCCGATACTTGTAGATGTACAATATATTTTTTACGAAAAACTATATTAGAACATCTAATAATTGGATACTACGAAATGTTTCCATCATTATAAATAAAATAAATAAAAATTAGATTAAATTGTATTATTAAAATAAACAAAAGAAATAAATATAAAATAAAATTGTATTATTAAAATATTCCTCGTTTTGTATTATTATTCCATCTGTAGGTATGGGGAAATCATCTGTTTGTAAGCTTTTTGGTATTCATCTCATTTGAAAAATATTTTCCATTGTCTTGGTTCTTTCTCTTTATGAAATTTAATGGAATTTAATAATATTGTGAAATTCAATTTCTCTTGTACAGAACTTCTCAAAGAAAACAAGACTGTGCATGCTTAAATGATATGAAAACAAGACTGTGCATGTTTAAGCGATATGAAAACAAAAATTTGCAAATAAGCAAAAACAAAAAATTTTTTGATCCAACGAAGTAAAACCATTAAAGAAATAAACACCAGTCACATATTTCATTCTTTTTTCAATATTTTATTTAAAATTTTTTGTTAAAAATTTATTTACATATGTACAATCATTTTTCTTGATAAATAAATAAATAGGATTTTATAATTATAGTTATATAATTTTTACAAAAAATAAATAGGATTTTATATACATCAATTTTTCTTTTAATAAATAGGATTTTATTTACAATAATTTTTCTTAATAGCAAAGATTTTAAATACAATTTAAAAATTTAAAAGTAATTAACTAAAAATTAATTAATTTTTACCATTTTCTTGCATTCTAGCAATCTCATCTAGCAACATGTCAAGTTCGTATTCAGGGTTAGTTTCCTTAATACGAAAATGATACCATGCATATGTGTTAATGTTATTTGACCTAATTTTTCTCTTATCGTCTCCATAGCTTAATACTACCTTATTTAATTCACTAGTATATATTTGATGTAGCTTAGATTTAAATGTTAACATACTATCATATACATTGGTCTTATTGAATAAACAATTTTTATAAGTAGCTAAACTATATTTATCTAATATGGCTCTCTTTACCCCCTTCGATTTCTTTACATCATTTTGAACTTGAACACTAAATGAATACATTTTAGATCGCAACTCGACAAACTCTTTCATTATTTTTCCACAATTTTCGTCTTTCATCATACCCAGCACCTTTTTATTAACTAGTGGAAAATTATAAATGTTGTCTGTAGGATAGTCCGATGTATCAAATTGTTCTTGTATGTCATTTTGTATGTCAGCATAAAAGTCGTCCGTCTTTATTAAATATATAAAAGAGTCCGTGTCCATATAGTTTAAGGATAGTTTTGTCTTAAACTTAGGTTCCATGTACCCGTAATGGAAATTATACATTTTCCATTTGGACAGCTCGAGTACACAAAATCCTAAGTAAATTGGTTTATTGTAGCAGGTTTTGACTCTTGTCATTTCAATTACTACCAGGTCCTCCGAAAATATAGATAAACTATAAAAATTTGGTTTTGATATCCAATCTTAGGCACCCAAATGATTACAGTTCATTTTCTCCCAACTATTGACAATTTTAACATCTCCCCTTCTGTCCACATTTTCCATGGTTTTACCATACACTGCATTATTGAGTAGTTTGAAAAATTTTTTTTCAAAAGCATTTTTAGCAGTGGCCCTATGTCTGGTATTTAAGTCAATGTAGCCTTTTAACCATGGAGATTGTTTAAATGCTAGAATACGATGAGTTTTCTTTAAAACTAAGCCATATTCTAAACACTGTTTTAGAACTCTAAAGTGTATCACATATGATTGCTTTGTAGAGAAATCGGTTAGCAACTTGTTGTACTTCGCTTGCATAGGTTTCTTATTTTCAGCGCAAAAAGGAAGATCATTATGCAAGTCGTGTAAATGAGAGGGATAATCCAACGTGACCTCATATACATAACCGTCTGTTCCATTATCAGCTATGCTGTTTGGATCCAGATTCAGCTCGTCTTGCGATAACTATCTGAATCCACCATGAGGAAGATATTCCGACATTGCCCAACCGTAAAGGTTATTTGCGTCTAAGTAGACAAGAAATTCTGATGGTTTTGATGCATCGAAATCTTCCAAATATTTGTTATTCGCTTTCGAATATCTTTGGCTACACTGTACGATCCCCCCACGTATACCTTTTTTCATAAAATTGTACATGTCTATGTCTGTCAATAATCCTAATTCAATTTTTGTATATTTGAGCATTGCATCCCAGGAAAGGACAGGTGCTGTATAATATTGGCATGGATCGAGTTCATAAATACCCTTACAAACTTTTCTAAAGTTCTCAAAAATATCTGTCAGTAAGAGGACATCTCGTTTTAAGTAAAGTTCCATGTAGTCTTTCATAGTTTTGCAACCAAAAGTATTCCATACCTCTACAGCATGTGAGTATTCCTCTAAAGAACACTATTTATAGTTCAACTTATTAAAGAAATCACTGCGTGAAGGGAGCTGACACTCATCTAATTTTTGAAATGAATTTAGGTACTCATAGGGTAAAATACCTTTTTTCTTAATAAGCTGAAACTCGTTTTCTGACTGAAATAAGGACCTTATAGTGCTGAAATCATTATCCGACAAATTGCAGGCTAATGATTCCAAACTCTCAGCCATAAAACGTATTGTATCAAGAAATCTTATTTCAAGCTTATGACCATCACTCATTTCTGAAAATTGGGAGAGGGATATATAAAGCTCCTTATTGAGAGGGAGTACTTTTAGCTGCATTGAAATTTCACCTAGTTCTTTAATAAAAAGATGTGAGTCATAGTTTGAATAATTATGAAAGTAAACTGGTATAAACTTGGGAATTTGGTAATTTAAATTACACTTATTGTGGGCTGCACCTCTATATTTACCACTAATGTGGCAATGATCTCTAACGCGATCTTTACCTAAAAATTGTTGACAAATATGACAATTTACCGCACTATTAAAACTATAAACATCAGAAGGGGATAAAGTATCCATTTGCCTATTGTTAACTAAATAACTATTGTAAATATCCTCACAATCTTTAACTAAATATGATACAAATTTTTTTGAGGCATCTTTCCCAGTATAAACCCTTAACTTATCTAACTTACTGTTATGGAGACACTTAATGTAATAACTAAATGCACAAGGAGTGTGTTTTTTAATTAAACTAGTTTTATTACTTACATTATCACTTATATCTTCCAGGATGCATTCGAAGTCAGCATAAACCACAAAGGGGACATCCATTTTCCTTTGATGTCCCTTAAAGCTGAGAATTGCATCCGGACCTGATGGCATACTTGTCACGATTTTCCCACATTCAGCCTTATGATTATGCATAACGTTTTCCCTGTGAGTGTACTGGAGACAGGTGTTGCAGAAAATTAATTTATGTCCATCCTGCGTTACCTGATTTGCCAAAAGTCTGTGAATGATAAAAAAATATATAAAAATTCATTAGTAAAATGTATCTATTATAAAATATATAAAACAAGTATATGTATCATTAAATTAAAGTGTAGTATAATTTTTTAACTTACTTTGATATGTCCTTTATCAAAATATAGTGATGAACTTCACCATTCTCCAAAAGAAGCAGGTTTACATGGGTAATTTTCTCGTCCTTAGTCACATAATAGGGACCAATGATTTGATTTGCCTCCTCATCATACCCAAATACGTTAACGCTTATTCTAGGATTGTTCACCTCAAACACGTTAATTTTTTTTAGAGCTAATGGGAGGCTTAAATTTTTGAAATTTAGCACTTCACCATTTCGCGTAAAAATAATGTCTGCTGAAATGTCCTGAATACCATAAGAACTGCAACGTTCTTTATGCTTGTATTTGGAGGTATCCATGGCAGCAATCAAACACCACTTGAAGCAGTATTCATCATCATCATTTTCAATATTGATGCAAGCAAATTTTCTTATTAGTTTTTGAGGTGTGGATATCCAACTTGATCCTTTGACGAGCGACGATTTGTTGATGTTGATTTCTGCTCGGACTATGCGTGATAAAGTCCAACCAGAATCGCGCTCTTCAAATTCTTACATTTTGGTTGAAATCTTCTCAATCTGTTTACGGAATTTTTCTTTTATGTTGTCTGCCTTCGTCACCAAACTAATTTTAGCTACATGTGTTATAACACACAACTCCAAATCTTCTTCAACAATTTTGATATACTCCGCCACAATACTCACATGAAATTTAATAATTGTATGCTTACACAAAGTCATGCGAAGTCTCTCAATAAAAATATTTATGTTTTCCTTCATAAACTCTTCCAGAAGAAGTTGGTCCTTTCTATTTAAAATAGCATATGTTTCGATATGATTTTTGAAGGCTTTCGATATTTTGAAACATTTCACATTCTCTGTTACTTCTTCTGTCCTAGAATGTGAAGCACTCAATGGAGTTGGCAGAGTTTCTTCCCTTCGTTCTTCTTCTTCTCCATCACTTTCCGGTAAACTTATGTCCATAGCATCGTTGTACAAATTCCCTCCATGGATATCCACACCTTGTTGTTGAGCTTGTTGTTGCTGCTGCTCTTGTTGATGATAACTAAGAGGTTGCCATTGCATCAAATTGGAATACTGCTGCATTTGATTATCTGGTGTGACGGGATTATAAATGTAACTTGGGTGCTCATATTGCATTGGCACTCCTAATCCCAAAAACTGATTATTCCATGGCATACCGTATTGTTGATAATTCATTGGCACTTGATATTGGGGGTAATGTAGAGAAGGATGTTGCTGATGATGAGTCATATTTAGGTGCTGTTGATAATTTTCAAGAGATGTCTGCGGTTGTTCTTGATTTTTGTTCCGGCTTAGGACCACTTGATCCTGCACACTATGATTTTTGACATGATCCAAAAAGGACTTTTGGTATTTATATACCTTATGGCATCTTTCACACTGATAACCTGAAGAACTCATTTTTAATTATTTTATTGTTATTATTTCACTTTAACACAATTTCTGATGATGGTTGTAAATACAATGAAGTACTGTAGTGATGGTTAGAAAAGTTGGCGTATTTATACAAAAATTAGTAGCAGTGTCCTTGCAGCATATTTACTTTTTGTTTCTCTGCTGATGGCTGTACTTAATTGAAACTTTGCTGCTTTAAAATA
The DNA here is from genome assembly GCA_905220375.1 of Tachina fera. Taxonomy (NCBI): domain Eukaryota; kingdom Metazoa; phylum Arthropoda; class Insecta; order Diptera; family Tachinidae; genus Tachina; species Tachina fera. The sequence continues at coordinate 50,465,403 of LR999967.1, forward strand.
ATCGTAGAAAAAGAAAATGATTATGTTGCAAAATATAAATGTATTCTACAAAATATTTTACGCACAAGCATCCTCACTCATACATACAAATACACATATACATACATACAAATACACATACATACACATACATACATACATACATACATACAATTATATTTCTTAAACAAATAAATAAATATCAGCGACAAAAAAGCTGGATCATCCACACACAAGTATAGGGTGTTCATATACAAGAGAACATTTTATAAATAAATAAAATAATTAAATTAATTGTTTATTAATTTATTTAATTATTTTATTTATAAACAATTTATTAGCGTGAGGAAATCATACACATATTCCCCCGATTCATATGAGAATCGCGTAGTAGTCATCAAATCTATTTTCTCTGATATTACTGATATAGTATTACGATAACGAATTTGTATAGTCTGGCAACACTGGCAATTTTCCCTTTGGTACTAGAAAATAATAATCATGTTTTGCCGTCGGCATTTGAAAAAAATAAAAATGTGTTTTGCCGTCGGCATTTGAAAAAATAATAATAATCATATATTGCCGTAGGCATTACGAAAAAAATAATAATCATGTATTGCCGTAGGCATTAGGAAAACTTATCATGCATTGCCGTAGGCATTAGGAAAAATTATAATGCATTGCCGTAGGCATTAGGAAAAATTATAATGCATTGCCGTAGGCATTAGGAAAAATTATCATGCATTGCCGTAGGCATTAGGAAAAATTAATAATCATGCATTGCCGTAGGCATTAGGAAAAATTATAATGCATTGCCGTAGGCATCAGGAAAAATTATCATGTATTGCCGTAGGCATTAGAAAAAATTATCATGCATTGCCGTCGGCATTAGAAAAAATTAATAATCACTATTTCCCCCACTGGTATTAGGAAAAATCATTTTCATGATTTTCCCGTCGGCATATACACTTGAGAAATCTTAATCTTAATCTTAAAAAACCCCTTAAACCACACCCACAAAAAAAATCACCCGTTATCACAATTAATATTACCCAAAAAAAATCACCCGTTCCCACAAAGTTAATGTAAACAAAAACTCCTTATGTAAACAAAAATTTGGACGGACTTATTGAACCAGCCTCGCAGGTATCAAATTTCACAAATTTCCAAGAATTTAACAATTTTCAAATTTTAATTACCCAAATTTAACAATTTCACCAACAATTTTGCAAGTTTAATTGGGGCCGGAATGGTAGTTCACTACTACTATTACTTTTCCGGTTAAAACACCAAGTCGTAAAAATCGAGGTACGAGATTGCGTTATTACCATCGATATGTATGTAGTAGCTTATTTTTCTTTGAAAACTCAAGTCTAATTTATTATTTTGGGTCCGTGATTAATTTCTTTTTCAAAAATAAGTACATATGTTTGTATGAGTATGTATGTATATATACTGAAAAAACCTAAGTTATTGAGCTCAGCCCCCGAAATTTTATCGCCCATACAATTTAAGCCTCCTATTTCATGTGTTTCGGGTCAGCACATTTAAATATACTATTTATGTATTTTCTATTATCCGTTTCCAATGAAACTAAACAGGAAAGATAAAAAAAATTTGGATTAAAAAAAGTAGGCGGGAACACGCCCATAAGAACAAAAATAAAAATTTGCGCTACTGACCTGAAATTTGATAAACGAGTAGTTATAGATCAGAAAATTACTAGAAATATCTGAAAACACAACAATTTTACCTAGGAGGGCGGGGCTGCGCCCATAAGGCTCAGAATTTAAAACACAAATCTAAGACATTAAACTCAAGCGATTTGATTGAAGTTTGGCATATATGTTGGAATAATAAAAGGCTATACATCTTCGTTGAAAAAGTGGGCGTTAACACGACCATACAAATTAAGCCTCCAGTTTCATGTACTTCGGGTCAGCACATTTGAATATACTACATATTTGTCTATTTATAACTATCCGTTTTCAACGAAACTCGACACAAAAGATAACTAATGGATACAGCAGGTATTGAGATTAAAAGAGTGGGCGGTATCACACCCATAAGAAGAAAATAAATAAAATATACGATAGTAAGCTGAAATTTAATAAACAAGTAGGTCTAGATTAGCAACTAACTAGAAAAATCTGAACACCCGGAGATTTTGACCAATAAAGCACACAATTAAAAGAGCAAATTTATAATGTTTATCTCAAGCGATTTTATTGAAAATTGGTACAAATGTTGGATTAATGCAAAGTTATAAAATTTCGTTAAAGAAAGCGGGTGTTAATACGCCCATACAATTTAAACCTGCTATTTCATGTACTTTGGATTAGCATATTTAAATATACTATTTATTTAAATATTAATATCCTTTTCCAAAGAAACTTGACACGCATGATTGGCACTGGCATTAAAAATTATTTAAAACAAGTAAGAGTGCTATATTCGGCTGTACCGAATCTTATATACTCCTTACCAAAGTGCGTTTATGTAGTATAGAAATACATACATAAGCACAGAGATATGTAGGTACATATTTATTTTGTGAAAAAATTCATAATTTTTGCTCAAGTGCAATATTTAGTAAGTTACCTCTCGATATTTTTTGCTTTAATATATTTTTTTGATATTATCAATAAGTTAAATATCGATGCCTTACTTTCTAAAAAAATACAAGTTTTCAAGAGAGCAAAAGAGAAACGGTTCATCTCTTTATACTCCGGTGTTTGGATAAAAGTTCATATGCAATTACTAAGGAATTGATTACATCTATATATATATATTAGTAGTGAGTTTAATTATGGAGCGCATTTATTGAGATACGAGCTTGGTGCATTAAGAGAAATTTTATTTCTTGATACTTGATGAATAAATTACTCATTTGTTGCACTTGTAGCTAACAAAACAAGGACACGAGATTCGATCTAATGTTCGCTAAAGCTTCGAACTTCAAAAATACTTCTAGTATTGTACCTATTGATTTTGCAAAATTTTTAATTTCCTCAATTTAAACATCCCATTGGAAAAGGTATATATCGCGGAATTTTTTGAGTTTCTTCAGCACAAAGGAACGGTTTCAGGGAAATGAAACGGAACATGTTCTTTAATCAATTTTATATTTAGGACTGTACTTTAGCGATAAATTTTATTTATATCTCCATTTACTAAAAATAAATTCAGTAAAGTGCGACTCTGAGTTGTGCACGAAGGGCTCCGTTAATACTATATTAACTTTAGCCTATATAAAATATAATTTTGTCATTTTTTTCGTTTTTGGAGTTTTTTCGGTTTTAAGCGTAAACCTTATTAAAAGTTTTCTTTAGTTTTGCCGTTTTTGCCTTTAATTTGGTGCTCTTCTTGTTTTAGTGCTTTTTTCGTTTCACCGATTTTTTTGGTTTTTGGCATTTTTTTTCAATTGGGCGATTTTTTTAGTTTTGGTGCTTTTTTCTCGTTTGAGCGATTTTTTTCAGTTTTTGGCGATTTTTTATTTATGCGGTTTTTTCATTTTAGATTTTTATACGAGTAAATTCGTGTTCGAATCCGCCTGAATTTAGCGAATACGAATACATTCGTATTCGCCAGAAAATTGCAGAATATTCGACAATTCGAATACGAATATTCGTGCATCACTAGTACATATGTATCTATGTGTGCGAAATGTCAACTCTTACGAAACTTAAAAATTATTATTATTATTACGATTATGTTTTTCACGTAAATACAAAAATAAATATCGACGCATCCAGGAAACGAACCGCGGCGTTATAACTGTCAAAGCATACATAGTTTCTACCACTGTTAAAACCGCAAATTTATACTATGTGTTTATTGTTTTTATTAAACAAATTTTTAAGTAACAAGTAAATACTATTTTTATTCATACTACCCATTGTATTCTTGTTATTTGTTGTTGATAAAACTTGTTTTATGAAAATGTGTCAATGCGATGCTTTAATTCCGTTTTTGCATGCATTTTCTACTGGATATTAAAAATTAAAAATTAATTTTTTACTCACGATTTTATTTTCGATTTAAAACATTTTTTCTATGTGTTTTGCTCTCGTTTTTCGTATAGCGTTAGGCTGAGCTTACATCTGACATTTCTGGTAGAGCTGCAAAATTTTAAGTAGACTATCGATATTTTTTTCCGATAGCGATACTATCGACAAAAATACGCTACTACAAAAGTAAAAAATAATGTCAACAAAAATGGTATGACGGCGACTGTGGAATAAAAAATGCAACATTCAAAATAACTTGTAAACCTTTATAATAATGGTCATCATTACATCTATAAATGTGGAAATATCTTAGTTAGTTTTGTATTTGTTTCAGTTTGTAACTAGTAAAAGCAATTAGCATAAAAAATACAATTATTATGCACCAACGGCTTTGACACTTGCATAAATTTGGCGGCGGCTCAATTTGACGACTATTTGACTGTTCCTGCTCTTTACTTTTAAATAAACGGTGACGCTAAATAATTTGATTCTCCCTAATTGCGGTCTCCACCTGACATGAAATGACTAACTTTAATATAACTTCAAGTTATTGTTATATATAGACTGCTAAAGTTTATGCTTTTTCAAGCTATAACATTATGGTTAGTACAATTGATTATTCAACTCAGTTATAACATCAAGTTACAACAAAATTTCATATCGGTTGGAGACGTAGAGTTATCTTAAATTGATAATTTTTAGATAACTGCAATAGTTTAAGAAATGATAAAAGAATTTCTTTACTGTTTATTCCTTTTAATTTATTTTGTATTGATCTATGTACATATATATGTTTTGTTTGTTTTTCGTTAAATTTAAATACGTATCTACATATGTATATGTACATATATGCATGTACATTGTACATATGTATATCAAAAACATTGAATTTTTTTTTTAATAACTTCCTTTTTACTTTAAGGAATGATTAAAAAATTTAAGATTTTATATTCGAAAAGTACACATTTGAAAAGTTTTTAAGAATCAAAAACTATCGATAGTATCGATGGCATCAAAAAATACTATTGAAACTATCGAATGGATCCACTATCGATAGCAGCTCTAATTTCTTGTGAGTCATTTGCCAAAAAAACGTAACCAACTTATTACTAATGAAAAACTGTTTGATTCAGACATTTATTTATTGATTTAAATAGTTTGCAAACATTTTGGATTCTATAAAATTGTCTATTAATTATGTATTAAACTGTTAAACTTGTGTGGCACTTGACACTTGACTTACCACAAATCCCAACAGTGATACCTACTAATAAATAAGTATGTACATACTAGGGATGCCAAACGGGAAATCCAGAATCCCGGGATTTGTAAATTTCAATCTCCGGATTTATTTTTCGGGATGTCATAGAAAGTTGTATATAAAAAACCATTTATAAATTAAAATTTTCGTTGATTTTATGGCATTTTTTATAATATTTAAAAGTCCCATATAATTTTATACGTGCAGTTTTAACAATTTAATGACTATTCGTGACATATTTCTTATAAGTTAACAATAAGAGCAAAATAAATTAACAACTTTCTCACGGTTATTTTCATCAAAGGAGCCACAATATACAAATAAGAATTATTTTGAAAACAAAAAGAAGCATATGAGCCTTGAAAGGGAAATAACATTTAGGAAATTCATAAGTTTGACAAATTTATTCCGTCTTATTCTATATTATGAGAGCAAATATGAATAAAATTCCACGAGAAATTTTTCCCGGCGAATAATTTTAAACGGTATCAAATAATATGGAAATTAACTCCTCAACGCTATAAAAACAATAGCAATTACCTCCTTGTCGGTAACAATTAAGTACTATTGACAGCACCTTAGTCGGAATTTACACCATGCAAGTTTTGTTGCTAAGCTGATTAGTTTGTGGAAGAGAGAGACGAGGGGAACATTAATGTTTCTTTTCTCCTCGTCTCTCTCTCTCTCCTAACAAATTAATCAGCTTAGCAATAAAACTTGCATATTGTGAAATAGGACTTAAAATTGAAGTAGAATACAATACAAGTCAAGTTCAAAGTTTTTTTTGTCGGATTGACGTAAACGTAAGAAATACTTACCGAATAATGCGTTTCGTTTTTAAAAAGTCCATAGATATGTAGATATGTATGTTCAATTTGGTTAGGATTATAGAAAAATGTACATATATTGAAAACAAAAATAAATTTTCATATTTTGTTATGGTTTTCAGTATAAATTATCTAACATCAAATGTTGTTAATCAACTTAAAAATAGATGAGAAAAATTCTTTTGATTTTTATTTCATATTTGTATTAGAAAATTGTTACCTTTAAAGACAATATAATATTATCAACATAAAACCTTTTAAAATGAATAAAATTTGTTATTAAAGTAATATTTATTTAAAAAAATTATTTATTTTACCAAATAATTGTAGATCCCGAAATCTCGAAAATCCCGAAAAATCCCGGGATTTCCAAAAATCGATCCCGATTGGCATCCCTAGTACCTACATAAGAACATTAGCAAACGAATTTCTATTTACTTTTGCATTTAAATCTATATATGTATGTACATACATATACATGTACATAAGCATGTACCTAAATTTTTCATGAACACTTGCTTCTTTAATACAATACTTTATTTGTACATGCATATGTATGTACATTCATATTTACATACTTATGTTTGCATGTATGTAAATATGTATGTATGTATGTACATATATAAAATAAGTCTGAGTTTTTACAACAAAAAACTGAATATTATGCTTTCAAGGTAGCATATTGTTGTTGTAGTACAGGGTGGCCCAAAAAAGACTGAAGGATTAAAAATAACTGTATTTTTTTGTTTTTATTTTTTATTAATTTTTTTTATGTTTTTAAATATTTAATTCATGGAAATTTTTTACATCTAAGTGTGAAATATAATATCACTCAAATGGTGTCCATTTTCTTGCAAACAAAAATTGGCTCTTTTAATCGCATTTTCCATTACTGCCTGTAGAGTTTCTGGTTCCAAGTTCCTTATTTCTTCTTGAATGTTCTGCTTAAGCTCTTGAATTGTTTGGGGTTTATTGATATACACAACTCGACCTCTTCCTCTTCCTGGAAGATCTGACACTCTTCCATGTTCCTCAAAACGGGAGACTAAGTTCCTAATCATGTTGTCACTGAGTGCTGTTGGGATATTAAAATGACGACGATAACTTCGTTGAGTTGTAATAATTGACCTTCCAGAAGAATAAAAAAATTCAATGATTTTGTATGTAGCCATGATTTATCTCTAAAACCCAGTAAATAACCTGCAAAAGACAAAAAAAAATTATTAAACACAAAAAATATATAACTATTTTTAATCCTTCAGTCTTTTTTGGGCCACCCTGTAGTTGTTCAATTCAACACAAAATACAAACTCTTATTTATGCGTAAGTATGTATGTATGTATGTACAGGGTGGCCCAGAAAGACCGAAGTGGTGTAAATTCCTTATAACTTTTTATTTAAGACATATTTTTTTAATTTTTTGTTTTTAAATACAGTAAATTTATAGGGAATATTTTTAGATTAGTTGTTAAAAATGATATCCCGCAAGTGGAGGCCATTTTCTGCATCGCACAAATGATCTCTTTTCAACACATTTTCCATGACCTTTCGCAAAACTTCCGGTGTTATGTTGTTAATTTCGTCTGGAATATTGGTTTTTAATTCCTCAATAGTCCTAGGCTTATTAACATAAACTTTCCCTTTTAAATAACTCCAAAGGAAACAGTCTGGAGCGGTTAAATCCGGGGAACGCGGAGGCCAATTAAAATTGCTTCTACGCGAATTTATTCTTTCCCCAAAGATGTCGCGTAAAATAGCCATTGTGGCCCTCGGAGTGTGCGCTGTGGCTCCATCCTGTTGGAACCATATTTGCGGATGGTATTCCACGGCTGGCCTTACAAAATTTTCCAACATGGCCCGATATCGATCACCATTGATGGAAATGGCGACATCTCTTTCATTTTCCAAAAAATATGGGCCAATGATCCTTTCTGAAGAAACACCGCACCAAAGAGTACACTTAACTGGGTGTAATTGTCGTTGATGAAGTACTCTCGGGTTTTCCTTAGCCCATATCCTAAAGTTTTGCTTGTTAACAAACCCATTTAATTGGAAATGGGCTTCGTCACTCATAAATAAGTTATGAATAATGGAAATGGAAAGAGCACATTTGTGCGAAGCAGAAAATGGCCACCACTTGCGGGATATAATTTTTAATAACTAATCTAAAAATATTCCCTATAAATTTACTGTATTTAAAAAACAAAAAATTAAAAAAATATGTCTTAAATAAAAAGTTATAAGGAATTCACACCACTTCGGTCTTTCTGGGCCACCCTGTACAAATGTTTACAGTATACCTACATATATTTTTTATAACACTACACATTCTATGCGGAAAAAACTGCAGTAATTGTTGAGGTAATCACACCGCTAACTACAGAGGATGTCCTGTGTACTCTTTCGTCAAGCAGGCTATAGTGCAAAAACCTAAATTAGCTCCAGCTCAACCATTAAACGCGTACTCCACCACTTTTGCTCAAGTGAGCCAACCAGTTACTTCACGTGTATCGTATGCCGATGCGGCTAAGGCTAGTTCTATTCCCACACAAAATGTTTCACCGCCAAATAATTCAACGAATGCAAATTCAAGCTTTAACTTTAGTCGCCTTGAAGCTACTATTGAGAATATGTTGCTAACTATAAACAACTTTACAACAAATATGACTACCATGATGCAAGAGATGCTGAGAATGGAGAATACTCTGCTTGAAGCATTAATTAACAAGCCATGAACACGTTTAGAATATGTTTCTGGAACGCAAACGGCTTTCGCCAACATAAAAATGAACTTGAGCACTTCCTTACGGAAAAAAATATTGATATAGGGCCTGTTTCTCTAAATGCGAACGATATATTCGATCGAATATTAGTATTGGAAACAAAAACAAATTTCAGTTTTTTGTTTTTGTTTTTGATATAAATGTTCGAACGAATTTATCGTTCGCATTTAGAGAAACAGGCCCATAATGTTGGTCTCTGAGACTCATTTGACTTCTAGAAGCCTCTTTAAGATGAATGGCTACACTCTATATGATACAAAGGACACTAGAGGGAGAGCATGCGGTAGATCAGCAATTCTAATAAAGTCAAGACTCAAGCACCATATTCTTGACAACATTTGTGAAGAACATCTACAAGCAACAAATATCTGCATTGAAAATTTTTGTACAAATTTCGTGATATCTTCAATTTACTCCCCTCCCAGATTTTCAATCACTGAGGACCAATACGAGAAATTCTACAAATCTCATCGACCTTGTTTCGTAGCAACTGGCGACTACAATGCTAAGCATACGTTCTGGGGTTCGCGTCTTATTACGCCTAGAGGTAGGGCGTTGTTCAACACAATTTCAAAAATGGGCTTGGATGTTATTTCGAGTGGGGAACCTACTTACTGGCCTACTGACGTACGAAAAATTCCGGATGTTATAGATTTCGGCGTCATAAAAAGTATTTCTAGGGAATTAATTCACGTTGAAGCTTCCCTAGATCTCTCGTCTGATCACTCTCCTACGATCGTTACTATCTGTAGCCCACTGAGAAGCGGTTTACCTCACCCATATGTCAAGATGATAAATCGTGTTAATTGGCTGGGATTCAAAAAATATCTTAGTGATCATTGCACGGAAAATATTACTCTAAGAACACCCAATGATATTGAATCTAACATTGCAAATCTTAACGAGAATATAAAACAAGCTTCTGAATATGCCACTACCTCCCATCCGCATACTGGGTTCAACAAAATGTATTCTATAGACATTGAACATCTCGTACGTGAAAAAAGAAGAGCTAGTAGGGAATGGCAACAGCGCAGATCACCTCAACACAAAATCAGATTTAAAGAGTGCACTAAACGACTCCAAGAGTTGCTGGCATCTGAAAAAACTGAATCTCTTAAAAACTATCTGAAAGGTCTTGATGTCACACCAGCATCTAATTACTCTTTGTGGCGCGCTGCTAAAAAGCTTAAAACACCCGTTTAATTTAAGCCACCTCTGCGCACATCTACCGGAGGTTGGGCAAGAAGCGATACTTAAAAAGGTAACATATTTGCTGAGCATTTAAAATCCGTATTTACACCAAATTCATGTACCGGTGTTGCTGATTTGCCAAATGTAATTGCTCTACCGCCTCGACCCTTAAAATTTACGAGGTGTGATGTACAAAAACTAATTGCCGAACTTAACTCGAAAAAAGCTCCCGATATGGATGGAATTAGTAACCACATGCTGATTAAGTTACCTCGTACTGCAATTAGAATCCTGTTATTAATTTTTAATGCCATTTTACGACTGGAGTATTATCCAGACTGCTGGAAGCTTGCCAAGGTTAAAATGATTCCAAAGCCAGGTAAAGATCTTGCCAAGGCTGAGTCATATAGGCCAATAAGTTTACTGTCAACAATGTCAAAGCTTTTTGAGAAGCTACTCATGACCAAATTGTCTTCAATTTTAACTGATAATGGGTGCATCCCGGACCATCATTTGAGGAAAAGAAGTATTGTTCTGCCCTGCTTATTGATGTTTCTCAGGCATTTGATAAAGTGTGGCATGAAGGCTTGATTTTGAAATTGAAGACATACTTACCAATAAACATTCTAAATCTTTCGGAAAGTTACATTGTTGCACGAAAATTTACAGTTGTGGAAGGACACTTTATGAGTATGCCTGAAACTATCTCATCCGGTGTGCCACAGGGGAGTATACTGGGGCCATTTTTATATTTGATTTATACTTGTGATATGCCTATGAGCAGTAGTATCCACACTTCTACATTTGCCGACGATACCGCCTGCCTTAGTATGCACGAAAACCCTGATGAGGGATCCCGAAAACTCCAGGAATACATTAGATAGATGGAACTATGGTTAAACTTATGGAGAATTAAGGTAAATGAACAAAAGTGTGTCCATGTAACATTTACCTTAATAATCAAGTTGTTCCTCAACATTCACATGTGAAATATCTTGGTATACACCTCGATCGACGGCTTACATGGAAACATCACATTGACTATAAGCTAACACAAATGAAACTAAAATTAACTCAGGTACATTGGCTGATTGGCAGAAATTCAACACTCAGCCTAGACTGCAAACTTTTAATATACAAGTCAGTTTTAAAGCCAATATGGTGTTACGGTATCCAGTTATGGGGCACTGCTTGTGATTCCAATGTAGAGAGAATTCAACGAATACAAAACAAAATTTTAAGGTTAATAACATCTGATCCATGGTACATTAAGAATTCAAATATACATCGTGATTTAAATATGCCACTAGTGACTGAAGAAATTGCAAAATACGCAGGCAAATATCTAAAAAAAACTCGAGTCACATCCTTATCCGCTTGCTCGTAATATTTTGAACTTTACTGGACACATCCGCTTAAAAAAGGGAGATACAAGGGCTTTAATACTAAACACTCCGAATGAAGTTGCTTGAAAATACTTTTGTTTTAATTATCAGTAGTTATGTATTATTTATAACTATCACTTAGTTATGCCTGGCATTGGTCGGGCCTATTAATTATATGTTAGATTTAAGATTTGAATACTTATTGTTAGTTCATATATGAAGATACAATAAATAAAAAAAAACATGCATAAAAAAACATTCTATGCAAACAAATTCGTTTGCATGCCCACGAATAAGAATGTGCCAAGCAAAATTATCATTCAAAAAAAACAATGAAGACGTGACAAAAAGTGGTTTAATATAAGGTTGGCAACCGAAACAAATAACGGTATCGGTATTGATACCGGTACAACTATTTCTAAAATTTCGGTATCGGTAACGGTATCGGTATTTATTTTTATTTCGGTATCGGTATTACCGTACATACCGTTAACGAGTTTATAATACCGGTATACCGATATGACTGCTAAATTATTAGTTTAGACAGTGGACATAAAAAACTTTTTTATTAAATTACTTCGAAAATTAAACAAAATAATAAAAATAAATACATACATTGTGTGTATATTATATACGAAGTACATGTAGAATTGTATGCACTTAGTGATGTGAGAATGTTTGTATTCCAATTCCAGAATATTCGGCTTTTTTAAGATATTCGTATTCGAGTACGAGTTCAGATGAAACGAATTGTTGAATTGTTTTCAAATCAAGCAATAAACAATATTTTTGAAAAAGTAAGTACTTTTCTTCACCTCAAGAGACCAATCTTTAACTTCAGGTATAAAAGTTTCAAAAATTTGTCTCTATCGTCCTTATTTGAATTTTGACCAATTTTTTTTATAAACATCAAATTCCAAGGGTGTAAACAAAAAAATGTATTACGCCATTCTAAAACAAGACTTGTTTTTCAATATGCATTTCCCAAAATATAATCAGCGCCCGGCGAAAAATAACAAGAATACTGAAAAGTCCCATTTTTAATTTAATTTTATTGGAAATCGCCGGGAAGTCAAAAGCAAATAATTTTCGTTACTACTTTCTGTGTATTGATTGCATAGTTTTCCACTTAATAATGACTTTTCAGCCGAAAATATTGATTGGCGAAATTCTTTTTTAATAGCGAAATAATTAACCCACTTTTTCCTTCAAAAACGGCGAAAATCAACTATTTTTTAAAAATTTTAGTTTAAATTGCGTATATATTTCGACTTAATTGTGATTTTAATACCAAATTTTTTTTGTTATAATTTTTGTCATGAGTTTAATTTTTTAAATCTTACAAGATTTGACTTTTCCATTAGCAGAAGAGTGGGCTGCCCCCTTTAAAGATATTTCGTCTTAATTGCAGACTGGAGCTCTCTGACAATTCCTTCAATGCTATGTAAAATTTCATAACTACTTTAGAAAGAAAAATATCTTTGCGACCAGTTTAATGTGCATATATTAAAAAAGCACTCCTCAAAACTTTAAAACTTCGCATCAGCTTGTGTATTTGGTACAGCCAATATACTAATAATAATAATAATATGCTATTTTCACCAATTTAAAACATTTATGTATATGTCTAGAGATACGTTTTTCGTTCCTAAGTGCATTAAGCAGCTGACGCAGTTTGTAAGTATTTCGCACCAGTGATGATTATGATATGATTGCACTTTCCGGTTGATTAAAAAAAGCGCTTCATAAGAATGTGTGAAGCAGAACAAGAACGTGTTTATAAAAGAAAGTTAATTGAAATATATTTTTTAAATTTATTTTTGGTGGGAATCGGTATACCGGTACATACCGGTATAGACGGTATTCTGGATACCGGTATTTTCTAACCAAAATGGATTTCGGTATCGGTATCGATACCGGTATCTAGTTTTAGCGGTATTTAAATCGTTATCGGTATTTTTACGATACCGTTTGTCAACCTTGGTTTAATACCAAACAAAGCATATTAGTGAAAATGTTTAAGTAGAGTAAATGTAAACCAAAACTAAGCAAGTCTCAGTAGCCGAGTAGCTAGTGAGGTTAATTAGAAATTTGAGCATTGGTGGTTCTACGCACAGTGCTTTTTTCATGAAATTTTCAAAATGTATGATAAAGCTATATATATAGAATTTTGGGAGAACCGATTATTTATTTTTGCTGATTTTTATAATCGATTGTGCTAAGACAAGTGCGGTCGTTTCAGTCCAACTCCGAGTTCTCTAACTTGTTTGGGAGCTTCAAAAAAGCATTTCAGGTGACCCATACAAAATCTGTACAGACAGACGGATTGACGGACAGACTAACATGCTTTTTTTCATCTCCTGTTCATAAGGATCCAGAATAACTAACTTTTTGTGGTCACAAAGAAATATTGTAGAAGTTCCAAAATTTGGACAAACCTATATATATCCTTTTACCATTTTTGGTAAAGGGTATAAAAACATAAACAGTGACATTGAGGCATATTCTATATGAGTACCTCAAAAACAAACAAATAACCATATATTACAAAAACAAACAAAAAATAACCGCAAACAAAAAAAGGTGCTCTTGAGGAATACTCTATATGAGTACCTCAAATACAAAAAATTATGAAGTGAGTTCTAACGGCAGAAATGCCTATTTTACTGTGAGTTCTGAAACTCTTAATGAAAAAAATAGAAATAATAAATCTAATGAAATGTGTGATTCATTAACATTACAAATTGCCTAGTACTTCTTCATATAAGTCAGTAATATCATCCCCTTCAGGCTCGTGTTCATCACTTAATAAAGTTATCACTACAGATAAAAGTAGGTCAAAACCCAAGATACAACTCGGAATGGACAGATATATAACCGTGGTAAAGCGTGGAAAAAGCCCGTATTCTTCAAAAATTTCATCTGCTCCAAAGATGTCTAGGGATAATAGCGCATCATCTACCAATCGTCAAAATCGTTTTTCATAATTGCAAGTCACCGACGACAAGCCCGCTGCATCATCGCAAAAGTCTTTTAAGCCACCAACTATATACTTGAGAGAGAAAAATTCTAAACAATTAATCTCGGCCATTGGTGAAAACGCATTTCATGTTATTCCAATAAAGCGTGGTAACATTGTCGAAACTAAAATTCAAATATACAAAGAAAAAGATTTCCGCAAAATAGTGACTGAATTCGAAAAAAATAAAACAAGTTTTTATACCTATCAGCTTAAGAGTGCAAAAGGTATGCTGATCGTATTGAAAGGCATTGACACTTATGTTAATCCAGAAGAAGTAAAAGATGCACTCATGATACAAGGCCTTTAGGTAAAAAACAACATAATCAATAGGGAGAAGATCCCCCAGCCTCTATTTCGTGTTGAATTGGAGCCAAATGATATGCAGCTGAAAAAAACGAGACACACCCAATTTATAGCCTAAAATATCTCTTATACCGAAAAATCAGGTCCCGTACAGTGCCATAATTGCCAAGAATATGGCCAATCAAAAACATACTGTAAATTACCCACTGTTTGTGTTGTGTGCGGCGAATTACAGGGCACTGCTAGTTGCAATAAGCCAAAAGATCAAAGTGATAAAAAATTCAGTAATTGTGGAGGTAATCACACCGTTAACTACAGAGGTTGTCCTGTGTACTCTTTTGTCAAAGAGACTATGGTGCAAAAACCTAAATTAGCTCCATCTCAATCAGCAAACGATTACTCCTCCAATTTTGCCCAAATGAGCGAACCAGTTACTTGCCGTGTATCGTATGCCGATGCTGCTAAAACAAATTCTATTCCCGCACAAAATGTTCCACCTCCAAATAATTCAACGAATGCAAACTCAAGCTTTTACTTTAGTCGCCTTGAAGATACTCTGCTTCAAGCATTAATTAACAAGCCATGATCACGTTAAAAATATGTTTCTGGAACGCAAACGGCATTCGCCAACATAAAAATGAACTTTTGCACTTCCTTACGGAAAACAATATTGCTATAATGTTGGTCTCTGAGACACATTTGACTTCGAGAAGCTTTTTCAATAAATAACTACACTATGTATGATACAAAGGACCCTAGAAGGAGAGCATGCGGTGGATCTGCAATTCTAATTAAGTCAAGAGTCAAGCACTATATCCTTGAAAATGTTAGTGAAGAATATAAGCAAGCTACGAATATTTTTGTAAAAAATGTTTGTTCTAATTTCTTGATATCATCAATTTACTCACCTCCCAGATTTTCAGTTACTGAAGATCAGTATGAGAAGTTCTACAAATCGCTTGGATCTTGTTTCGTGGCAGCTGGAGACTACAATGCAAAACATACGTTTTTGGGTTCACGCCTTGTAACACCTAGAGGTCGAGCTTTGTTTAATACAATTTCAAAAATGGGCTTATATGTTATTTCGAGTGGGGAGCCCACGTACTGGCCTACTGACGTACGAAAAATTCCGGATGTTATTGATTTTGGCGTCGTAAAGAATATTTCTAGGGATTTAATTAATGTTGAAACTTCTCTATATCTCTCCTCCGATCAGAAGATCATCAATTGTGTTAAGTGGCTGGGATTATAAAAATATATTAGTAGTCAAATATATTAGCTGCTGAACATGCCCCTACCTCCCATCCGCAGACTGGGCTTAATAAAATTTAATCCATGGATATTGAATATCTCGTGTGTGAAAAAAGAAAAGCTAGAAGAAAATGGCAACAGCACAGATCACCCCAACATAAACTCAGACTTAAAGAATGTTCTAGACGACTTCAAGAGTTGCTTGCATCTGAAAAAACTGAATCTCTTAAAAATTATTTGGAAGGTCTTGATGTCACACCAACATCTAATTACTCTTTGTGGCGCGCTGCCAGAAAGCTTTAAACACCCGTTGAGTTTAAGCCACCTCTGCGCACACCCACCATCAGTTAAAATTGGGGACAATTTTGTCATGAGCAGCTTTTGGAAGAGTTTTGACATAGTTGACGGCAAACTTATTGGCCTATGTGACTCAGCTTTAGTAAGATCTTTGCCCGGCTTTGGAATCTTTTTGATTTTTGCAAGCTTCCAGAGTTGTGGATAATACTCCAGTCGTAATATGGCATTAGAAGTAAACAGCACGATTCTTATTGCAATATGCGGCAAGTTCATCAGCATCTTGTCACTAATTCCATCAATACCTGGAGCTTTTTTTGGCTTAAGTTCAGCAATTACTTTATGTACATCACGCATCTTAAACTTTAAGGGTCGAGGGGGTAGAGCAACTATACTCAGCAACACCAGTACATCTATTTGGGGTAAATGCGGATTTTAAATGCTCAGCAAATATTTTACATTTTTCCGTATCGCTTCTTGCCAACCTCCGCTAGATGTGCGCAGAACCCCAAAACGTATGTTTTGCATTGTAGTCTCCAGCTGCCACGAAACAAGATACAAGCGATTTGTAGAACTTCTCATACTGATCTTCAGTAACTGAAAATCTAGTAGGTGAGTAAATTGATAATAACACGAAATTAGAACAAAAATTTTCTACAAAAATATTCGTAGCTTGCATATATTTTTCGCTAACGTTGCCAAGGATAAAGTGCTGGAGTCTTGACTTAATTAAAATTGCAGATACACCGCATGCTCTCCCTCTAGGGTCCTTCGTATCATACATAGCGTAGCCATTTATTTTGAAAAAGCTTCTCCAAGTCAAATGTGTCTCAGAGACCAACTTTTGCGTTCCAGAAACATGTTTTTAACGTGATCATGGCTTGTTAATTAATGCTTGAAGCAGAGTAGCTTCAAGGCGACTAAGGTTAAAGCTTGAGTTTACATTCGTTGAATTATTTGGAGGTGGAACATTTTGTGCGGGAATAGAATTTGTTTTAGCAGCATCGGCATACGATACACGGCAAGTAACTGGTTGGCTCATTTGGGCAAAAGTGGAGGAGTAAGCGTTTGCTGATTGAGATGGAGCTTATTTAGGTTTTTGCACCATAGTCTCTTTGACAAAAGAGTACACAGGACAACCTCTGTAGTTAACGGTGTGATTACCACCAAAATTACTGCATTTTTTATCACTTTGATCTTTTGGCTTATTGCAACTAGCAGTGCCGTGTAATTCGCCGCACACAACACAAACAGTGGGTAATTTACAGTATGTTTTTGTATGGCTATATTCTTGGCAATTATGGCACTGTACGTGACCTGATTGCTTATGTGGCTCTTCAACTATGATTTTTCGGTATAACAGGTAGTTAAGGCTACAAATTGGGTGTGTCTCGTTTTTTTCAGCTGTATATCATTTAGCTCCAATTCATCACGAAATAGAGGCTGGGGGATCTTCCCCCTATTGATTATGTTGGTAACATTTTTTACTTTAAATTCTTGTATCATAAGTTCATCTTTTACTTCTTCGGGATTAACATAAGAGTCAATACACTCAGCACTCTTAAGCTGGTACGTATAAAAACTTCTTTTTTTTCGAATTCAGTCACTATTTTGCGAAAATTTTTTTCTTTGTATATTTGAATTTTAGTTTCGTCAATGTTACCACGCTTTATTGGAATAACATGAAATGCGTTTTCGCCAATGGCCGAGACTAATTTTTTAATTAGGGCGTTCGAATTTGTCTCTCTCAACTATATAGGTGGTGGCTTAAAAGGCTTTTGCGATGATGCAGCGGGCTTGTCGTCGGTGACTTGCAATAATGAAAAACAATTTTGACGATTGGAAGCTGATGCGCTATTATCCCTAGACATCTTTGGAGCAGATGAAATTTTTGAAGAATTCGGGATTGTTTTTATGAAGTGCTTTAGAACTCACAGTAAAATAGGCATTTCTGCTGTTAGAACTCACAGTAAAATAGGCATTTCTGCTCTTAGAACTCACTTCAAAATTTTTTGTATTTGTGGTACTCATATAGAGTATTCCTCAAGGCCTTTTTTTGCGGTTTTTGTTTGTTTTTAAACTTTATGATAGTCAGTAGTAGTAGTTTTTGGGGTACTGTAGCGTGTTGTAACTATCGCTACGACTAACATTGCGTAATAAACATTTAAAGTCAACTTGACCGCAACATACATAACATCCAATGGCATTGAAATTATTTTGTGCACTGGACATTTGACACTCATGCAATTGGGCAAATACCGCTGCATGAAGTGTTTGACAGATGCATTTGACAGACTGCAACGTAAATATGTATTTTGTACAGATGCTATTTGACACTCGCCAGTCTGATCAAAGGCTGCATCATAATGCACTTGAATGAATCATAATTAATAACCACATGTGTTTATATAATAAAAATAAACAATACAAAATCCTTGTTTTCCAAATTTCTTATGAGACACACGCCGCACGCCTACCGTGGGAAACTAAAAGGAACAATTTGCTTATTAAGCATTTACCTTTTCTTTTCCCTCTTATGTTAAGATAAGTTAAGCTTTATTCTCATAACTAGTATATAAGACAATGTATTTTTATTTTAAAATTAATCATTAAACAACATTCCTAGAGCTCCTAGCTGAGCTCAGGAAATGATCTTTATATTTTATTTAAAGTAAATTAAATAAAAATAAATTAAATAAAAATTTTTATTTAAAAATAACAACCTATTAGATGGCGATCCTGCCAATTCCTGCGAGTGCTACTTTTAGCACCCGGAAATAATTTTTGAGGTCCTGGCAGATCAGCTAAAAACGATCTGCCAGTGGAAGAAGTCCGCCTGGCCAAAAGGCAGAGTAATAGCTTATGGAATGTTTAGGAATCATTAACATTACAATTTGAGACAACATATCTACTAAAACCAGCATGGGAAAACCAGGACCACAACCCCTTACAATAGAGGAATACAAGAAGAGAACACAACGAAAACAAACAGAAGAGATTACGGTGCCAGTAACAAAAAAAAGTAAAACGCAGGGGAGGATACCTTTGCCGACTAAAAAGACAGAAGGCACTTCTCATCCGAGAAGTCAATAGAGATCCACCACCAACATGGTCAGACTCTACGAAAATCTGGGTAATAATTAATGAGCTGGACCGGCTCATCCAACTTCAACTAACAAAAAACAAGAAAGAGTAAAACCATATACATTAATAAAGAAGTGCACTAATTGCGGTGCACTCTTAGGTCAGTAGGCGTTAACCGCCATTGACAATCATTATAATTACATATTTTTTTAACTTATCCTCAATACTATTATATATTAACATAAATAAATCTTTAAATGGTACTTTTGTAATTAATTTTTTTAATGTAATTAATTTTGTAAGGCCGTTATAATGGATAACATAAATAGAAAACAAACCAAAAAACATATTAATGTTATTTTTGAAGAAGAAGGAATTTCATTGGAACAACAAGTAAAATATTTAGCACAGATTTGGAAAATAATAGAGTAGTAGTGAACTACCAATCCTGCCCCAATTAAACTTGCAAAATTGTTGGTGAAATTGTTAAATTTGGGTAATTAAAATTTTAAAATTGTTAAATTCTTGGAAATGTGTGAAATTTGATACCTGCAAGGGTGGTTCAATAAGTCCGTCCAAATTTTTGTTTACATAAGGAGTTTTTTGTTAACATTAACTTTGTGGGAACGGGTGATTTTTTTTTGGGTAATACTAATTGTTATAACGGGTGATTTTTTTTGTGGGTATGGATTAAGGGATTTTATAAGATTAAGATTTCACAAGTGTATATGCCGACGGGAAAATCATGAAAATGATTTTTCCTAATACCAATGGTGAAATAGTGATTATTAATTTTTCCTAATGCCTACGGCAATGCATAATAATTTTTCCTAATGCCTACGGCAATGCATGATAATTTTTCCTAATGCCTACGGCAATGCATGATAATTTTTCCTAATGCCTACGGCAATGCATGATAATTTTTCCTAATGCCGACGGCAATTTTTTTTTTTTTTTTTTTTAATACATTTATTTATTTATTGTATCTTCAATTATGAACTAACAATAAGTATTCAAATCTAAAATCTAAAATATAAGTATTAGGCCCGACCACTCTCGGACATAAACTTAGTGATAGTTATAAATAATACATAAGTAGTGATAATAAAAAAAAAAGAGAAAAAAAATATTTTCAAGCAATCCCATCTGGAGTGGTAAGTAAAAGAGCCTTTGTGTCCTTCTTTTTCAAGCGAATGTGGCCAGTAAAATTCAAGATGTTACGAGCAAGCGGATTAGGATGTGACTCGAGTTTTGTTAAATATTTGCCTGCGTATTTTGCTATTTCTTCAATCACTAGTGGCATATTCAAATCACGATGTATATTTGAGTTTTTGATGTACCATGGAGCCGATGTTATCAAACGTAAAATTTTGTTTTGCCTTCGTTGGATTCTCTCGACGTTAGAAGCTGAAGCAGTGCCCCATAACTGAATTCCGTAGCACCATATTGGCTTCAAGAGCGACTTGTATAATAAAACTTTGCAGTCTAGGCTGAGTGTTGAGTTTCTACCAATCAGCCAATATATCTGAGTTAGTTTAAGTTTCATTTGTACTAGCTTTGAGTCAATATAGTGTTTCCATGTAAGTCGTCGATCAAGGTGTATACCAAGGTATTTTACATGTGAATGCTGAGGAACAACTTGATTGTTGATTTGAATTGGGGAACAAGTATCTCTTCGCAGGGTAAATGTTACCTGGACACACTTTTGCTCGTTTACCTTAATTCTCCATAATTTTAACCATAGTTCCAGTTGTGTTATATGTTCTTGTAGATATCGGGAAGCCTCATGAGGATTTTCGTGCATACTTAGGCAGGCTGTATCATCGGCAAACGTAGATGTATGGATATTGCTGCTCAAAGGCATATCACAAGTATAAATTAAATACAAAACTGGCTCCAGTGTGCTTCCCTGTGGCACACCGGATGATATAGTTTCGGGCACACTCATGAATTCTCCTTCCACAACCGTGAACTTCCGGGAAGTAATGTAACTTTCTAATAAATTCACCAAATTTATTGGTAGATATGATTTTAATTTTAAAATTAGGCCTTCATGCCACACTTTATCAAATGCCTGCGAAACGTCAATAAAGAGTGCAGAACAGTACTTCTTTTCTTCAAATGTTCTTCTTATACATTGAACCAATCTATGCGTTTGTTCAATAGTGCTATGCTGACTTCTAAAACCAAACTGATGGTCTGGGATACACCCACTACCAATTAGAATTGGGGACAATTTTGACATGAGCAGTTTTTCGAAAAGTTTTGACATTGTTGATAGCAGACTTATTGGCCTGTATGATTCTGCCTTGGTAAGATCTTTGCCCGGCTTTGGAATCATTTTAACTTTGGCAAGCTTCCAGCTGTGGGGATAATACTCCAGTCGTAAAATGGCATTAAAAATGAATAACATGATTCTAATTACAATACGAGGCAATTTTATTAGCATTTGGTTACTAATTCCATCATTACCCGGTGCTTTCTTCGGGTTGAGTTCAGCAATTAGATTTTGTACATCACACATTTTAAATTTTATGGGTCGAGGGGGTAGCGCAACTACACTCGGGAAATCAACAACACCAGTACATGTGTTTGGGGTAAATACGGATTTTAAATGCTTTGCAAATAAGTTACCTTTTTCAATATCACTCCTGGCCCAAACTCCGGTAGAAGTGCGCAGAGGTGGTTTAAACTCAACGGGTGTTTTAATTCTTTTCGCAGCGCGCCACAAAGAATAATTAGATGCTGGTGTGACATCGAGATTTTCCAGATAGTTTTTAAGAGATGCAGTTTTTTCATATGCAAGCAGTTCTTGGAGTCTTTTAGTGCAATCTTTTAATCGAATTTTATTTTGGGGTGATCTGTGCTGTTGCCATTCTCTTCTAGCTCTTCTTTTTGCACATACGAGAAGTTCAATATCTGTAGAATATATTCTGTTAAACCCAGTCTGCGGATGGGAGGAAGTGGCATGTTCAGCTGCCTGCTTAATATTTTCGTTAAGATTAGCAATATTAGATTCAATATCGTCATGAGTTCTTAGCTTAATGTTTTCAGTGCAATGACTACTAAGATATTTTTTGAATCGCAGCCAATTAACACGACTGACCATTTTCACATATGGGAGAGGTAGAGCACTTCTCAGTGGGCTACAGATTGTAACGATCGTGGGAGAGTGATCGGACGATAGATCTATGGAAGCTTCAACATGAATTAATTCCCTAGAAATATTTTTCATGACGCCAAAATCTATAACATCCGGAATTTTATGTATGTAAGTAGGCCAGTAAGTGGGCTCCCCACTCGAAATGACGTCCAAGCCCATTTTTGAAATTGTGTTGAACAACGCTCGTCCTCTAGGTGTGATAAGACGCGAACCCCGGAAAGTATGTTTTGCGATATAGTCTCCAGCTGCTACGAAACAAGGGCCAAGAGATTTGCAGAAATCCTCGTATTGATCCTCAGTAATTGCGAATCTAGGAGGGGAGTAAATTGATGATATGACAAAATTTTTGCAAAAATTTTTGATACAAATATTCGTTGCTTGTAGATGTTCTTCCCAAATGTTGTCAAGAATATAATGCTTGAGTCTTGACTTTATTAAAATTGCTGATCCCCCGCAAGCTCTTCCTCTTGGGTCCTTTGAATCATATAAAATGTAGCCATTAATTTTGAATAGGTTTCTTGAAGTCAAATGAGTTTCAGAAACCAACATTATATCAATATTTTTTTCCGTTAGGAAGTGCTCAAGTTCATTTTTATGTTGGCGAATGCCGTTTGCGTTCCAGAAACTTATCTTTAACGTGTTCATGGCTTGTTAACTAATGCTTGAAGCAGTGTAGACTGCATTCGTAGCATTTCTTGCATCATGCTAGTCATATTTGTTGTAAAATTATTTATAGTCAGCACTAGATTCTCAATAGTAGCTTCAAGGCGACTAAAATTAAAGCTTGAGTTTGCATTCGTTGAATTATTTTGAGGCGGAATATTTTGTGTGGGAATATAACTAGTCTTAGCTGCATCGGCATACGATACACGTGAAGTGACAGGTTGGCTCATTTGAGCAAAAGTGGCGGAGTAAGCGTTTGCTGTTTGTGCTGGAGCTAATTTAGGTTTTTGCGCCATAGTCTGTTTAACGAAAGAATAGACAGGACATCCTCTGTAGTTAGCGGTGTGATTACCTCCACAATTACTAAATTTTTTTTCTGCTAGATCTTTAGGCTTAGTACAACCAGCAGTACCGTGCAATTCACCGCAGATAACACAAACTGAAGGTAACTTGCAGTAAGTTTTTGTGTGACCATATTCTTGACAATTATGGCACTGTACGGGTACAGAACGCTTGTGTGGTTCTTTAACTGTTATTTTTCGATATAAGAGATATTTCAAATTATAAATTGGATGAGTCTCGCTTTTTTTCAATTTTATATCGTTTGGCTCAAGTTCGACGCGAAATAGAGGTTGAGGAATCTTCTCCCTATTTATTATGTTAGATACATTTTTTACCTTAAATCCCTGGAGGACGAGTGCATCTTTTATTTCTTCGGGAGCAACATAGGAATCGATGCCCTTCAATACGATCTGCAGGCCTTTTTTTTTTTTCTTACTTTTTTCAAATTCAGTAATCAGTTTGCGAAAATCTTTTTCTTCATAAATTTGAATTTTGGTTTCAGCAATGTTACCACGTTTTATTGGAACGATGTGAAATTTATTCTCACCAATAACTGAAATTAAATGTTTTATAATAGCGTTTGAATTTTTTTCTCTCAAATAGATTGGAGGCGGCTTGGATGTTTTTCCGACGGCAATACATGATTATTATTTATTTCAAATGCCGACGGCAAAACATTTCTATTTTTTTTTCAAATGCCGACGGCAAAACATGATTATTATTTTCTAGTACCAAAGGGAAAATTACCAGTGTTGCCAGACTATAGAAATTTGTTATCGTAATACTATATCAGTAATATCAGAGAAAATAGGTTTGATGACTACTACGCGATTCTCATATGAATCGGGAGAATGTGTGTATGATTTCCTCACGCTAATAAATTGTTTATAAATAAAATAATTAAATAAATTAATAAACAATTAATTAAATTATTTTATTTATGTATAAAATGTTCTCTTGTATATGAACACCCTATACTTGTGTGTGGATGATCCAGCTTTTTTGTCGCTGATATTTATTTATTTGTTTAAGAAATATAATTGTATGTATGTATGTATGTATATTTGTATGTGTATGTATGTATGTATATTTGTATGTGTATGTATGTATGTGTATTTGTATGTATGTATGTGTATTTGTATGTATGTATATGTGTATTTGTATGTGAGTGAGGATGCTTGTGCGTAAAATATTTTGTAGAATACATTTATATTTTGCAACGTAATCATTTTCTTTGTCTACGATTACTTTAAAGCAGCAAAGCTTCAATTAAGTACAGTCATCAGCAGAGAAACAAAAAGTAAATATGCTGCAAGGATACTGCTACTAATTTTTGTATAAATACGCCAACTTTTCTAACCATCACATCAGTACTTCATTGTATTTACAACCATCATCAGAAATTGTGTTAAAGTGAAATAATAACAATAAAATAATTAAAAATGAGTTCTTCAGGTTATCAGTGTGAAAGATGCCATAAGGTATATAAATACCAAAAGTCCTTTTCGGATCATGTCAAAAATCATAGTGTGCAGGATCAAGTGGTCGTAAGCCGGAACAGAAATCAAGAACAACAAATATGACTCATCATCAGCAACATCCTTCTCTACATTACCCCCAATATCAAGTGCCAATGAATTATCAACAATACGGTATGCCATGGAATAATCAGTTTTTGGGATTAGGAGTGCCAATGCAATATGAGCACCCAAGTTACATTTATAATCCCGTCACACCAGATAATCAAATGCAGCAGTATTCCAATTTGATGCAATGGCAACCTCTTAGTTATCATCAACAAGAGCAGTAGCAACAACAAGCTCAACAACAAGGTGTGGATATCCATGGAGGGAATTTGTACAACGATGCTATGGACATAAGTTAACCGGAAAGTGATGGAGAAGAAGAATAAAGAAGGGAAGAAACTCTGCCAACTCCATTGAGTGCTTCACATTCTAGGACAGAAGAAGTAACAGAGAATGTGAAATGTTTCAAAATATCGAAAGCCTTCAAAAATCATATCGCCATATATGCTATTTTAAATAGAAAGGACCAACTTCTTCTGGAAGAGTTTATGAAGGAAAACATAAATATTTTTATTGAGAGACTTCGCATGACTTTGTGTAAGCATACAATTATTAAATTTCATGTGAGTATTGTGGCGGAGTATATCAAAATTGTTGAAGAAGATTTGGAGTTGTGTGTTATAACACATGTAGCTAAAATTAGTTTGGTGACGAAGGCAGACAACATAAAAGAAAAATTCCGTAAACAGATTGAGAAGATTTCAGCCAAAATGTCCGAATTTGAAGAGCTCGATTCTGGTTGGACTTTATCACGCATAGTGCGAGCAGAAGGATCAAGTTGGATATCCACACCTCAAAAACTAATAAGAAAATTTGCTTGCATCAATATTGAAAATGATGATGATGAATACTGCTTCAAGTGGTGTTTGATTGCTGCCATGGATACCTCCAAATACAAGCATAAAGAACGTTGCAGTTCTTATGGTATTCAGGACATTTCAGCAGACATTATTTTTACGCGAAATGGTGAAGTGCTAAATTTAAAAAATTTAAGCTTCCCATTAGCTCTAAAAAAAATTAACGTGTTTGAGGTGAACAATCCTACAATAAGCGTTAACGTATTTGGGTATGATGAGGAGGCAAATCAAATCATTGGTCCCTGTTATATGACTAAGGACGAGAAAATTACCCATGTAAACCTGCTTCTTTTGGAGAATGGTGAAGTTCATCACTATATTTTGATAAAGGACATATCAAAGTAAGTTAAAAAATTATACTACACTTTAATTTAATGATACATATACTTGTTTTATATATTTTATAATAGATACATTTTACTAATGAATTTTTATGTATTTTTTTTAATCATTCACAGACTTTTACGAAGTCAGATAACGCAGGATGGACATAAATTAATTTTCTGCAACACCTGTCTCCAGTACACTCACAGGGAAAACGTTATGCATAATCATAAGGCGGAATGCGGCAAAATCGTGACAAGTATGCCATCAGGTGCGGATGCAATTCTCAGCTTTAAGAGACATCAAAGCAAAATGGATGTCCCCTTTGGGGTTTACGCTGACTTCGAATGCATCCTGGAAGATATTAGTGATAACGTAAGTAATAAAACTAGTTTAATCAAAAAGCACACTCCTTGTGCATTTAGTTATTATATTAAGTGTCTCCATAACAGTAAGTTAGATAAGTTAAGGGTTTATTGGAAAAGATGCCTCATATTTAGTTAAAGATTGCGAGGATATTTATAATAATTATTTAGTTAATAATAGGCAAATGGATACTTTATCCCCTTTTGATGTTTATAATTTTTATAGTGCGGTAAATTGTCATATTTGTCAAAAATTTTTAGGTAAAGATCGCGATAGAGTTCATTGCCACATTAGTGGTAAATATAGAGGTGCAGCCCACAATAAGTGTAATTTAAAGTACCAAATTCCCAAGTTTATACCAGCTTACTTTCATAATTATTCAAATTATGACTCACATCTTTTTATTAAAGAACTAGGTGAAATTTCAATGCAGCTGAAAGTACTCCCTCTCAATAAGGAGCTTTATATATCCCTCTCCCAATTTTCAGAAATGAGTGATGGTCATAAGCTTGAAATAAGATTTCTTGATACAATACGTTTTATGGCTGAGAGTTTCGAATCATTAGCCTGCAATTTGTCGGATAATGATTTCAGCACTATGAGGTCCTTATTTCAGTCAGAAAACGAGTTTCAGCTTATTAAGAAAAAAGGTATTTTCCCCTATGAGTACCTAAATTCATTTCAAAAATTAGATGAGTGTCAGCTCCCTTCACGCAGTGATTTCTTCAATAAGTTGAACAATAAAGAGTGTTCTTTAGAGGAATACTCACATGCTGTAGAGGTATGGAATACTTTTGGTTGCAAAACTATGAAAGACTACATGGAACTTTACTTAAAAACAGATGTCCTCTTACTGACAGATATTTTCGAGAACTTTAGTAAAGTTTGCAAGGGTATTTATGAGCTCGATCCATGCCAATATTATACAGCACCTGGCCTTTCCTGGGATGCAATGCTTAAATATACAAAAATTGAATTAGAATTATTGACAGACATAAACATGAACAATTTTATGAAAAAAGGTATACGTGGGGGGATCGTACAGTGTAGGCAAAGATATTCGAAAGCGAATAACAAATATTTGGAAGATTTCGATGCATCAAAACCATCAGAATTTATTGTCTACTTAGACGCAAATAACCTTTACGGTTGGGCAATGTCGGAATATCTTCCTCATGGTGGATTCAGATGGTTATCGCAAGACGAGCTGAATCTGGATCCAAACAGCATAGCTGATAAGGGAACAGATGGTTATGTAATGAGGTCACGTTGGATTATCCCTCTCATTTACACGACTTGCATAATGATCTTCCTTTTTGCGCTGAAAATAAGAAACCTATGCAAGCGAAGTACAACAAGTTGATAACCGATTTCTCTACAAAGCAATCATATGTGATACACTTTAGAGTTCTAAAACAGTGCTTAGAATATGGCTTAGTTTTAAAGAAAACTCATTGTATTCTAGCATTTAAACAATCTCCATGGTTAAAAGGCTACATTGACTTAAATACCAGACATAGAGCCACTGCTACAAATGCTTTTGAAAAATTTTTTTTCAAACTACTCAATAATGCTGTTTATGGTAAAACCATGGAAAATGTGGAACAGAGGAGAGATGTTAAAATTGTCAATAGTTGGGAGAAAATGAACTGTAATCATTTGGGTGCCCAAGATTGGATATCAAAACCAAATTTTTATAGTTTATCTATATTTTCCGAGGACCTGGAAGCAATTGAAATGGCAAGAGTCAAAACCTGGTACAATAAACCAATTTACTTAGGATTTTGTGTACTCGAGCTGTCCAAATGGAAAATGTATAATTTCCATTACGGGTACATGCAACCTAAGTTTAAGACAAAACTCTCCTTAAACTATATGGACACGGACTCTTTTATATATTCAATAAAGACGGACGACTTTTATGCTGACATAAAAAATTACATACAAGAACAATTTGATACATCGGACTATCCTACAGACAACATTTATAATTTTCCACTAGTTAATACAAAGGTGCTGGGTATGATGAAAGACGAAAATTGTGGAAAAATAATGAAAGAGTTTGTCGGGTTGCGATCTAAAATGTATTCATTTAGTGTTCAAGTTCAAAATGATGTAAAGAAATCGAAGGGGGTAAAGAGAGCCATATTAGATAAATATAGTTTAGCTACTTATAAAAATTGTTTATTCAATAAGACCAATGTAAATGATAATATGTGAACATTTAAATCAAAGCTGCATCAAATATATACTAGTGAATTAAATAAGGTAGTATTAGGTTATGGAGACGATAAGAGAAAAATTAGGTTAAATAACATTAACACATATGCATGGTATCATTTTCGTATTAAGAAAACTAACCCTGAATACGAAATTGACATGTTGCTAGATGAGATTGCTAGAATGCAAGAAAATTGTTAAAATTAATTAATTTTTAGTAAATTAGTTTAAATTTTTAAAATGTATATAAAATCTTTGTTATTAAGAAAAATTTATGTATATGAAATCCTATTTATTCTTGTTAAATTTATATAATTATAATTATAAAATCCTATTAATTTATTTATCAAGAAAAATGATTGTACATATGTAAATAAATTTTTAAGAAAAAAATTGAAATAAAATATTGAAAAAAGAATGAAATATGTGACTGGTGTTTATTTCTTTAATGGTTTTACTTCGTTGGATCAAAAAATTTTTTGTTTTTGCTTATTTGCAAATTTTTGTTTTCATATCGCTTAAACATGCACAGTCTTGTTTTCATATCATTTAAACATGCACACTCTTGTTTTCTTTGAGGAGTTCTGTACAGGAGAATTGAATTTCACAATATTATTAAATTCCATTAAATTTCATAAAGAGAAACAACCAAGACAATGGAAAATATTTTTCAATTGAGATGAATACCAAAAAACTTACAAACAGATGATTCCTAATTTTCCTTTCGAAAAAATAATAAAAAACGAGGAATATTTTAATAATACAATTTTATTTTATATTTATTCCTTTTGTTTCTTTTAATAATATAATTTAAAATAATTTTTATTTAT
This sequence comes from Tachina fera, assembly GCA_905220375.1. Taxonomy (NCBI): domain Eukaryota; kingdom Metazoa; phylum Arthropoda; class Insecta; order Diptera; family Tachinidae; genus Tachina; species Tachina fera. Next base: position 50,495,147 of record LR999967.1, read on the forward strand.
TTTATTTATAATGATGGAAACATTTCTTAGTATCCAATTATTAGATGTTCTAATATACTTTTTCGTAAAAAATATATTGTACATCTACAAGTATCGGGTCCTTCCTCACACTCAGGATCATACCAAGGACAGCTTTTGAAGTGCCCTTCTGTGTTGTCTTCATCTTCCATAACTCCATATTCTTCGTTCTGATCCAGCATATTTTGGAAAAATTTTATCATCTCCCAATGATCAGAAAGCCTGAAGCTTTCAAAATCTCCCATAAACTGGTTTAGAGTACGTCTTATTTGGCTCATTTAATTTGATGATAAATGAATGATGATGAATGTTGGAAGGTTCCTTAAAGACTAATTTTCTCAGTAAATTTTTAAAGTAGTATCTCCTAATCTTTAAAAAATCTATACCATCATCTCTATTCCATTATTCTTTTTAGCACTCTATCTCTCTCTATCCCTTTTTTCTCTATAACTATCTCTTTCTGTCTATCACTATCCACCACTTATTCACTATTTCACCATAATTATTTTTGATTAGTCTTCTTGAAGTCATCATCGCTTCTTTTAAGATCATTTCCAGTTAAACATTCAAAGTGAGAAGAACTAATTAAAAAAATGGACTCCACATCAAATCTTATTTCAAAATTTAATGATCTAAACAGCAAAACTTTAATCCACATAAAGGAGCTTGAATCATCAACGAAATACACTATTAAAAATGTGTTACGTGTAACAACTAAATATGGACCAACTCTAAAAGTGAAAATGAATAAACACATAATGTTCCTGCCTAAACGGTATAATATTTTAACAGATGACGATATTAAAGATCTATCCAGTGTATCTTATTGCTTAAGCAGAGAAGGTGAAGAAAATCTAATCGTTGAGAGTGAGCTTAGTGAATTTCTAATTCAAAATTCCCAATTTCCTATTTGGCAATAAAATATATTAGCTTTGTATTTTAAATTATAAATAAAAAGACATTAAAGAGTTTTGTAAGATATAAATGTTTGTGTTTTTATTTAATATTTTCAGTTATTTCATAAAGAAATTTAAGACATAAGTGACCACAGGTAAATGTATTAAAATTCTGATGTTGGTTATAGTTGTATTTTACATTTGTACCAAGATATTTGACTACTTCTTAAGGAGGTTGTAAGTTTCCAAAACTATCGAAATATTCTTTTTCATTATTGTTTTTATAATATGCTACCCAATGTGTACCAGGTCCTGTTGATACATCTAAGTTGATTATTCCACATTCAATTTTCTTTGCTCGTTTTGGTAGAGTATTCAACATGAAAAATATGGAATATTTATAGAGAAACGGTTTAGGTCCACATCAGATAGTGGTCTGTTGGGCAGCATCTCTAAGAGTTTTTTGATTCTTCTTTGTGAACTAAGCCATAACCTTTTTTATATGGTTTTAAGTAAAGTCCTTTGCCAACTGCTATAGATTCCATCCCTCTATTATGTCTAGTTGCTTCATCAAGTTGATTTTTGGCATCCTTTGTTGCATTTACTGCTTTAGCTATGGCAGCACCTCCAGTTGTTAGACTACCAATTGCACCCAGAGCAGTTAAAATCGGTATTAGATGTAAAAATCCACCAATTTTTGGGACACGTATTACACGTGGTACTATAATTTGAGATTTTCTTCCTTTTAATGATTTGTTGATAGTTTTTCGTGCAATTTCAATAGCTGAATTAATGTCTAATAGTTTTTCCTTATTTAGTATTTTTGTTGCAGCTCTAATTGTTGTTCTAAACGTTTTTTTTATCATTTAGCTTGTTCTTTCCAACATTTTTCTTTTTCTCCACACCCATACCAAATTTTGTTTTGGCTTTCATTGCGTTAGTAACCATACATTCAAATGATTTTTTTTATCTTTTGATAAAACTCGATTCCAAGCTGAATTTTCCAGTATTTTATCAGCTTTATGTCTAGTACTTAAATCCTTATTTTTTGAATACGCAATATCGTGATTTTTACAAGCAGAGTCCAATAAATTAATTCCTTTGTCACCTCGATTTAAACGTTTTTGTAGTTTTGTTCCAGGTCCACAGTACTGATATCCAGGAAGATGAAGCTCAACAGGTAGAGCGTTTATTATTTTATCTACTATACCTCCTCCAACGGAGGTGTTTTTATGACTAAACGTTTTCTGATATCGTATAACCATATTATCTAATTTTTTCTATAATAAGAGGTAACAATTATGAAATGCATTTAGTTACAAAAATGCAGGTAGTGAAACAACATAAAAAAATTTTAGTTCGTAATATTGATGAATCATCGAACATTACTTCAAAAATAAAGCACAGCCCTCTCTTACCAAATTCTATTCGTGCTCTAGGAGTGGGACCATCAAATTGTGGAAAGACTAATGTTATGATTGGCTTACTAGAAAGTCCTAATGGACTCAAGTTTGAAAACATCTACTTATACTCAAAATCTTTATATCAGCCCAAATATGAATATCTGAAGAAACTAATTTTACCAATTAAAGGATTGGGATATTATACATTTACAGATAATGAATCAGTTATTCCACCTGACGAAGCTAAAACTAATTCAATTATGATATTTGATGATGTTGCATGTGAAAAGCAGAGTAATATACGTACATATTTTTGTATGGGGCGACATAGGGATGTTGATTCATTCTACTTGTGTCAAACTTATACTAGAATTCCCAAGCATTTAATAAGAGACAATGCAAATGTTTTTATAATGTTTAAGCAAGATGAGACAAATATGAAGCATGTTTATAAGGATCATGTTGGCAGCGATATGAGTTATGAAAAGTTCCAAGAAATTTGTCGAGAGTGTTGGAAGGATAAATATGGATTTTTGGTGATAAGCAAAGATAATGAATTAAACAATGGTCGCTACAGAAAGCAATTTGACTATTTCATAACTATATAAACTACTCTTGATAAACATTCACTTTAGTTATTAATCTAACTTTAAACTTCATACATCTATTTGCTATAAGCTGAGGTACTACCTAATAAACTGATCTGATAACCAGACCAGGTCCTGAAAAGCTGATCTGAAAACCAGACCAGGTCCTAAAAAGCTGATCTGAAAACCAGACCAGGTCCTAAAAAGCTGATCTGATAACCAGACCAGGTCCTAAAAAGCTGATCTGAAAACCAGACCAGGTCCTGAAAGCTGATCTGAAAACCAGATCAGCTCCTGAAAAGCTGATCTGAAAATGAGACCAGCTCCTGAAAAGCTGATCTGAAAACCAGACCAGCTCCTGAAAAGCTGATCTGATAACCAGACCAGGTCCTAAAAGGCTGATACCTGATCTAATAGCTGATACCTGTTGTTTACTATAATTAAGCATGGATGAGAAAATTTTAAAACAATTGGTGTTGACAATAAATGTCTTAAAGAAAAAGCTTCGTAGTATAAAAACTTGTGAAATAGATACACGTGAACAACTAAGAGATACATTTAAACCTATAACAGAACCACTCAAAGAATTCATAAATAGTTCTAAAAAAATTAAAAGAATTCAAATGAAAGAAGAAAGTAAAATGAAGGCAGAAGTTGAAAATAATACAAGTCTTAAGCCTGAAAAAACATCAGTCAAGATAGAGTCAAGTACACCAAAGAAACTAGCAGAAGGAACAATATTTGATAATACCATCTCATTAAATGATGCTAATACTGTAAATGATGATGACGATGATGATGATGATGATTTTTACTCACAGACTTCCAATACAGAAGATACTTATACTGACTTATCAGTCTTGGAAGGAAGAAATGAACTAGATACAAACTATGGTCGACATAAAGATTTCAATAATGAATGGAAATTTGGTGATAGTACGCTCAAACTTAATGAAGATAAAATACAAGTTGGTGGTCAAATATGGCCTATTTTCTCTAATGTTTCATAAAATACCAAAAAATTATGATAAATTTGAACTCGAAATCTATAAAAAGATTTTAATTACTACTAATGCATATAGAAGAGACTATACACCTGATGGTCAAATAAAAAGTACTAGAGGATATAAATATAAACATATTATTAAGAAATTTATTGACGAGAAAAACGAGAAGAATTTACCCGAACAAACAGGATCTAAGTCAAAAGGTAGCTATTTAGATGATGGAATGATGGAATTTAATATTCATAAGCCCAATTATATATACTGGGATGATTGAAATGATCGACTTCGACTACTGCTCGCATCACAAGGTGCAGGTCATACTAATCACAATAACGAGATTGTATCAATTATTGAAGAGCTACGTGAAGCGAATATAATACATTAACTTTAATAAAGTATATAAAGCATGTCTGCTGATAAATTTGGACACTATTTAAACGATACTAGCAACATATATTCTTTGAAAAATGCACCTAAACTGTTGGGGTTATTTGTGGATACGAACAACAATATTGATGTCCAAAACAAAAGGATCAAAAATGTTGCAAAAGCTCTGGAGGAAAACGATGTTATCAATAAATTGTTTCTGCAAACTCAAATCGAAAAACTAGAAGAGAAATTATTGACATACTTTAAGGCAGACAATACTGTAATTCAAGAAGATCTTCAAATGCAAATCGAAGAACTACAACGTGAAATAAAATTAGATATAGAATAAAATTATAAAATTGAAAACGATATTCAAAAAATGAAAACATCCTTTGAAGAACAAATTGAGCAGCTCAATGAGAAAATTTATAGATTGGAAAATTACATTTTTGTATCAATAGCTGAAAGTCCTTCAAGTAGATCACAACACTCTCCAAAAAATCTGTAAAAACAACTTAATGTCTTCAACAAGAAATTTAGTAAACGAACTCCATAAGCAAGCACGAAAACATTTTGTGCGTCGCAGAGTTGTAATGAAAGGAATTGATGATCTTTGGCAAGCTGATTTAGTTGAAATGGGGAACTATTCTAAAGAAAATAAAAATTATCAATTTTTGTTGACTGTAATCGACACATTTTCAAAATTTGCATGGGCAGTACCGCTAAAAACAAAAACTGCACTCGAAACAACCAAGGCAATGGCAGATGTTTTTGAATTGGGGCGAGTACCAAAAAACTTACAAACAGATGATGGTAAAGAATTTTTCAACAAAAACTTTGAAAAATTAATGCATAAATACTACATTAATCACTACTCAACATATAGCAGTATGAAAGCATCAATTGTAGAACGATTTAATAGAACATTGAAAGGAATGATGTGGAAAGAATTTAGCTATAATGGTTCATATAAGTTGATTGATATACACAAAGATTAAGTTAATGCATACAATAAAAAATTCCATCGCACAATTAAAATGTCTTCTATTAAAATCAACTCAACAAATGAGCAAAAGCTGCTTAATACAGTATACCGTCATTTAAAGATGTATAAAATGTCGAAATTTAATGTAGGAGATCATGTTCGCATAAGCAAATATAAGCATATCTTTGAAAAAGGTTATACTCCAAATTGGACCACAGAAATATTCACAATTACCAAAGTTCAAAATACAAATCCTGCAACATACATATTAGAAGACTATCTTGGTAATCCTATTAAAGGTGGATTCTATACTGATGAACTTTCAAAAAGTAGATTTCCAAATACATATCTAGTTGAAAAGGTTCTCAAAACTAAAACGAAGGAAGTATATGTTAAATGGCTAGGATTTTCAGATCAACACAATTCTTGGATAAGTAAAGATGAAATATTATAGTTGGAAGAAAAACTAAATCACCAACAGCATCATATCAAGAACAATAATAGCATTAATATTAAGAAACTAATGTTAATTTTAAAATAAGAAAATGAAATAAATATGTAAATTATGCTTATAAACCATACTGTGTAATAAACTTTATTTAATTGTAATCAGTCTGTTATAATGTCAATAACACTTACTCTGAGCTCTAACTCATCAGAATTATCTGCTAGTTACTTTCCTCCTATTGAATTACATGGTGCATATGAGTGTGCTCTAACTGATTTTTATTCATACAACAGTATTCCAAATAAAGACACTTACAACAATATGTTTCATATAGGAGAACATAAAATTGAAATACCAATTGGATCTTACGAATTAAATGATATAGTTGATTTTATAGAAGGGCAATACAAACGACTTTGCCCACCAAATAAGATTTTTATTGAAGCCAATAACAACACAATGCAAGTTAAAGTTAATAGTTCCAAGAATCCTGTATATTTTAATAAGGACAACACAATTGGAAAACTTTTAGGATTCAATAGCAAAATCCTAACAACAAACAAATATTATTACTCAGATCTTCCAGTTAATATTTTTAAAGTGAATTTCTTGCGAATTGAAAGTAGTATCGCTATTAACACATATATGACATACATATCGCATACACTTCATGAATTTCCGATAAATGTGCCTCCAGGCTATAAAATAGACGAGGTTCTAAGAAATCTCATCTATTTACCTGTGAACACCAGAGAGATAAGTTCACTAGCTCTACGCGTACTTGATCAACACGGTGATTTAATTAATTTCCGCGGAGAGGAAATTACAATACGAATACATTTAAAGTCAACTTAATAATGCTAATATACAACACAAATACATTGAAAAATATAGCAACAAAAACAACAACAACAGTAAAGCGAACAGCTCAACAAAAATCTCTAACAACATCAAATAAAAAGTTTCTGAAGTCATTGAATTTGAAATTAAAGGCAAAATGAGTTCAATAATAGATGTCTTAGATAAACCTTTGTCTAATGAAAATATAATCAAAAAGGGCTATCATACATATGTACCATACTTACACTCTTACAACAATAATGATGAAATTAGAATTTCAATATAAAATCAAGATTTGTACGTGCTACCCAGTGAGAGCTACATTTATGTGGAGGGGTTTGTTGCCGATGATAATATGACAAAGTCTTCGTCATCTTCAGAGAACTTTATTCTAAAAAACAACTTTGTGGCATATCTGTTTGATGAAATTCGCTATGAGCTCAATGGAATTGAAATTGATCATACAAGATATTTAGGAGCCACAAGCACCATAAAAAATTTGGTTTCTATGTCACCAACTGAAAGCAACGTGATGCAAAATGCTGGATGGAACAAAATTGACGATGTCACTCTTGTAAATGGATTTTTCAATTTCTATGTACCTCTAAAAATGCTTCTAGGATTCGCTGAAGACTACAACAAAGTTATACTAAACGGAAAACATGAATTGATACTCTTGCGCAATAAGAACGATGAAGATCTTGTGCGCTAGAGTGTTTCTACTGAAAAAGCTAAACTTACAATTTCACTCATCTCATGGAGAATCCCACATGTACAATTATCGGACTTTAGCAAATTGAATATGATAAAAATTATTAATAATGGTGCTTCTATAGCTATGGCATTTCGCAGTTGGGATTGTCATATCAATCCACATTTAAACATAGGAACTAGCCATATTTGGAATAATAAACTGGCTGCAAATAGAGAACGCCCACGTTTTGTATTGATTGCTTTTCAACAAGAAAATAAAAAGTACATTTAAATACAGTCTCATATCCATATGATGATCATAACATAAAGTTTAAAAATGAACGATATGCAATTCTATATGACATGTATATAAGATTTCAATAAATCTATTATATGAAAGAATCTCAACCGCTTCTAACTGCACCAGAGTTTAAGACAAAAGCTCCTATTATTGTAGTAGATGTCAGTCATCAGAATGAATTACTCAATAATGGACCGATTGATATAAAAATAGAATTTGAAACAGCAACTAATATTGCAGCAAAGACAACAGCTTACTGCATTCTTATTCATGATCGTATAATGGAATATATACCTATCAAAGGACAAGTTCGAAAAGTCTTATAAATTGAGTAATATTGATAACAACATAATTTTTGTAGACGTACAAGGTTTCAAGAGTAATTCAAATGATTTCATCGCAAAAGAAGTAGCGATTGTTTTCAACAATTATGAATATAACCATTTCATTATAAAATCCCCATTTGATTTTAAATGGTTATCAATAAAAAAGCAAAGAGAAGTAAAGTGGCTAACAAAAAACTATCATCACCTAAACTGGACTGCTGGATCAGTTTTATTTCAAAGCGTTTGCAATTTTTTAAAAGCCAACGCAAGATGTTCAACAATTTATGTAAAAGTTGAAGAAAAAAGACGCTGGTTGGAAAAAATGTTACACCGAAAAATTTCTAACGTTGAGGATGTAGGCTGCATCAACTTTAAACAAATGGAAATCAAGTATCCAGAATATCTTTATTGTAGTTATCATAATTTTGGTGTTTGCGCATTAAAAAATGCTATTTTACTAACAAAAGAAATGTCTTGCTTTAAATGAACTTTTTTACTTCTTAAAATAAGAATTTACATACATATGTACATTATTATAAAATTTAAAAAAATTTTAAACAATAAATGTATACCAAATAAAAGAATGTACAAGTGTCTTCTTATTTCAAATACAAACTACATAAATGAAAGAGAAGGAAGTGGGGAGGAGGAGAGTTAACTTTATTGCTTACTTGCAAATTTTTACTTTTTTTATTTCTCTGCTGATGATTGTACTTAAATGAAACTTTGCTGCTTTAAAATAATCGTAGACAAAGAAAATGATTACGTTGCAAAATATAAATGTATTCTACAAAATATTTTACGCACAAGCATCCTCACTCATACATACAAACACACATATACATACATACAATTACACATACATACATACAAATATACATACATACATACACATCCAAAGAAACATACATACATACAATTATATTTCTTAAACAAATAAATAAATACCAGCGACAAACAAGATGGATCATACACACAATTATAGGGTGTTCATATACAAGAGAACATTTTATACATAAATAAAATAATTTAATTAATTGTTTATTAATTTATTTAATTATTTTATTTATAAACAATTTATTAGCGTGAGGAAATCATACACACATTCTCCCAATTCATATGAGAATCGCGTAGTAGTCATCAAACCTATTTTCTCTGATATTACTGATATAGTATTACGATAACAAATTTCTATAGTCTGGCAACACTGGCAATTTTCCCTTTGGTACTAGAAAATAATAATCATGTTTTGCCGTCGACATTTGAAAAAAAATACAAATGTGTTTTGCCGTCGGCATTTGAAAAAAATAATAATCATGTATTGCCGTCGGCATTAGGAAAAATTATCATGCATTGCCGTAGGCATTAGGAAAAATTATCATGCATTGCCGTAGGCATTAGGAAAAATTATCATGCATTGCCGTAGGCATTAGGAAAAATTAATAATCACTATTTCACCATTGGTATTAGGAAAAATCATTTTCATGATTTTCCCGTCGGCATATACGCTTGTGAAATCTTAATCTTATAAAATCCCTTAATCCACACCCACAAAAAAAATCACCCGTTATCACAATTAATATTACCCCAAAAAATCACCCGTTCCCACAAAGTTAATGTAAACAAAAAACTCCTTATGTAAAAAAAAATTTGGACGGACTTATTGAACCACCGTCGCAGGTATCAAATTTCACAAATTTCCAAGAATTTAACAATTTTCAAATTTTAATAACCCAAATTTAACAATTTCACCCACAATTTTGCAAGTTTAATTGGGGCCGGATTGGTAGTTCACTACTACTTAATAGGAATGCCAGGTGTCCCAATTGAGGACGATATTTTAAATAATACTCATGTAGAAGAAATGACATTTCGTGCAATAAGGTGGTCAGAACGCATAGAAAAAGAAAATAATAAGCACCAATAATTCAGTAAAATAAATAAATTCTAAATATAGGTAAAACAGAATCAAAAATGGAAAAACCCGATGCTAACGTGATTATCAATTTGGAAATCATTGATCATAAGTCAGAAATAAATTCATTATGGTTACTAATGCTAATATTAGTAATAATTTCAGCAATAAACTTGTTGCTTAAAATATATTTGTCATATAAAAGAGCTCTAAGAAAAAAGTATTTCAGTAAAGCAAACGATTTAGACAAAATATAACCAAATTAAACTTTTTAGCAATTTTTTTTAATTTACTGATGGAATTGAAAGATATTTTGAATAAGGAACGAATTATAAAAGAAGATTTAGAACGGTCATACAAGTGTATCAATGTTGATAGACCAATTAAAAATTAAACAATTATTCATCATTTTCAAAATATTCTTACAAAATTAGAAGAAATAAAGTTTTATTTAATGTTTATTACAATAGACTAACACTAGCTCACCAAAGAGCAGCAGACGCATTTTTCCTTGATTTAACAAGCAGAATTTCAAAATTAGCTGATAAAAAATCGATACAAATCGAACTACCAAATTCAATACACGAAAGTGTAATATTTAATATTTCTATGCCTAGAACTGAATCCAAAATGACTCAAACTGTCGTGGACCTTTTGAACACAGCATCAAAGCTGATTATAGACTTTGATGGAAAATCAGAAAATTTACGCTCCTTTATTGACTCCTTATCTTTGGTAGAATCAATAAAAGGCAGCCACGAATCTGTGGCAGTATCTCTAATAAAAACAAAACTAAAAGGAAACGCTAGAAATCAAATCAATAATGAATCAACTATATCCGAAATAATACACAAACTAAAAAATAACGTCAAGGGAGAATCTGTGGAAGTATTAACGGCAAAAATTTTAAATATAAAACAAAACAATAAAAGTGCCAAATTTAACTAAAGTATTAAAAACCGCATACATTTCAGATGGACTGGCATGCGACTTAGCTACAAAATATTCCACACAAACTGCCGTAAAGGCATTAACTAAAAACTGCACCATTGATAAAGTTAAGTTTATCATGGAGGCAGGTCAATTTAATAGCATGAACGATGCTATTAGTAAATTTGTCATTAGTTGTACAGACGCCACAGGTCAACAAAATACTATTTTGTACTATGGACAAGAGTACAAATCTGGAAACAGTTACCGTGGTAATAATACACGATCACGTGGAAGAAATAATTACCCACGTAGAAATAATAACAACAACTATAATAATAACAATAATAATAATAGCAATAATTACAGAAACCGACAAAGATTTAATAATAATCGTAGGAACAATAACTATGTAAGAGCAACAGAATCAAATGAAAACAATTCGGAAAACTCCGAAATTTCCCTAGGATAAAATCAGTAAAAATTTACCATCTAAATCTAAACTTAAGCTTCTTTATACATATTCAATTAGACAATACTAATACTTCGTTCACACTCTTAGTAGACACGGGAGCAGATATTTCATTAATAAAATCAAAATTCTTTAAACAAAACCAAATTAACACTAATAAAACAACAACTTTAAGTGGAATAGGACAAGGTAACATCAAATCGATTGGAAATACATTTTGCGATTTAAAATTTAAAAAATTTTTAATACCACATTACTTCCAGGTAGTAGATAATAATTTTCCGATACCATGCGATGGAATCATTGGCATGGATTTTATCAAAAAATATAACTGTATATTGGATTTCAACCAAGATAATGATTACCTTATCCTTAGACCATTTAATATACCACATACAATAGATATACCGATTACGAATAACTGCAATGAAATTAATATACCTCCAAGATGTGAAGTAATACGTCAAGTAAATTTTACCAATTCAAATAACGAATTATTAATTCCAAATCTAGAAATTGAATCAGGTGTTTTTATACCAAATACATTAGTTAAATCTGACAAAGCATTTATTCGTATTCTTAACACTAATAACACCATTTCTAAAATCAAACAAACAGTAACATAAAAACTGAAAACATCTCTGATTATGAAATTATCAAAGAAAATTTAGGCAAAAACTCTAAAAGAAAATCAGAAATATTAAAAATTTTACAGAAACATTTTCCACAACAATTTAAAACAACATTAACAAAACTATGTTCAACATATAGTGATATTTTCGGTTTGGAATCAGAAACAATAACAACTGATAACTTTTATGAACAAAAATTGAGAGTAAAAGATAAAGAACCAGTATATATTAAAAATTATCGCATACCACATACACATAAATTGACAAACAAGTGAAAAAATTAATAGACGATAAAATTATTGAAGCTTCCTGTTCTGAACACAACAGTCCAGTCTTGTTAGTACCAAAGAAATCACTTCCTAACTCTGACCAGAAAAGATGGAGACTTGTCATAGATTACAGACAAATAAATAAAAAATTAATTGCAGATAAATTCCCATTACCTAGAATTGATGATATATTAGACCAACTTGGTAGAGCAAAATATTTCTCCTGTTTAGACTTAATGTCAGGTTTTCACCAAATCAGTTTGGAGAAAAACTCCAGAGACGTAACAGCATTCTCAACCAATAACGGTTCATACAGATTCACTATATTACCTTATGGTTTAAAAATAGCACCAAATTCTTTTCAAAGAATGATGACACTTGCTTTTACTGGACTAAAACTAGATCAAGCATTCCTTTACATGGACGACTTAGTTGTCCTGGAATGTTCAGAAAAGCATATGCTTTCAAATTTAAAGAGTGTTTTTGACTTATGTCGTAAACACAATCTAAAACTGCATCCAGAGAAATGTTCGTTTTTCATGAAAGAAGTAACATATCTTGGACACATATGTACAGATAAAGGAATATTACCAGACGATAGTAAATATTCAATTATCGAAAACTATCCAATACCAACAGATGCAGATAGCGCAAAAAGATTTGTAGCTTTTTGTAACTACTATCGGAGATTCATTAAACATTTTTCTGAATACTCCAGACATTTAACAAAATTATCCAAGAAAAATACACCATTTGAATGGACAAAAGACTGTGATTTTGCGTTTAAATATCTTAAGAAAGCACTAATGAGTCCTACTTTACTTCAATATCCTGATTTTACTCAGGAATTTTGTATAACAACAGATGCAAGTAAGTACGCTTGTGGTGCGGTTTTGACACAGGAATATGATGGTAAACATTTACCTATTGCTTATGCATCAAAAACATGCACAAAGGGAGAAAGTAACAAATCAACCATTGAGCAAGAATTAACTGCAATTCATTGGGCAATTACCCACTTCAGACCATATATATATGGAAAACATTTTCTTGTCCGTACTGATCATAGACCACTTTCTTATTTGTTTTCAATGAGAAATCCAAGCTCCAAGTTAACAAGAATTAGACTCGATTTGGAAGAATATAAGTTTACAGTAGAATATCTTAGGAAAAAATATAACTAAACTATGTTGCCGACGCTCTATCGCGAATTACAATAAATGACCTAAAAGACATGAATAATAAAATTTATTCTATATTAAAAGTCACGACTAGATCGATGACCAATACAAAAGACAAGAATTGTAATACACTAAATGAACAGCATAAAAATAAAAATAATGATAATGTACCTTTAACAAACACTGACGTCAGAAAATACTATAAACTAAAGATTTCCCCCGGAAGATGTTATATCAAACGTGGAAAATCTATAGTAACATATATACATATTAATGATTTGTTTACTAAAGAGAATTTTGACTTAGGACAATTTTTCTCTAGGTTCGAAAAAGTGGCCGGTAAACACAATATGTATAATTTACAAGTGGCACCTAGTGAGAAAATTTTCGAATTTATCTCTTTTAATGAATTTAAACTTATGGGCAATAAAATATTAAATAAAATTAAAGTAGCGCTACTAAATAAGGTGACCCAAATTGATAGTAAGAATGCCAAGGCAATTCTTGAAATTATGCTGAAATATCACGATGATCCCATAGAAGGAGGACATTGCGGAATATATAGAACATTAGAAAAAATAAAAAGATATTACTATTGGAAAAATATGTCCAAGGACATATCTAAATACGTAAAAACATAAATGTCAAACTGCTAAAACTTTAAAACATAACAAAAGTCCGATGACTGTGACACCAACGCCAACAAAACCATTTGATACGGTAGTGGTAGATACAATAGAGCCATTTCCAAAATCATTAATTGGAAATGAATACGCAATCACAATAATATGTGATTTAACTAAATATTTAGTTACTATACCAATAAGAGACAAAAGCGCTAAAACAATCGCTAAGGCAATATTTTAAAATTTTATACTTACCTATGGTCCAATGAAGACGTTCATTTCGGACATGGGAACAGAGTATAAAAATTCGATATTAACAGAACTTTGTAATCTACTAAAAATTGAAAAATTAACTTCGACAGCTCATCACCACCAAACAGTAGGCACAATAGAAAGAAGTCATGGAACTTTCAATGAATATGTACGTTCCTATATATCTATAGACAAATATGATTGGGACGAATGGCTAAAATATTTTACTTATTGTTTTAATACAACATCTTCAACAATTCATAATTATTGTCCTTATGAGTTAGTCTTTGCAAAATCTCCTAACAGTTTTCAGATTTTCAATGTAGATAAAGTAGAACCACTATATAATATAGAGGACTATGCCAAAGAAACAAAATTTAGATTAGAAGTAGCATATAAGAGGGCCCAACAATTATTAGATAGAAATAAACTTAAGCAAAAATTAAACTATGATAGGGATATAATTGATTATAATTTTAAAACAGGAGATCTAGTATTACTGAAAAATAAAGCAGGTCATAAGTTAGAAATACAATATAGAGGACCTTACAAAATTAAGAAAATAGACTTATTATTATTTGATAAGAAAACAAATAAAACACAAATAGTTCATAAGAATAGATTTAAATTATATAATATTAAATAATTAAAACGGTATGCGCATTACCAATAAAACGTAATATTTTACAATAAGATTTAAATTTTTAATTATACTTCAAAAATACTTTTTTTATGTGTAAAAGAATGTCCATAAAACTAACGTTATATGAACATTCTTATAAAAGGTGGAGGTGTAGCGTGTTTTAACTATCACTATGACTAACATTGCGTAATAAACATTTAAAGTCAACTTGACCGCAACATACATAACATCCAATGGCATTGAAATTATTTTGTGCACTGGACATTTGACACTCATGCAATCGGGCAAATACCGCTGCATGAAGTGTTAGACAGATGCATTTGACAGACTGCAACGTAAATATGTATTTTGTACAGATGCTATTTGACACTCGCCAGTCTGATCAAAGGCTGCTTCATAATGCACTTGAATGAATCATAATTAATAACCACATGTGTTTATATAATAAATATAAACAATAAAAAATCCATGTTTTCCAAATTTCTTATAAGACACACGCCGCACGCCTACCGTGGGAAACTAAAAGGAACAATTTGCTTATTAAGCATATACCTTTTCTTTTCCCTCTTATGTTAAGATAGGTTAAGCTTTATTCTCATAACTAGTACATAAGACAATGTACTTTTATTTTAAAATTAATCATTAAAAAACATTCCTAGAGCTCCTAGCTGAGTTCAGGAAATGATCTTTATATTTTATTTAAAGTAAATTAAATAAAAATAAATTAAATAAAAATTTTTATTTAAAAATAACAACCTATTACAGTACACGTATAGAGTATTCCTCAGTGTCACTTTTTATGTTTTTTTTTTGTTTTTGTCATTTCCACTATGTATCAAATATTAACAAAGCAATAAAGCAATATGTACTACGAATTTTTTTGTATAATTTTTTGTTTGTTTAGTAAGATTTTAAGAAAAATTCCGCGTATCGACTATTCGCAATGAAGGTACAACGAGAACTACCAACTTAAAAATAGATGAGAAAAATTCTTTTGATTTTTATTTTATACTCGTATTTGAAAATTTTTAACTTTAAAAACAATTTTAATTTGAAATTTATTTGGTGTTGGTTTAGCTTTATGTATATGTTTTTCATTATCGCTGTAACAAATTATCAGTAGACTTCAACCGCACATTTTGATTAGTCACAAACTTCTTTTCTTATTCACAGACTTTCAAGAACTGTTTGAGAATTCACAAATAACAATATTTTTGAAAATCACAAAAGAAAAATAAGCGTAGTAAGTTTAGAAACTTGTACAACCCAGCAAGACAATTGTGTAATGATATATTAATAAATTTTTTTAATAAAGTAATATTTATTTAGAAAAATAGTTTATTTTACAAAAAAAATTTAGATCCCGGAATCTCGAAAATCCCTGAATCCCGAAAATCCCGGGATTCCGAAAAACCCCGAATCGCGGGATTTCCAAAAACCAATGCTGATTGGCATCCCTAATATATGTATATAACTTTCGAAGAACCGATTATTTATTTTGCTGATTTTCATAACCTATTGTGCCACGACAAGTGCGGCCATTTCAGTCCAACTGCCAGTTCTCTAACTTGTTTGGGAGCTTAAAAAAACGTATTTCATGCAACCCATAGAAAATCCGTACGGACAGACGGACATGTTTTTTCATTTCCTGTTCATAAGGATCCAGAATAACTAACTTTATATGGTCACAAATGAATATTGTAGAAGTTACAAACATCTGGACAGACCTATATATACCCTTTACCATATTTGGTGAAATTTATAAAAAATAGTACTCTTTAGCTGATGATGTAGAAACGACACAAGTAACATAAAATCAGACACGATAGCTTTCCAGTAAAAGAAGACAGTGACGTAAAAAAAATCTTCATGGTCGTTAGAAATTTCATTTGTTAACTGGTTTATAAAAAAAAACAAATTTGATATGTTTTGAGTTGTGACTAGGGCTTCTAATTTCCCGGATTTTTCCAATTCCCGGGAATCGAGAAGTAAAATATTTTATTCCTGGGAATTGAGGTTTACAAAACTAATTTTTTATGGACATTTGTTTGCTAAACGTTTTTAATTTATCTTTCTCTAATTAAATTACTAAAATTTGTAGATTCTCGTATAGGGGAAAGAAAGATTAAATCATCGTTTAATCTGACCCTTAAATTAAAAACAAAACAACTTTATTCATTCATTCGATGAACAACAACATTTAAAACACAAAACAAAAACTAATAAATTCATATGCTTTGAGTAGCATGAATGGATATTCCATCTTGATCTGCCAATATAGATACTGTAAATATTTTTTATGTTGAAACTATTTCGTAAACCTCTGCTTACAGATTTACATTTTTACGTAACAAAACAAAAGAACAGCAATGATAAAAAAATCCAATTCGAAAAACGTAAATATTAAATTCCTGAAAATTCCCGTTGCAAATTTTTTTTCTAGCGTAGAAACTTTAGTTGTAACTCTTTATGATTTAGTGTGCGATATCTACACAGCCTTTCAACAAAATATAAAACAAACAAGTAAGAGTGCTATATTCGGCTGTGCCGAATCTTATATACCCTTTACCAAAGTGCGTTTATGTAGTATAGAGATACATACATAAGCACAGAGATATGTAGGTACATATTAATTTTGTGAAAAAATGCATACTTTTTTCTCTAGTGCAATTTTTAGGTTTTTGGCATTATGTTCAGTTTAGTGCTTTTTAAATTTTGGCGATTTATTTTATTTATAGAAAATTTGTTTGGTTTTGGCAATTTTTTTAATTTCGGCGATTTTTTCGTTCTGGCGATTTTTTTGATTTTGACGATTTTTTTCATTTAGACGATTTTTTTATTTTTTTGTGGTATTTTTTTTAGTTTTGGCACTTTTTTTCTCGTTTTGGCGATTTTTTTCGGTTTTTGGCGTTTTTTTTAATTTTGGCGACTTTTTTCCTTCTGGCAACTTTTTTGATTTGACAATTTTTTTTCATTTAAGCGATTTTTTATTTTTTGGCGATTTTTTTCATATAGGCAATTTTTTTTTGTTGTGGCGATTTTTCCGGTTTTTGGCGTTTTCATTTCTTTTTGGCAATTTTTTTAGTTTTGACACTTTTTTCTCGTTTTGGCGATTTTTTCCAGTTTTTGCGTTTTTTTTTAATTTTGGCGATTTTTTTTTCGTTTTGGCGGATTGTTTTTGATTTTGACGATTTTTTTTTCGATTTTTTTCATATAGGCAATTTTTTGTTTTGGCGATTTTTTTCGATTAATGGCTTTTTTTAATTTTGGCGATTTATACTCGTTTTGGCGATTTTTTTGATTTTGGCGATTTTTTTTAATTTTTGCCGATTTTTGTTCATTAAGAATTTTTTTTGTTTTGGCGATTTTTGAGGATTTTTGTCATTGTGGGACATTTTTTGTTTTGACACTTTTTTCTCGTTTTGGCGATTTTTTTCGGTTTTTGGCGTTTTTTTAATTTTTGGGGATTTTTTTCGATTTGGCGATTTTTTTGATTTTTTCCTTCTGGAAATTTTTTTGATTTTGACAATTTTTTTTCATTTAAGCGATTTTTTTATTTTTTGGCGATTTGTTTCATATAGGCAATTTTTTTTTGTTGTGGCGATTTTTCCGGTTTTTGGCGTTTTTATTTCTTTTTGGCAATTTTTTTAGTTTTGACACTTTTTTTCGTTTTGGCGATTTTTTGCGTTTTTTTTAATTTTGGCGATTTTTTTTTCGTTTTGGTGGATTGTTTTTGATTTTGACGATTTTTTTCGTCGATTTTTTTCATATAGGAATTTTTTTTTTTGTTTTGGCGATTTTTTTCGATTTTTGGCGTTTTTTTTTAATTTTGGCGATTTATACTCGTTTTGGCGATTTTTTTGATATTGGCGATTTTTTTTAATTTTTGGCGATTTTTGTTCATATAAGATTTTTTTTTGTTTTGGCGATTTTTGCAAATGTTTGTCATTGTGGGACTTTTTTGTTTTGACACTTTTTTCTCGTTTTGACGATTTTTTTCGGTTTTTGGCGTTTTTTTAATTTTTGGGTATTTTTTTTTCGATTTGGCGATTTTTTTGATTTTGCAGATTTTTTTCATACAAGAGATTTTTTTAATTTTCGGCGATTTTTTTCATACAGGCATTTTATTTGTTTTGGCGATTTTTTTCGGTGTTTGGCGTTTTTTTTTTAATTTTGGCGATTTATTATAGTTTTGGCGATTTTTTTTGATTTTGGCGATTTTAGTTCATATAAACATTTTTATGTTTTGCCGATTATTGCGGTTTTTGGCGTTTTTTGTCACTGTGGATATTTATTTTTAGTTTTGACACGTTTTTCTCGTTTTGGGGATTTTTTTCGGTTTTTTGGCGTTTTTTTTAATTTAAGCGTTTATTTCATTTTGGCGATTTTTTTCGTTTTGGCGATTTTTTAAAACTTTTGGCCATTTTATAATTTTCGGATTTTTTAGTTTGACCGTTTTTGAAAATTTCAAGAGTTTAACTCTTACAGTTTCCATGATATAGCAATTTGTCAAAATTACATAGTCAAAATTTCATTAACTGATGGACCACCCTTTAATTTAATTTTTTTTAATTTTAGTGTTAATTGTTGTAGCCTATATAAAAATACACTAATTTTGCAAATTTCAAGTGTCAATATACATATGTACATACAATTGTATGTATATTACATGGGATTTTAAAAGTTTTCGTCGCTCGTTTTGGAACACCCTTTAATTTTTAGCTTTTATATATTTGTTGTTGTAGCGAACAAAGTTCTACATACACTGTCCAAATTTCAGACCCGTAGCTTTTACCGTTCCTGAGAAAATAGCCTTCTTCCTAAAACATGAAATATGTTTAATTATTAGGAAAAAAGTTAAAGTTTTCCAACCCTGGAAACGTTTTTTTATTTTGTTAAATTTAAACATTTTTATTTTATTTTATAAATACTAATTTTATTCATACCGAAGTATAAAATAAGTTAATTTAATAAAAAGTAATAAAAATTTGTTTTCGGTAGTTATTTTCTATGGGAAATTAGAGTTTGAGTTTTCCAGCTCACAAAACGTCTGCCCGATTTTGCTGATTTTCAATAGCAAAATTTTTCGGAAAATTTCTGACACACCAGTCCAAGAACGAAGTCTCTAGCTGTTCTGGGAGCTTGGGAAAACCGATTTCACGTACAGACAGACGGACAGACGGACATTGGTTGTTCGTCTTCCATATGCATAAGGATCCAGAATATATATACTTTATGTGTCGCTTATTAATATTGTAGAAATTACAAACGGAATGACAAACCTATATATACCCTTTTACCATTTTTTGGTAGAGAGTATAAAAAAGTTCTGCAAAATACTGTGTTAAGAGTAAAATAAATAATAATAAGTTTCTTTGTATACATTTACATTTTGAGTAATATAATTTTTTAAATATTCATTTCAGTTTAATGTTGGACATGTGAAATAAAACTTTCAATCAATTTTTGTGAGCTAAATAAAAATATTTTTTTAATATATTTTCCTAGATTGCAGAAACATACGTTAAAGGACAGTTGGTAATTGTTTTTAATGCCGAAATAGGACCACTATCACCTCTTACGGAATATGTGTGTAACACTTCTTTTTTTAATATCGCCGGTTGGTCGACAAATAAGACGGTTGTACAAAAAACAGAATCTTACTGTAAGTATTAATTTTTGTTTCATGCAAGTATTTTATTTTATCAACCATTATTTTTCATAGTGAAATTATTTTATAGCTAATTTGAATTATAATTATTCAAACTTTATTAGTTTTTTTATATTTATGAATTGAACGAGCTAAAGTTCGTATCGCTTTTTATGCCAAGTTACATGTTTTTTTTTTAATACATTTATTTATTTATTGTATCTTCAATTATGAACTAACAATAAGTATTCAAATCTTAAATCTAAATAATAAGTATTAGGCCCGACCACTCTCGGACATAAACTAAGTGATAGTTATAAATAGTACATAAGTAG
>LR999967.1:50516424-50713507 GCA_905220375.1 Tachina fera
CCTTCGTTGGATTCTCTCTACATTGAAAGCTGAAGCAGTGCCCCATAGCTGGATACCGTAACACCATATTGGCTTCAAAAGCGACTTGTATATTAAAAGTTTGCAGTTCAGATAAGTGTTGAATTTCTGCCAATCAACCAATGAATTTGAGATAACTTAAGTTTCATCTGAGTTAGCTTAAAGTAAATATGATGTTTCCATGTAAGCCTTCGATCAAGGTGTATACCAAGGTATTTCACCTGAGAACGTTGAGGAATATTTTGATTGTATCTCTTCTTAGGGTAAACGTTGTATGGACACACTTTTGTTCATTTACTCTAATTCTCCATAAGTTCAACCAGATTTCCAACTGTGTAATATGTTCTTGAAGATATCGGGAAGCCTCATGCGGGTTTTTGTGCATACTAAAGCAGGCTGTATCATCGGCAAACGTAGATGTATGGATATTGCTGTTCAAAGGCATATCACAAGTATAAATCAAAAACAAAACTGGCCCCAGTATGCTCCCCTGTGGCACACCGGATGATATAGATTGGGGCAGACTCATGAATTCTCCTTCCACAATCGTAAACTTTCGGGTAGTTATGTAGCTTTCTAGCCTTCATGCCACACTTTATCAAAGGCTTGAAAAACGTCAATAAACAGGGCAGAACAATACATTTTTTCTTCAGAAGTTCTTTTTATAAATTGCACCAATCTATGAGTTTGTTCAATTGTGCTATGCTGACTTCTAAAACCAAATTGATGGTCTGCGATGCACCCACTATTAGTTAAAATTGGGGACAATTTTGTCATAAGCAGCTTTTCGAAGAGTTTTGTTGATAGCAGACTTATTGGCCTGTATGACTCAGCCTCAGCAAGGTTTTTGCCCGGCTTTGGAATCATTTTGACCTTAGCAAGCTTCCAGCTTTGTGGATAATACTCCAGTCGTAAATTGGCGTTATAAATAAATAACAGGATTCTAATTGCAATATGGGGCAAGTTTATCAGCATATTGTTACTTATTTCATCAATACGTGGAGCTTTCTTCGTTTTGAGTTGACCAATTAGTTTCTGAACATCACGCGTCTTAAATTTTATTGGTCGAGGGGGTAGCGCAACTACACTCGGTACATCAACAACACCAGTACATGTGTTTGGGGTAAATACGGATTTTAAATGCTCAACAAATGTGTTACCTTCTTCAGTATCGCTTCTGGCCCAACCTCCGGTAGAAGTGCGCAGAGGTGGTCTATATTCAACGGGTGTTTTAAGCTTTCTAGCAGCTCGCCACAAGGAGTAATTAGATGCAGGTGTGGCATCAAGATTTTCCAGATAATTTTTAAGACATACAGTTTTTTCATATGCCAGCAGCTCTTGGAGTCGTCTAGTGCACTCTTTAAATCTAATTTTATTTTGGGGTGATCAGTGCTGTTGCCATTCCCTTCTAGCTGTCCTTTTTTCACGTAAAAGACGTTCAATGTCTGTAGAATAAATTCTGGGTTTAACCCAGTCTGCGGATGGGAAGTAGTGGCATGTTCAGCAGCATGTTTAATATTTTCGTTAAGATTTTTAATGTTAGATTCAATATCACCTAGTGTTCTTAGGTTAACATTTTCCGTACAATGGCTACTGAGGTATTTTTTGAACCCCAGCCAGTTAACACGGTTGATCATCTTTACATATGGGACAGGAAAGTCACTTCTTAGTGGGCTACAAATTGTAACAATCGTGGGAGAGTGATCAGCGGAGAGATCTACAGAAGCTTCAACATGAATTAATTCCCTAGTGATATTTTTCATGACTCCAAAATCTATAACATCCGGAATTTTGTGTATGTCCGTAGGCCAGTAAGTGGGCTCCCCACTTGAAATGACGTCCAAGCCCATTTTTGAAATTGTGTTGAACAATGCCCGACCTCTAGGTGTAATAAGACGCGAACCCCAGAACGTATGTTTTGCATTGTAGTCCCCAGCTGCTACAAAACAAGGGCCAAGAGATTTGTAGAATTCCTCGAATTGATCCTCAGTAATTGCGAATCTGGGAGGGGAGTAAATTGATGATATCACGAAATTTGTAACAAAATTTTCGACACAAATATTTGTTGCTTGTAGATGTTCTTCACAAATGTAATCAAGGACATAGTGTTTGAGTCTTGACTTAATTAGAATTGCTGACCCACCGCATGCTCTCCCCCTCGGGTCCTTTGAATCATATAGAGTGTAACCATTTATTTTAAATAAGCTCCTTGAAGTCAAAATAGTCTCAGAGACCAACATTATATCAATATTTTTTTCCATAAGGAAGTGCTCAAGTTCATTTTTATGATGGCGAATGCCGTTTGCGTTCCAGAAACATATTTTTAACATGTTCATGGTTTGTTAACTAATGCTTGAAGCAGTGTATTCTGCATTCGCAGCATTTCTTTAATCATGCTAGTCATATTTGTGGTAAAGTTGTTTATGGTTTGCACCAGATTCTCAATAGTAGCTTCAAGGCGACTAAAGTTAAAGCCTGAGTTTGAATTCGCTGAATTATTTGGAGGTGGAACATTTTGTGAAGGAATGGAATTTGTTTTAGCAGCATCGGCATACGAAACACGGGAAGTAACTGGTTGGCTCATTTGCACAAAAGTGGCGGAGTAAGCGTTTGCTGACTGAGATGGAGCTAATTTGGGTTTTTGCACCATAGTCTGTTTGACAAAAGAGTACACAGGACAACCTCTGTAGTTAGCGGTGTGATTACCTCCACAATTACTGCATTTTTTATCACTTTCATCTCTTGGCTTATTGCAACTAGCAGTGCCGTGTAATATGAGGCACACAACACAAACAGTGGGTAATTTACGGTATGTTTTTGTGTGGCCATATTCTTGGCAATTATGGCACTGTACGGGACCTGGCTCATCAACTATGATTTTTCGGTATAAGAAGTATTTTAGGCTATAAATTGGGTGTGTCTCGTTTTTTTTCAGCTGTATATCATTCGGCTCCAATTCAACACGAAATAGAGGCTGGGGGTCTTCTCCCTATTGATTATGTTGGTAACATTTTTTACCTTAAATCCTTGTATCATGAGTGCATCTTTATCTTCTTCGGGATTAACATAAGAGTCAATACCCTTCAATACGATCTGCATACCTTTGGCACTCTTAAGCTGGTATTTGAATTTTAGTTTCGTCAATATTACCACGCTTTATTGGAATAACATGAAATGCGTTTTCACCAATGGCCGAGACTAATTTTTTAATTAGGGCGTTAGAATTTTTCTCTCTCAAATATATAGGTGGTGGCTTAAAAGACTTTTGCGATGATGCAGCAATATTGAAAAACGATTTTGACGATTGGTAGATGATGCGCTATTATCCCTAGACATCTTTGGAGCAGATGAAATTTTGAAGAATTCGGGCTTCGCCCACGCTTTACCACTGTTATGTATCTGTCCATTCCGACTTGTATCTTGGATTTGGAGCTACTTTTATCTGTAGTGATAACTTTATTAAGTGATGAACACGAGCCTAAAGAAGATGATATTACTGACTTATATGAAGAAGTACTAGGCAACTGTAATGTTAATGAATCACTATTTGGCATTGGACAAAGCGAAGTTGATCGCTGACGAAAAATTGGATTTGTCGTTAAAAAAATACTTTCATTAGATTTATTATTTGTATTATTTTCATTGAGAGCTTCAGAACTCGCAGTAAAATAGGCATTTCTGCCGTTAGAACTTACTTCATCATTTTTTGTATTTGAGGAACTCATATAGAGTATTCCTCAAGGGCACTTTTGTGTTTTTTTTTTGCTTACGGTTTTTTTTTGTTTTTGTAATTTATGATTGTTTATTTGTTTTTGAGTTACTCCTATAGAGTATTCCTCAATGTCACTGTTTGTGTTTTTTTGTTTTCAGTTTTTGTTTTTGTATTTTCCACTATGTAAAAATATTAGGAAAGCACATAAAGCTTATTTATTAAAGTCAGTATGTACCTATTACGAATAATATGCACTACGAATATTTTTTTTGTATAATTTTTTGTTTGTTTAATAAGAATGTAAAAAAAATTCCGCTAATTGACTATTCACTATGAAGGTACAACGAGAAGTTAAGTTGAGGTACAAAAAAAATTTAATTTCTGATGTGCCAAATGCCATTTTGACAATGTTAAATTTTTACAAAAACGCTTCAGCATAGAAAGAAGCTGATGAAAAAATTGCTGCGACGGCGAAGCACAAACATTTACTACAAGCCGCCGCCTACCAACAATTTTTTAAAAAAACTTTTTATTTGAAACCAATATTCTTGTAGCATAAAATTATATAACTTTATATATATGATGCAAAATTTTTCTCAAATTAAAATAAACAATGCATTTTTCACAGTCTAACAACATTTAAGAGAAGTAAAAATATATGTAATGGGCAATGGCTCGAAGCGACGGCGGCGGTTTTACCTTTCTTGATACCATGCTTCTTATTTGCTGCTTGTTATAAATTTATCTGTTGTGTAAAAAATTATACTAGTCCCTAGGGCTAGTGAAATTTTATTCACCTGAGAAATGCCATAAATTTACTCACACTAGTATTTTGCTACCGTTTGGTACAGACGCTTATGAACAAATATTGACTTACATCTATTTTATTTTCCTACCAATACTTTTCAAAAATTATTAAAAAAATTATTTGACACACATTGTTAATTATAATTATAAGCTAATTTTTTTGATTGAAAAGAAAAAAAGACGAAAACTAATTACCACAAAATAAAAACAAGAATAATCCTGAAGAAGTTAACCAAAGGTTAACGAAATATCGATATAAAAAATATATAACGAAGTTTATGAAATTTACTGACCCAAAGGTTAAAAAATAGTTCCTTTGGTAACATTTAAATATTTAACACATATATAATCTAACATATTTTCTTCAGATAAGAAATCGCCATAAGTTTATGTCCGACAGTGGTCGGGCCTAATAATTATATTTTAGATTTAAGATTTGAATACTTGTTACTTCATATTCGAAGATACAGTCAATTATGTATAAAAAAAATGAATTAAAAAAATCTTATGGTATGTCGATATAAAATTAAACGCATATAATATTTTTATTTGCTGGGTTTTGTATAAGTTCCTAAGCCTACTATGATTATTTTGCTTTTGTGATTTTCAAAAATATTATTATTTGTGAATTCTCAAATAGTTCTTGAAAGTCTTTGCATAAGATAAGAGGTTTGTGACTATTCAAAATGTGTGGTTAAAGTCTACTGATGATTTGTTACAGCAACAATGAAATGCATATAGACCAAGCTGAACCATCAGCAAATAAATTTCAAATTAAAACATAATATCAGTCGTTAAGCAGCTCTGGGTCGGGGAACATCTCTCGCGTCATCGTAATTATTTCTTAAGTGCGGTCAGGCTTGTGTGTGTTGTTTGGCCTTCGAGAGTTTTTCGTCTCGCTCGCACTGGTTGACTGATCTGCCACGGATAACCGTATAATCTTGCGGTTGTTTGTGGAATTTCTTTAACAACCACGTTGCCTACTTCCTATGTGAAGGCATAGGTCGTGTACAGTCAGTCACAAAACCTTATAAAATTCTGTTAATACCATCTTGGGCATATGGTCTACGTTACTTCGCCCATATTTGTGCAACACCATATTATGCAAATTTACTTTGCATTAATATGTTTAATAAATAAATAAAACATAATATGTATATTTAAATTTTATTTTTAGTCCCTAACAAACCTGAGCAATTAGGTGTCAAGGCTCGAACAAATTTTTCCTTGACATTCTCGTGGGACCCTCCGCTTTATCCCAATGGAATTATTAGATTGTATAAATTATATTTTGAATACGTGGAAGCTGCTTATAGTATTTCAAATCAGTGTACCAGCTATTCGTCCGACCCTGTTAGGCGCGAGTTATCGGTTACATCGCTACAATTCACGGACTTACGACCTTACAGCAGATATAGCATGCAAGTTGCAGCTGAAAATGAATTCGGTATTGGAGAGTATACACTGCCAAAATTAGTTACTACAAAACCGTGGGGTAGGAACAAATTTGTATTAAATGTTATTTAAAAGAAAACTTTAAAATTGATCTTGTTTTTTTATGTTAAAGTGTCTGATCACATTACAAAGTTAGCATCTTTTCCAAATGGACCATCGGAAACGGATCAGGAGTACAAGGCATTGGCGGTATTAAGTTGGGTTTCACCATGTATATCGAATGGTATTATTGAATATTTTCTTTTGGAATTTACGGGAGAGCGTAAGGATCACAACACTTTACATTTTCAAAGAAAATTTATTGCCGAGCTCACCCGTGATGCAACTTTTACATATAATGAGACGAATTTAAAACCTGAATATAATTACAATTTTTCTGTGTCAGTGAAAACAAAAGGTGTTGACATCTTGAGTGCACCTGTTAATGGTAGCTTTGAAGCACCGGCTGGAAGTTAGTTGCATACATATTTTCAGTGCTTTTGTAACATATTAACATTTAAACTAAATTTCAGTTCCTCACAAGCTGGATGTCCCGGAAGTAAACAAAACTCGTGTTGAAGCTTATGAAAACAATAACCCATCAAAATCGGCGATCGTACGTTTTCCTGTTAGTATCTTAGAGTCCGAATCAGGAACTATTATATATGTGGCCTTATTAATATCACAAAAGGTAATTATTAATTTTTAAGTGTTTTTTTGCCTACTAAATAACAAGCAAATACAAAGTTTGAAATGATTTCGCTAAAAAAGAGCAAGAATCTAGTTTTTGTTTCTTTTTTGCCTTAAATTGATAAAAAAAATCACCTGGTACAATAAAAAAGACATTTCCTGTTTCTGAAAAATTGCACACAACTTTGTCTTTATTATATTATACATATATTTGGTGGTATTCAAACGGTAGTCTTAAGTGGCATAATGTAAGGTCACCAAACGTCCTTACCCTGGTAAGCTTAATTTGTACAAGCCTATGATATTGTTCAGATTTTTTATATTTGTATGCCTTGCTACAGCGTAACTGCGTCGAGATTTCTTAAAATTGTTATTATTGAATAAATATGAGTGTAATTTCTTATGAATTATGTAAGAAATGTAGATATTTTTTCTATATTTGTTGATGTAATCTTTTTCTTTCTTTCCTAAAATTTCTAACTAGTTTAATATTATTTTTACGTTTTTCTCTGTTAAAAACGCTTTTCCGTTGATTCGAAGATTAGTAAATGAATACAAGACTCAGTGTATTAATTAGGGTTAACAATGATACAAGATTTATTTACAAATACACTTAAAAGTAAATTATTCAAGAGCTTAAATAACTAATACATTTTAAAATACTGAATTATACACAAATATTCACAACTGGTTACCAATACGCCTTCCTCGCTGTAGCTTACGCACGTGTCTTAACTGGCTGCGCAAGTATTCACGTTATACCTGTGTCTGGTGCTCGTCACTTACGAGACTCATTCTGCCGACACTCACAGTTGATACACTAATCTCTTTGTCAGCCGCTCGTCACACACGAAACTCACTCTGCCGACACTCACGGTTGATACACCAATAACAACTCTCTGGCCGACACTCACAGTTGATACACCAATAACACTTGCTGGCTTTACTTACACCCTCACTCGCGTCTATTCGCTGCGCTGTTCCCTTTACTCCAGTCGATACGACAGACTCCACAATAATCTCACTTCCACGACAGACTTTGCTGTCACTATAGACTGTCCTATAGTTTCTCCAATACCAATTCACAGACTGCTCTTAACTATCAACTCACTACTGTATCGCAGACTATTATTAACTCACAACTTAAATTATCATATGACTTGTTTACTCTAGTTAACTTAACTTAACAAGTTGTTAACAAGTTGTTAACTTGTTAACAACTTGTTCGTTCACAACACAACTGAACTCAACTGCAACTTTTTCACAACTGACTTTGCCATTGGTTGCGTCGCCTCTTTTTATATTCAGCACAAATACCATTAGAAGTCTTAAGCATAGTGTAGACGATCATTATCATCTTAAATGTTTTTTACAAAGTGCTCAATTAAGTTCATGTGGTAATTATGTACATAAATGTATAGTTCTTGAAAGTCTGTGAATAAGATAAGAGGTTTGTGACTATTCAAAATGTGTGGTTGAAGTCACTTATGATTTGTTACAGCAACAATGAAATGCATATAGACCAAAATAAAATATAATTATGACAATATGTCGAATAATAAATTTGCATACATCATTAGTTCATTAGATCATTAGTTAAGCACGTATGGAGGTATGTGCTGCGCTTGTTTATTTAATTGTATGCTTTATTCTAGATGATTCTATTTTAATGACCACGTAGGAATATTTTCCGCTACACTTATGTTAATCCTGTTGGAATATTTTTGCACAATGCTGAATTAACCTTGTCGATGGCCATTTTCCTAATATAATTTTGATTCTATTTCATAAAAAAGATGAAATTTTTTGAGTTAATGACGCAGAATGTAATAATTGAAACATTTTTAGATTTTTAATTGTACTGTAGTGAATTTTAATCACAAATAATTTTTAGTCAGGCTTAAGTTCAGTAATTTCAATTCTTATTGAATGAAATATTTTAATTACTTAATGTAAATTTCTAAAGAAGAGAAGAAAAATTACACTTAGACTTTACTAGGTGGGGGAAATACCGATTTTTTTCTGTGCAGCCACGCACTTCAGCAGCACCCTAGTCTATCTACTTGGTTAGAAATTCTTATTAACATCAGCTATTTAACATAAATTTGCTTTGAAACGGAATATGAGAAATTGCTTGTTGTGTATAGAATTGATTTGCCTTTGGTAAACACATTTATAAGTATCACTATAAATGTCTTATAACAGCTAAAGAACCACACAAGCATTCTGGACCCGTACAGTGCCATAATTGTCAAGAATATGGTCACACAAAAACTTACTGCAGTTTACCTCCAGTTTTTGTTATCTGCGGTGAATTGCACGGTACTGCTGGTTGTACTAAACCTAAAGATCTAGTAGAAAAAAATTTAGTAATTGTAGAGGTAATCACACCGCTAACTTTAATTTTAACTAGCTTTAACTTTAGTCGCCCTAAAGCTACTATTGACAATTTGGTGCAAACTATAAATAATTTTACAACAAATATGACCAGCATGATGCAAGAAATTCTTAGAATGCAGAATACTCTGCTTCAAGCATTAGTTAACAAGCCATGAACACGTTAAAAATATGTTTCTGGAACGCAAACGGCATTCGCCAACATTAAAATGAACTTGAGCACTTCCTTATGGAAAAAATATTGATATAATGTTGGTTTCTAAGACTCATTTGACCTCAAAAAGTCTATTCAAAATTAATGGCTACATTTTATATGATTGAAAGGACCCAAGAGAAATAGCTTGCGGTGGATCAGCCATTTTAATAAAGTCAAGACTCTAGCATTACATTCTTGACAACATTTGTGAAGAACATCTACAATCAACGAATATATGTGTTTGTGGAACATTTTTG
This sequence comes from Tachina fera, assembly GCA_905220375.1. Lineage (NCBI taxonomy): Eukaryota > Metazoa > Arthropoda > Insecta > Diptera > Tachinidae > Tachina > Tachina fera. The sequence goes on from LR999967.1 coordinate 50,525,936, forward strand.
CCCAAATTTTGTCATATCATCAATTTACTCCCCTCCCACATCCGCAATTACTGAGGATTAATACGAGGATTTCTGCAAATCTCGGCCCTTGTTTCGCAGCAGCTGGCACTATAAAGCAAAATATACTTTCTGGGGCTCGCGTCTTATCACATCCAGAGGTCGAGAGTTGTTCAACACAATTTCAAAAATGAGCTTGGATGTCATTCCGAGTGGGGAGCCAACTTACTGTCCAACTGACATACATAAAATTCCGGATATTATAGCTTTTGGTGTTATTTTTTATTTTTTTTTTAATGCATGTTTTTTTATTTATTGTATCTTCATATATGAACTAACAATAAGTATTCAAATCTTAAATCTAACATATAATTAATAGGCCCGACCAATGCCAGACATAACTAAGTGATAGTTTTAAACAATACATAAGTGGTGATAAGCAAAAAAAAAAATTTTTTTTCAAGCAACTTCATTCGGAGTGTTTAGTATTAGAGCCCTTGTATCTCTCTTTTTTAAGCGGATGTGTCCAGTAAAGTTCAAGATGTTACGAGCAAGCGGATTAGGATGTGACACGAGTTTAGTTAGATATTTGCCTGCGTATTTTGCAATTTCTTCAGTCACTAGTGGCATATTTAAATCACGATGTATATTTGAATTCTTAATGTACCATGGAGCAGATGTTATTAACCTTAAAATTTTGTTTTGTCTTCGTTGAATTCTCTCTACATTGGAAGCTGAAGCAGTGCCCCATAACTGGATACCGTAACACCATATTGGCTTTAAAAGCGACTTGTATATTAAAAGTTTGCAGTCTAGGCTGAGTGTTGAATTTCTGCCAATCAGCCAATGTACCTGAGTTAATTTTAGTTTCATTTGTGTTAGCTTATAGTCAATGTGATGTTTCCATGTAAGCCGTCGATCGAGGTGTATACCAAGATATTTCACATGTGAATGTTGAGGAACAACTTGATTATTAATCCGAATGGGGGAACAAGTATCTCTTCGTAAGGTAAATGTTATATGGACACACTTTTGTTCATTTACCTTAATTCTCCATAAGTTTAACCATAGTTCCATCTGGCTAATGTGTTCCTGGAGTTTTCGGGATGCCTCATGAGGGTGTTCGTGCATACTAAGGCAGGCGGTATCGTTGGCAAATGTAGAAGTGTGGATACTACTGCTCATAGGCATATCACAAGTACAAATCAAATATAAAAATGGCCCCAGTATACTCCCCTGTGGCACACCGGATGAGATAGTTTCAGGCATACTCATAAAGTGTCCTTCCACAACTGTAAATTTTCGTTCAACAATATAACTTTCCAAAAGATTTAGAATGTTTATTGGTAAATATGTCTTCAATTTCAAAATCAGGCCTTCATGCCACACTTTATCAAATGCCTGAGAAACATCAATAAACACGGCAGAACAATACTTCTTTTCCTCAAATGTTTTTCTGATAAATTGAACCAATCTATGCGTTTGCTCAATGGTGCTATGCTGGCTTCTAAAACCAAATTGATGGTCCGGGATGCACCCATTATCAGTTAAAATTGAAGACAATTTTGTCATGAGTAGCTTTTCAAAAAGCTTTGACATTGTTGACAGTAAACTTATTGGCCTATATGACTCAGCCTTGGAAAGATCTTTACCTGGCTTTGGAATCATTTTAACCTTGGCAAGCTTCCAGCAGTCTGGATAATACTCCAGTCGTAAAATAGCATTAAAAATGAATAACAGGATTCTAATTGCAGTACGAGGTAACTTAATCAGCATCTGGTTACTAATTCCATCCATACCGGGAGCTTTTTTCGGGTTGAGTTCGGCAATTAGTTTTTGTACATCACACATCGTAAATTTTAAGGGTCGTGGGGGTAGAGCAACTACACTCGGCAAATCAGCAACACCGGTACATGTATTTGGTGTAAATACGGATTTTAAATGCTCAGCAAATATGATACCTTTTTCAGTATCGCATCTTGCCCAACCTCCGGTAGATGTGCGCAGAGGTGGCTTAAACTCAACGGGTGTTTTAAGCTTTTTAGCAGCGCGCCACAAAGAGTAATTAGATGCTGGTGTGGCATCAAGGCCTTCTAGATAATTTTTGAAAGATGCAGTTTTTTCAGATGCAAGCAACTCTTGGAGTCGTTTAGTGCACTCTTTAAATCTGATTTTGTGTTGAGGTGATCTGTGCTGTTGCCATTCCGTTCTAGCTCTTCTTTTTTCACGTACGAGATGTTCAACGTCTGTAGAATAAATTTTATTGAACCCAGTATACGGATGGGAGGTAGTTGCATGTTCAGAAGCTTGTTTAATATTCTCGTTAAGATTTGCAATGTTCGATTCAATATCATTGGGTGTTCTTAGCGTAATATTTTCCGTGCAATGACTACTAAGATATTTTTTGAATCCCAGCCAATTAACACGGTTCATCATCTTGACATATGGGTGAGGTAAACCGCTTCTCAGTGGGCTACAGATAGTAACGATCGTAGGAGAGTGATCAGACGAGAGATCTAGGGAAGCTTCAACGTGAATTAATTCCCTAGAAATACTTTTTATGACGCCGAAATCTATAACATCCGGAATTTTTCTCACGTCAGTAGGCCAGTAAGTAGGCTCCCCACTTGAAATAACATCCAAACCCGTTTTTGAAATTGTGTTAAACAACGCCCTACCTCTAGGCGTAATAAGACGCGAACCCCAGAACGTATGCTTAGCATTGTAGTCGCCAGCTGCAACGAAACAAGGTCCAAGAGATTTGTAGAACTTCTCGTATTGGTCCTCAGTGATTGAAAATCTGGGAGGAGAGTAAATTGAAGATATCACGAAATTTGTACAAAAATTTTCAATGCAGATATTTGTTGCTTGTAGATGTTCTTCACAAATGTTGTCAAGAATATAGTGCTTGAGTCTTGACTTTATTAGAATTGCTGATCCACCGCATGCTCTCCCTCTAGGGTCCTTTGTGTCATATAAAGTGTAGCCATTCATTTTAAAGAGGCTTCTAGAAGTCAAATGAGTCTCAGAGACCAACATTATATCAATATTTTTTTCCGTAAGGAAGTGCTCAAGTTCATTTTTCTGTTGGCGAATGCCGTTTGCGTTCCAGAAACATATTTTTAACGTGTTCATGGCTTGTTAATTAATGCTTGAAGCAGAGTATTCTGCATTCTCAACATTTCTTGCATCATGGTAGTCATATTTGTTGTAAAGTTGTTTATAGTTAGCACCAGATTCTCAATAGTAGCTTCAAGGTGACTAAAGTTAAAGCTTGAATTTGCATTCGCAGACTGGGCTTAATAGAATTTATTTTACGGATATTAAACGTCTCGCATGTGAAAAAAGAAGAAACAGATGGAATGGCAACAGCACAGATCACCTTAACATAAATTCAGATTTAAAGAGTGCACTAAACGACTCCAAGAGTTGCTTTCTTCTGAAAAAACTGCATCTCTTAAAAATTATCTGGAAGGTCTTGATATCACACCAGCGTCTAATTACTCTTTGTGGAGCGCTGCTAGAAAGCTTAAAACCCCCGTTGAGTATAAGCCACCTATGCGCACATCTACCGGAGGTTGGGCAAGAAGCGATACTAAAAAAGGTAACATATTTGCTGAGCATTTAAAATCCGTATTTCCACCAAACGCATGTACTGGTGTTCTTAATTTGCCGAGTGTAGTTGCCGTACCTACTCGACCGTTAAAATTTACGATGTGTGATGTACAAAAACTAATTGCCGAACTCAACCCAAAAAAAGCTCCTGGTAGTGATGGAATTAGTAACCAGATGCGGCTTTAGTTACCTCGTACTGCAATTAGAATCCTGTTATTAATTTTTAATGCCAGTTTACGACTGGGGAATTATCCACACTGCTGAAAGCTTCCCAAGGTTAAAATGATTCCAAAGCCAGGTAAAGATCTTTCCAAGGCTGAGTCATATAGGCCAATAAGTTTACTGTCAACAATGTCAAAGCTTTTTGAAAAGCTACTCATGACAAAATTGTCTTAAATTTTAACTGATAAGTGGTGCATCCCGGACCATCAAGTTGGTTTTAGAAGCCAGCATGGCACTATTGAGCAAACGCATGGATTGGTTCAATTAAAAGAAAAACATTTGCGGAAAACAAGCATTGTTCTGCCGTGTTAATTGATGTTTCTCAGGCATTTGATAAATCGTGGCATGAAGGCCTTGTTAATTTTTTTGATTCTTTTTATTTGGTATCAAAATAAAAAGAATCTTTATTTGAATTAAACTTTAAGCAAAACACTTACTTTGTTTTTGTTTAACATTTTTTTTTGTTTGTTCATTTTTTTGCTAAGTCTCAAGTGCACTTAAATTCTTTCCCACAATTTAATTAAAATAAAATTAATTTATTTCTCACACATTTGTCCAGCCAGGTATGAGAACTATCATGTCAGCATAATTGACGAAATAAATAAAACATTTTATTTTCCACGTGTGTTCAAATTACCAGCCAGACAGTATTGAAATTGAATATCTGTTTTGCTTAGCTTACGATGGGAATGAATTTGGCAAGATAATACTGAACAGTTTCTGGCCGTTTTAAATTATGTCTATATTCTTATTTTTTTTTATTCTACTTTTTGTTATTGTATTAGTTTTAAGTTATTTTTTACATTTTGTATAAATATTAAAATTATTGAATAAAGTTTATGATTGCTACTTAAATCGTCACACACTTCACTTCTTTGAGTCAATTAGATTATCCTGGTGTACTACCTGAATAACTAATTGATTCCTCCACAACTTGAATTATCCTTGTGTATCACTTGGGTAAAAAACATCAATATTTTTAAATTGCTTATCCTTGTGTACCACTTGGATAACCCCCCCCCCCCCCCCCTTACATCTCAGTTAAGCCAGGCAAACGAGTCTGGTATTAACAGGCCTGATTTTTAAATTGAAGACATACTTACCAATAAACATTCTAAATCTTTTAGAAAGTTACATTCTTGCCTGAAAATCTGTTAATTTTAATTGTGGAAGGACACTTTATGAGTATGCCTGAAACTATCTCATCCGGTGTGCCACAGGAGAGTATACTGTAGGCAGTTTTATATTTGATTTATACTTGTGATATGCCTGTGAGAAGTAGTATTCTGTTCAGAATGTTAACTGATAATGGGTGCATCTCGAACCATCAATTTGGCTTTAGAATTCAGCATAGCACTATTGAGCAAACGCATAGATTGGTTCAAGTTATAAGGAGGATATTTGAAGAAAGTTTTAAATATTGAAGACATATCTGCCAATAAACATACAAAAACTTTTGGAAAGTTATATTATTGGTAGGAAGTTTATTGTTGTCGAAGGAGACTTCATCTTCCGGTGTGCCTCAAGGTAAAATTCTGGGTCCAGTCTTGGTATATTATATATATTTGTGATATGCCTGTGAGCAATATTATCTATACGTCTATATTTTCCGATGATACAGCCTGTATAATTTTACACGAAAGCCCTTATGAGGCATCACGCAATCTCCAGGAACATATTTCTCAGCTAGAAATATGGTTGAACTTATGGAGAATTAAAGTAAAAGAACAAAAGAGTTCCATATAACGTTTACTCTAAGAAAAGATACTTATTCCCCCATTCAAATCAACAATTAAAATATCCCTCAAAATTCACAAGTAAAATACCTTAGTATACACCTTGATCGAGGACTTATATGGAAACATTATATTCACTCTAAGCTAATTCAAATGAACCTTAAGTTAACCGAAAGACATTGGTTGATTGGCAGAAATTCAACTTCCAGCCTAGACTGCAATCTTTTACTATACAAGTCTCTTTTAAAGCCAATATGGTGCTACGGAATTCAGTTATAGGGCATTGCTTCAGCTTCAAATTTTAGGTTATCCAACGAAGACAAAACAAAATTTTAAGGTTAATAACATCTGCTCCATGGTACATTAAATATACAAATTTGCATCGTGATTTAAATATGCCACTAGTGACTGAAGAAATTGTAAGATACACAGGCAAATACTTAACTAATCTCGAGTCACATCCTATTCCCCTTGCTCGTAACCTCTTGAAATTTACTGGACACAAGGCTCTTATACTCAACACTCCAAATGGGGATTACTTGAAAATATTTTTTTTCTTCTTTTGATTATCACTACTCATGTATTATTTAAACCTATCACTAAGTTTATGTCCGACACTGGTAAAGCCTAATAATAATTTTTTTAGATTTAAGATTGGAATACTTATTGTTAGTTCATTTTTGAAGATACAGTCAATTATGTATTAAAAAAAAATATAAAAAAATCTTATGGTATGTCGATATATAATGAAATGCATATATACACACACACATGCATAAATACATACCTACACATATACAAACATACACACACAAGCACATACACGTTCCCACGATTCATATAAGATTCGCGTAGTACCTCGTCATCAAATCTTATTTTTCTGATGATATTACGATATATGATGAAATTCATTTACTGATGACTGCAAAATTTAGGCAATTCTTGGTTTTTTTCACAATTTTACTAACTTTTGATCACTATCAGATGTTTTATGTTTTGGTGTTAACAAGTTTTTGCTAATTTTTGCGATTTTCTTGTTGTTTCCCTACATTTTAAGTTATTCTAAATCAATTTTTGGGTTTATTTTCACTTTTGCAATATTTCGCTATCTTTAATGTTAAAGTTATGTTGACTTTTTATAGTTTTGCATAAATAAATAAAATTAAATAACTAATATTCAGCAATTTATTTTTATTTAAAAAATATCTGTAAATATTAACGGTCTTATGCAAAAAAAAACTTAACAAAGCTTTACAAAGCAATGTTAAGTAAAGTTGTATTCTAAAAAAATTATCATATAAAATTTCTAAAGTAGGTCCCCACGTTTGTTAAGACTACTTTAAGTTGATATTTTCAAAATGTGTATATTGTACCTCAATTTTTTTTATTAATATAACACATATTGATTCATTTTACATCTGAAAATGAAGCTAGAAGTGTTAGCTCTAAGCTTATATCTACTATTTCTGTCATGTAATGGAAAACCTCATCAAATTATCTAACTGATCCAAAATACACCGTAAAATAAATAAAAAATATTAAAATAAATACAATTGTACAAAAATGTTTTAGTGATGTACATTAGAGTGGTAATGAGGACAATAGTCCTGTTTTGGGAATTAAAAACCGGGAAACAGGACTATTGTCCCCATTAATACAAAAGTGATGGCAACCCTATTCCGAATGTGGGGGATTTTGGGGATTTTCATGCCGAGATTTTATGTCTGTGTGTGTGTGGTTGTGTGTGTGTATGTGTACACTTGTGTGTACAGCTTATGTTATTATTTTAAAGAAACGTTGTGCTTACAGTTCATGGATGTATGTATATTTGGGTGTTTGTATGGGTGTTTGTATGTGTGTATGTATATGTGTGTGTGTGTGTGTGCGTATGTGTGTTTGTGTGTTTATGTATTTAATTGTGCGTCTGCTGGTGTCGGATACTTTTGTTGTAGTGGTAGACAAATATTATACCGCTGTAGGAAATGTCGATTTTGAAAAATGTATTGACTCGCTTTCGACTTGTCACCAGTACTACTATATAATTATCACCCATATAATACTTTGTGCTATAGACATTTAGCATGTGTCATTGAAACCCTACAAATAACACTGAAACAATTTAGTAGGTATGTACTACGAAGTTCTTATGAGACATGGAGACATACCAACCAAACAGTTAGTTCCAGTAATTTGTGTACATACAAATGCATATATGTATATAGACAAGTTGTTGACAATTCCACCACAAATATACCATATTTGTTTTCTATATTTCTTTTATAATGAGGGATAGAAGAAACTTATTATATCAAAATTGCCACTAGAATTTTAATGTTGCTACAAAGACATTTGGTTCCCAGTCTGACTGTAGGGTAGTGACAAGAAATTTGTGTGTATGTAGTAATCGTGATTTGATTGATTTTGGTTTGCTGTTGTGATTTCTCGTTGCTATGCGTATGTATGGTTATTGTATGTATGTATTAATTTTTATTTTTTATTTGTATCTCTGGGGAAATAATCTAATAGGTGCAGAGAGTGGCAACCCTGTTGTAAATGACAGTGGATAGGGAATGTATTTGCTAATGTATGCTTATGTTGTTGGATTTGAAGAATATCATTGCTTGTGGGAATTATATCATCACTTTTTCATATATATTTACAAATGAATGTAAATATGTTTTCAAGGCTATTGACGTTGCTATTCTTATGGAGATAGAAAATATTGTGTTGACATAGGCTTTATATGTGCAAGGGAATTTCAGATGTTAAATGCTTTGAATCCAGTCAGGTTGATACGAAGAGCTTTTGACTAGGGGTAATGTTATTTTTTTCTTTTCAAAATATTTTACTTTAATGAAACAATTATATAAAATAGCTTTTAGAGCAATATATCAAAAACTGCTCGTACCTTTGTATTACAAACTAATGCTAGCGATTTTTTTCTTGTTGTTGGTGTGTATATGAATTTCATCATATATCGTAATACCAAAAGAGGATTGTGGAAATGTATATGTGTGAGTATGTACATATATATGTGTGTGTGCGTGTGTGTGTATGAATTTCATCATATGTCGTAGTAAATTAGATTTGATGACTACTACGCGATTCTCATATAAAGTATATAAGTAGAATAAATAATATAGACTGTCATCAGTCTGCTCTGATATCTCAACATGTGACAACCTAGTTTCCCACCCATAATTTCTAAAGTGTTTGAAATCCAAAAAAAAAACTATAAAAGTGCTGATTGTTAAACAAGTTTATACTGTATAAAAAATAATTAAATAATTTTTTTATAAGTGAAATAATTGAATTAATAAACAAATAAATAATTAAATAAAATGAATACTACAAGTTGTACCATCTGCAATAAAGTCTTTATGACTCAAACAAAACTAAATCAGCATATGGCAACGCACTCGTATGCTAACCAATCAAAGGCTGCCCTTGGAATCAGTAAGCTAAATCTTCAAAACAAATATTGTGAGGATTGCGATGAGATGATCCCATCAAATAGTTATATGGCTCATGTCAGAACCACAAAACACAAAAACAGTTGTCACCAAGAACGGATTGATGATTTTCTTACTAAAAGAGTAAGCAACTTCAATGGAAGGATCGAGACATATATCCTCCTCAACAAAAATGAGGCTATCTTGTTTCCGGAGGAGTTTCTGAAATCTGCCAAGAGCTCCATATGGAGCTCACATGTGATTATATGAAGATGGTGAATGATGAGATGAATGTTTCCCAACTCGTACATATTTCGAAAATGATGTTAGTGACTTGGTCTGATGACATAGAAGACATGTACAAGAAACAGACGGAGGAGCTAAGAGCCAAAATGGAAGAATTTCAAGAGAGGGATAGCGGGTGGACTTTGACTTCAATAAATTTCCTTGAAGTTAATATAAACAAGGCGTCCATAATAAGAGGAACGAGCTGTATCCCTCTCCAAAAAAATATTGCAATGAAACGTGCATGCATAAATGTTGAGAATAATGACATTTATTGCTTTAAATGGTCTCTCATTGCGGCTTTGAATGTAAATAGTGGTCTGAGTCCTAAACAACGGAAAAACTGTAGAAATTACCATATTGCAATCATTTCTGATGAGAATATTAATATAGAAGCAATTGTATTAAATTTTGAAGGCTTAGAGTTTCCACTCCCATTGAAGCAGATAAAACAATTCGAGAATCAAAATGATATGAGCATAAATGTATTTGGTCACAATGGAACATCGCTAATAGGACCATACTACATAACAAAAGAAGAAAAACACATTCATATTAATCTTTTATTGCTCCAGTTCAATGAGAACTTCCACTATGTGCTCATCAAAGATATATCAAAGTAAGTTTCATTAGTGCATTTATGCAAAATGTGTTCGCTATTTAAAAAGTTACTTCTTGTTATATTAATTTACATATTATTTTATTTTCCTCTTTTCCTTAGACTCCTTCGTTCCAACATGACGTCACACAGATGTAAGATTAATATCTGTAACACCTGCCTTTATCATACACATGATGCTTATGTGTACAGTCAACATAAACATTTTTGTGGTAAAAAAGTCATCAGGATGCCCGAAGATGGATGTATTATTAAGTACAAAAACTACTACAATCTACATCTACGCAGACTTCGAGTCTATTTTAGAAAAACTCCACGATCCTGTAAGTATAAGCACTACAAATGTACAGAAACACCATGCGTGTGCATTCGGCTATTTTATTACTTGTAGTTTTAAGAAGGAAAATAACTTATATAGACATTATTTTGGTAAATGTATTTATCAAAAAAATAGTTGAAGATTCTACAGACATCTATTTAAATTATTTACTAAAAGTTAAGAAAATGTTCATGACCCCAATAGAAATAGCTCAATATAATAATGCAAAAAATTGTCATATATGTAAGAAAATATTAAATAACGATTAAGTTAGAGATCATTGTCATCTTACGGGCAATTATCGTGGGGCGGCTCATAGCAAATGTAATTTAAATTATAAAACACCTCAGTTTATTCCGGTTATTTTCCATAATCTTTCTGCATATGATATGCACCTATTTTTCAAAGAACTTTCTACTATAAAAAATGCCACAATGCCTCCTAGATTCGCAATTACTGAGGATCAATACGAGGATTTCTACAAATCTCTTGGCCCTTGTTTCGTAGCAGCTGGAGACTATAATGCAAAACATACTTTCTGGGGTTCGCGTCTTATCACACCTAGAGGACGATCGTTGTTCAACACAATTTCAAAAATGGGCTTGGACGTCATTTCGAGTGGAGAGCCCACTTACTGGCCTACTGACATACATAAAATTCCGGATGTTATAGATTTTGGCGTCATGAAAAATATTTCTAGGGAATTAATTCATGTTGAAGCTTCCCTAGATCTATCGTCCGATCACTCTCCCACGATCGTTACAATCTGTAGCCCACTGAGAAGTGCTCTACCTCACCCATATGTGAAAATGGTCAGTCGTGTTAATTGGCTGCGATTCAAAAAATATCTTAGTACTCATTGCACTGAAAACATTAAGCTTAGAACTCATGACGATATTGAATCTAATATTGCTAATCTTAACGAAAACATTAAGCAGGCAGCTGAACATGCCACTTCCTCCCATCCGCAGACTGGGTTTAACAGAATATATTCTACAGATATTGAACATCTCGTATGTGCAAAAAGAAGAGCTAGAAGAGAGTGGCAACAGCACAGATCACCCCAAAATAAAATTAGATTAAAAGAGTGCACTAAAAGACTCCAAGAACTGCTTGCATATGAAAAAACTGCATCTCTTAAAAACTATCTGGAAAATCTCGACGTAACACCAGCATCTAATTACTCTTTGTGGCGCGCTGCGAAAAAAATTAAAACACCCGTTGAGTTTAAACCACCTCTGCGCACTTCTACCGGAGTTTGGGCCAGGAGTGATATTGAAAAAGGTAACTTGTTTGCAAAGCATTTAAAATCCGTATTTACCCCAAACACATGTACTGCTGTTGTTGATTTCCCGAGTGTAGTTGCGCTACCCCCTCGACCCATAAAATTTAAAATGTGTGATGTACAAAATCTAATTGCTGAACTCAACCCGAAGAAAGCACCGGGTATTGATGGAATTAGTAACCAAATGCTAATAAAATTGCCTCGTATTGTAATTAGAATCATGTTATTCATTTTTAATGCCATTTTACGACTAGAGTATTATCCCCACAGCTGGAAGCTTGCCAAAGTTAAAATGATTCCAAAGCCAGGCAAAGATCTGACCAAGGCAGAATCATACAGGCCAATAAGTCTGCTATCAACAATGTCAAAACTTTTCGAAAAACTGCTCATGTCAAAATTGTCCCCAATTCTAATTAGTAGTGGATGCATCCCAGACCATCAGTTTGGTTTTAGAAGTCAGCATAGCACCATTGAACAAACGCATAGATTGGTTCAATGTATAAGAAGAACATTTGAAGAAAAGAAGTACTGTTCTGCACTGTTTATTGACGTTTCGCAGGCATTTGATAAAGTGTGGCATGACGGCCTAATTTTAAAATTAAAATCATATCTACCAACAAATTTGGTGAATTTATTAGAAAGTTACATTACTAGCCGGAAGTTCACGGTTGTGGAAGGAGAATTCATGAGTGTGCCCGAAACTATATCATCCGGTGTGCCACAGGGGAGCATACTGGGGCCAGTTTTGTATTTGATTTATACTTGTGATATGCCACTGAGCAGTAATATCCATACATCTACGTTTGCCGATGATACAGCCTGCCTTAGTATGCACGAAAATCCTCATGAGGCTTCCCGATATCTACAAGAACATATTAGTCAACTGGAACTATGGTTAAAATTATGGAGAATTAAGGTAAACGAGCAAAAGTGTGTTCAGGTAACATTTACCCTGCGAAGAGATACTTGTTCCCCAATTCGAATCAACAATCAAGTTATTCCTCAGCATTCACATGTAAAATACCTTGGTATACACCTTGATCGACGACTTACATGGAAACACCATATTGACTCAAAGCTAGTACAAATGAAACTTAAACTAACTCAGATATATTGGCTGATTGGTCGAAATTCAATACTCAGCCTAGACTGCAAACTCTTATTATACAAGTCGCTTTTGAAGCCAATATGGTGCTACGGAATTCAGTTATGGGGCACTGCTTCAGCTTCTAACGTCGAGAGAATCCAACGAAGGCAAAACAAAATTTTACGTTTGATAACATCGGCTCCATGGTACATCAAAAACTCAAATCTACATCGTGATTTGAATATGCCACAAGTGATTGAAGAAATAGCAAAATATGCAGGCAAATATTTAACAAAACTCGAGTCACATCCTAATCCGCTTGCTCGTAACATCTTGAATTTTACTGGCCACATCCGCTTGAAAAAGAAGGACACAAGGGCTCTTATACTCAACACTCCAGATGGGACTGCTTGAAAATATTTTTTTTTCTCTTTTTTTGATTATCACTACTTCTGTATTATTTATAACTATCACTAAGTTTATGTCCGACAGTGGTCGGGCCTAATACTTATATTTTAGATTTAAGATTTGAATACTTATTGTTAGTTCATAATTGAAGATACAATAAATAAATAAATGTATTAAAAAAAAAAAAAAAAAAAAAAAAAAAAACAATAAAAGTGATTCCCCAGAACACAGAACGTTATATATCTCCTTCAATTTTTATCAGATTATATGAAAAACATGGATTCAAAATAAGATTTATAGACTCGTTTAGATTTATCGCTTCGAGTTTAGATACGTTAGCAAAAAATCTTGATAGCAATGATTTTAATACTATTCGATCATGTTTCGTTGATGAAGCTCATTTCAACCTGATAAGAAAAAATGGTGTATTTCCGTACTCTTACATGGATTCCATGACTAAGTTTAAGGAAATTAAACTCCCTAGTAGAGAAGAGTTCTTCAATATTCTAATGAATGAAGAATGTCATGTTGTCTAGTATAAACATGCTCAAAAAATATGGAGAGAGTTTAACTGTAAAACCCTCCTTGACTATACTGAACTCTACCTAAAGACACATGTTCTTCACCAGGCTTATCCTGGGATGCAATGTTAAAAACCACAGAAGTTTCACTGGAAGAGTTCACTGATTCCGAAATGTATATGTTTATGCAAAACGGAATTAGAGGTGGACTAGTTCAATGCTCGCAAAGATATTCGAAAGCGAATAACAAATATTTGGAAGATTTTGATGCATCAAAACCATCAGAATTTCTTGTCTACTTAGACGCAAATAACCTTTACGGTTGGGCGATGTCGGAATATCTTCCTTACGGTGAATTTGAGTGGGTATGTGATACTGATTTTGATGTTAAGAAAATTGCTGATACTGCAGAGTATGGGTACATTTTGGAAGTGGATATAGATTATCCCGATTCTGTGCATAATCTACATAATGATTTGCCATTTTGTCCCCAAAATAAGCCAGTGGGGGGATCCAAAATCAAAAAATTAGTTGCAGACTTACACGCAAAAACAAATTACACCATGCACTATAGAGTTTTAAAACAAGCCATTTCAAATGGCCCCATCTTAAAACAAATCCATAGAATACTCAGATTTAAGCAATCCCCTTGGATTAAAAAATATATTGACTTAAACACATTCCATAGGACAAATGCTAAAAATAATTTTGAAAAAGATTTCTTCAAACTTTTGAACAACGCTGTTTATGGGAAGACAATGGAAAACATTGAAAAACGTAGGGATATTAGAATTGCTTCATTTTGGGAAACAACAAACAGGAATCATTTAGGTCTCATAGCATTAATTTCGAAACCAAATTTTATGCAGTTGACAAAATTTTCTGATGATATGTATGCGGTAGAGTTAGAAATAATGGAACCACTATATGATAAACCCATATATGTTGGCCTTACAGTACTGGAGTTATCCAAGTGGATATGGCTTCATGAAGCCTAAATTTGGAGAGAACATTTCTCTCAACTATATGGATACTGACTCGTTTATTTATTCAATTAAAACTGAAGATTTTTACGATGACATCCGTAATGATATTATTTTGAATTTTGATACGTCAGATAATCAATTTCGTTTGCAGCTACTCAATAAGAAGGTTTTAGGTATGATGAAAGATGAAAACAGTGGGGATATAATGACAGAGTTTGTTGGTTTAAGAGCAAAAATGTATTCTCTGTCGACTCTTCGCTCGGAAGCTGTTAAAAAATCTAAAGGGGTCAAAAGGTCTGTAATTAAAAAGTTGTCCATTAACGATTACAAAAGTTGCTTATTTGAATCCAAAATTATCTCAGATGAAATGTTTTTGTTTAGGTCTAAAACACATCAACTATATACTAAAAAACTAAATAAAATAGCTCTTAGCTTTTCTGATGATAAAAGAAATATAATGAAAAATAAAATAAAAACGCGTGCATGGGGGCATTACATAGACCGAAATAATGAAACAATGGATGTCGAATAGAATGCTTCCTACTAAATTGCATGTAAGATGACAACAAGAATTTAATTTTGCACTAATTAAACTTATTTAATTATTTATTAATTTACTTATTGCTTACTTATTTGTATATTAATTTATTTATGTATTTATTTCTGTATTTATTTATTAATTTATTTATTGGTTATATATATATTTGTTTATGAATGTATCTATTAATTTTAGTACTCTATTCACACAAAAGCATGTTAAAATTGAATGGTCTTAAACTTTTATCTTTTTACCTATACCTAAATTATTTGTAAATAAGAATCAAATATTAGATTAATGATCTTTCTTTTTCTATCATATTTTTTTATATATACATAGAGCTAAATTTGTATTAGTACTAAGATTTTTAAGAAAATATTTTAAATAAAATATTGAAAAAAGAATTAAATATGTGAATGGTTTTTATTTCTTTATTGGATTTACTTCGTTGGATCATAAATTTTTTGTTTTTCCTTATGTGCAAATTTCTGTTTTTATATTGCATAAACATGCACAATCATGTTATCTTTGAGAGGTTCTATACAAGAGGAATTGAATTTCACAATATTATGAAAATCCATTAAATTTCATCAGATATTTTCTTATCGACACTAACTGCTTTAACACCATCTCATTATTGTTTGCTAACAGAAAATAATAGAACAGGTATCAGCTATCAGATCAGCTTTTTCAGCTATCACATCAGCTTTTCAGGACCTGGTCTGGTTTTCAGATCAGCTTTTCAGGACCTGATCTGGTTTTCAGATCAGCTTTTAAGGACCTGGTCTGGTTTTCAGATCAGCTTTTCAGAACCTGGTCTGGTTTTCAGATCAGCTTTTTAGGACCTGATCTGGTTTTCAGATCAGCATTTCAGGACCTGGTATGGTTTTTAGATTAGTTTTTCAGGAGCAGGTCTGGTTTTCAGATCATCTTATCAGATATCAAATCAGCTTATCAGGTTGCTAGTCTGGCTTTCAGATCAGGCTATCTGATTCAGATTGAATTATCAGTTTACAAGTAGCTGCCCATTTATAACATTTATATGAATAAAGTTTAGGGTCAGATGAAATACGAAAAGGTAAACTTTTATGAGCAGTAATTTTTATTTTTTTTTTTTCTAAAACGAAATTCGTTTAATTCAATATCTTTGCTTATAATCAAAATCCCATATTTATCCTTCCAACACTCTCTACAAACTTCTTAAGACTTTTCAAAATTCATATTACATACAACATGATGCCTATAAACGTGCTTAATTTTTTTCTCATCTTGCATAAACATTATAATTACATTTGCATTGTCTCTTATTAAATGCTTACAACCATATTCATAAAAATATTAAACAGCATTTCGAACTTTGTTTAAGCAAAATTCACTAAAATTGTATTTATAATAGAAATTTAGCTTAAAAACATCATTTAAACCTTATATAAATCACATAATTTTAAAATTGACTGCACCCATATTTAAAATAATTTTGAGTTGACCTTGGTATAATTTTGCTTCATGTTTATTTGTATATTTAACTTTGCCTGTATGAATGCACGTATGTATACATGTATGTATTAGGAATAATGCTACAAGTTTGGCACAAGTAGAATGATGACTCATTCTACTTGTGCCCCATACAAAAATGTACACGTACATATATGTATGTATATTATTTTGCTTTTCAGATGCAACATCAGCAAATATCATAATTAAAATGCTTTAAGCTTTATTATAATATCTCATTCTTTTAAAAATGAAACTCACTTCTTCGGATATTCATATTTGGCTTGATATATATAATTTGAGTATAAATAGAAATATTCAGACTTGATTAGTAGTAGGGAACTAACGGTTCTCCGCCAATTAAACTTGCAAAATTGTTGGCTGAAATTGTTAAATTGTGGCTGTAATTGTTAAATTTGGGTAATTAAAATTTGAAAATTGTTAAATTCTTGGAAATTTGTGAAATTTGATACCTGCGAGGGTGGTTCAATAAGTCCGTCCAAATTTTTTTATTTTTCCTAATTCCAACGGAAAATCCTGAAAATGATTTTTCGTAATGTGGAACAGGAAAAAACGTGAAAAAAATTTTGTAATACCGACGGGAAAAATGTGAAAAAATTTTTTTTCCTAATGCCAGCGGAAAATCATAAAAATGATTTTTCGTAATGTGGACGGAAAAAAAGTGAAAAAAATAAAAAAATTTTGTAATGCCGACGGCAAAATCGTGAAAAAAAAATATTTTTCCTAATGCCAACGGGAAATCATAAAAATGATTTAAGACGGCAAAAACGTGAAAACAAAAATATTTTTGTAATGCCGACGGGAAAAACTTAAGAAAAGAAATAAAAATATTTTTCCTAATGCCACCGGAAAATCCTAAAAATGATTTTTCGTAATGTGGACGTTAAAAACGTAAACAATTTTAATCAGCGCCGAATTGGTAGTTCACTACTACTAATCAAGTCTGAATATTTCTATTTATACTCAAATTATCTAATAAATAGGAAATCTGATAATAGACTTTTTTTAACGGCGAGGCCACTTTTTCGTCAGCGATCAACTTCGCTTTGTCCAATGCCAACTACTGATTCTTTAACATTACCGTTGCCTAGTACTTCACCATTTAACTCAGCGATATCATCCGCTTCGGGCTCGTGGTCATCACTTAACCAAATTTTTACTCAAGTTAAGACCAGCCCAAAACCCAAGTTCCAAGTTGGAATGGACAGATATATAACTGTGGTAAAGCGCGGGAGTTACGTCAGACTCAACGCCGACTCCAACAAAATTCAATATTAATTGGAACAAATAACAAAAGTTCAATAGCCCAACTTTAGCTGACGCTAAGTTGTGCTAAATAAATACGCAACTACTTTACTTTGCATAAAAGTTGTGCAATTGATAACCAAGCATTACGAAAGAACGTTGTTGATACTTCCGTAAGAATAAGCATTTATTATTTTATAGTAATAAGCATTTTTGATTAATTAAAAATAAATTTATCAAAGTAATTTTAAGCAGTATTAATCAAGCTATTAACAATAAAAGTTGAACTAATAAAACTTAAGTTTTGTTTTTTTTATTCCTGAAGGAATATATACACATAACTGGCGCAGTCGAAAGTAGGATCTAGTCCCGAAGGACAAGATAAAGTGCAATTGTGAAAAATTATAAATTCATAAGAATTTAAGTAAACAAATAAAATTTTAATTTAAAAAGGACAGGACAAAGTGCAATAGATTCAGAAGAATCTAAACAAAGAAATAAAAAATTAAAATTTAAAAAAAAAAAAAAGAACAGTAAATGAACAGTGAACAATAGCTTTGTTACTAGCAATTGCGATGAAAGAAAATTTTCAATTAAAGGAAACAGTTTATTTACCTTTCATGATTGTAAATTAAAGATTGACAATGAAACATTTTCAAATTCAAAAAAAATATATAGAGATAATTTCATCATACCTTCTAGCAATCAAATTCAATTCGACACAATCGAACCAACATTCGATGAAATAGTTTTAAGTGAAATGGAAAATGTAAAAGAAATAGAAGAACTAAAATACCATAAAACATTTAGCAAAAACTCCATTGTAATCATATTTATAATAATAGTTGTAATAATTGTAGTATCAACAATGTTTTGCGTACACATAGTAATAAAACAAAATTCTTTAAAACAAAAAATTCAGGAGAATTTTAACATAAAGGAGGGAGGAGTTACGTCAGACTCAACGCCGACTCCAACAAAATTCAATATTAATTGGAACAAATAACAAAAGTTCAATAGCCCAACTTTAGCTCACGCTAAGTTGTGCTAAATAAATACGCAACTACTTTACTTTGCATAAAAGTTGTGCAATTAATAACCAAGCATTACGAAAGAACGTTGTTGATACTTCCGCAAGAATAAGCATTTATTATTTTATAGTAATAAGCATTTTTGATTAATTATAAATAAATTTAACAAAGTAATTTTAAGCAGTATTAATCAAGCTATTAACAATAAAAGTTTAACTAATAAAACTTAAGATTTGTTTTTTTTTTATTCCTGAAGGAATATATACACATAACTCGGGCGAAGCCACAAGTCCTCAAAAATTTCATTAGATTTGATGACTACTACGCGATTCTCATATAAAGTATATAAGTAGAATAAATAATATAGACTGTCATCAGTCTGCTCTGATATCTCAACATGTGACAACCTAGTTTCCCACCCAAACTTTCTAAAGTGTTTGAAATCCAAAAAAAAACTATAAAAGTGCTCGAACTAACTACTAATTAAATAAAATGAATACTACAAGTTGTACCATATGCAATAAAGTCTTTATAACTCAAACAAAACTAAATCAGCATATGGAAACGCACTCGTATGCTAACCAATCAAAGGCTGTCCTTAGAATCAGTAAGCTAAATCTTCAAAACAAATATTGTGAGGATTGCGATGAGATGATCCCATCAAATAGTTATATGGCTCATGTCAGAACCACAAAACATAAAAACAGTTGTCACCAAGAACGGATTGATGATTTTCTCACTAACAGAGTAAGCAACTTCAATGGAAGGATCGAGACATATATCCTCCTCAACAAAAATGTGGCTATCTTGTTTCCGGAGGAGTTTCTGAAATCTGCCAAGAGCTCCATAGTACAACAACTCAATGAATGTAGTAGGATACATACTACATTTAAATTTAATATGGAGCTCACATGTGATTATATGAAGATGGTGAATGATGAGATGAATGTTTCCAAACTCGTACATATTTCGAAAATGATGTTAGTGACTTTGTCTGATGACATAGAAGACATGTACAAGAAACAGACGGAGGAGCTAAGAGCCAAAATGGAAGAATTTCAAGAGAGGGATAGCGGGTGGACTTTGACTTCAATAAATTTCCTTGAAGTTAATATAAACAAGGCGTCCATAATAAGAGGAACGAGCCTTATCCCTCTCCCAAAAAATATTGCAATGAAACGTGCATGCATAAATGTTGAGAATAATGACATTTATTGCTTTAAATGGTCTCTCATTGCGGTTTTGAATGTAAATAGTGGTCTGAGTCCTAAACAACGGAAAAACTGTAGAAATTACCATATTGCAATCATTTCTGATGAGAATATTAATATAGAAGCAATTGTATTAAATTTTGTAGGCTTAGAGTTTCCACTCCCATTGAAGCAGATAAAACAATTCGAGAATCAAAATGATATGAGCATAAATGTATTTGGTCACAATGGAACATCGCTAATAGGACCATACTACATAACAAAAGAAGAAAAACACATTCATATTAATCTCTTATTGCTCCAGTCCAATGAGAACTTCCACTATGTGCTCATCAAAGATATATCAAAGTAAGTTTCATTAGTGCATTTATGCAAAATGTGTTCGCTATTTAAAAAGTTACTTCTTATTGTTATATTAATTTACATATTATTTTATTTTCCTCTTTTCCTTAGACTCCTTCGTTCCAACATGACGTCAAACAGATGTAAGATTAATATCTGTAACACCTGCCTTTATCATACACATGATGCTTATGTGTACAGTCAACATAAACATTTTTGTGGTAAAAAAGTCATCAGGATGCCCGAAGATGGATGTATTATTAAGTACAAAAACTACTACAATCTACATCTACGCAGACTTCGAGTCTATTTTAGAAAAACTCCACGATCCTGTAAGTATAAGCACTACAAATGTACAGAAACACCATGCGTGTGCATTCGGCTATTTTATTACTTGTAGTTTTAAGAAGGAAAATAACTTATATAGACATTATTTTGGTGAAGATTCGGCAAATGTATTTATCAAAAAAAATAGTTGAAGATTCTACAGACATCTATTTAAATTATTTACTAAAAGTTAAGAAAATGTTCATGACCCCAATAGAAATAGCTCAATATAATAATACAAAAAATTGTCATATATGTAAGAAAATATTAAATAACGATTAAGTTAGAGATCATTGTCATCTTACGGGCAATTATCGTGGGGCGGCTCATAGCGAATGTAATTTAAATTATAAAACACCTCAGTTTATTTCGGTTATTTTCCATAATCTTTCTGCATATGATATGCACCTATTTTTCAAAGAACTTTCTACTATAAAAAATGCCTTAATAAAAGTGATTCCCCAGAACACAGAACGTTATATATCTCCTTAAATTTTTATCAGATTATATGAAAAACATGGATTCGAAATAAGATTTATAGACTCGTTTAGATTTATGGCTTCGAGTTTAGATACGTTAGCAAAAAATCTTGATAGCAATGATTTTAATACTATTCGATCATGTTTCGTTGATGAAGCTCATTTCAACCTGATTAGAAAAAAGGGTGTATTTCCGTACTCTTACATGGATTCCATGACTAAGTTTAAGGAAATTAAACTCCCTAGTAGAGAAGAGTTCTTCAATATTCTAACGAATGAAGAATGTGATGTTGTCGAGTATGAACATGCTCAAAAAATATGGAGAGAGTTTAACTGTAAAACCCTCCTTGACTATACTGAACTCTACTTAAAGACAGATGTTCTTCTTCTAACTGACGTGTTTGAAAATTTTAGGAAAACTTGTAGAGGTATATACGATTTGGACTCCTGTCATTATTATACAGCACCAGGCTTATCCTGAGATGCAATGTTAAAAACCACAGAAGTTTCACTGGAAGAGTTCACTGATTCCGAAATGTAAATGTTTATGCAAAACGGAATTAGAGGTGGACTAGTTCAATGCTCGCAAAGATATTCGAAAGCGAATAACAAATATTTGTAAGATTTTGATGCATCAAAACCATTAGAATTTCTTGTCTACTTAGACGCAAATAACCTTTACGGTTGGGCGATGTCGGAATATCTTCCTTACGGTGAATTTGAGTGGGTATGTGATACTGATTTTGATGTTAAGAAAATTTCTGATACTGCAGAGTATGGGTACATTTTGGAAGTGGATATAGATTATCCCGATTCTGTGCATAATCTACATAATGATTTGTCATTTGTTCCCCAAAATAAGCCAGTGGGGGATCCAAAATCAAAAAATTAGTTGCAGACTTACACGCAAAAGCAAATTACACGATGCACTATAGAGTTTTAAAACAAGCCATTTCAAATGGCCTCATCTTAAAACAAATCCATAGAATACTCAGATTTAAGCAATCCCCTTAGCTTAAAAAATATATTGACTTAAACACATTACATAGGACAAATGCTAAAAATAATTTTGAAAAAGATTTCTTCAAACTTTTGAACAACGCTGTTTATGGGAAGACAATGGAAAACATTGAAAAACGTAGGGATATTAGAATTGCTTCATTTTGGGAAACAACAAACAGGAATCATTTAGGTCTCAGAGCATTAATTTCGAAACCAAATTTTATGCAGTTGACAAAATTTTCTGATGATATGTATGCGGTAGAGTTAGAAATAATGGAACCACTATATGATAAACCCATATATGTTGGCTTTACAGTACTGGAGTTATCCAAGTGGAGAATGTATGACTTCCATTATGGCTTCATGAAGCCTAAACTTGGAGAGAACATTTCTCTCAACTATATGGATACTGACTCGTTTATTTATTCAATTAAAACTCAAGATTTTTACGATGACATCCGTAATGATATTATTTTGAATTTTGATACATCAGAATATCCTATAGATAATCAATTTCGTTTGCAGCTACTCAATAAGAAGGTTTTAGGTATGATGAAAGATGAAAACAGTGGGGATATAATGACAGAGTTTGTTGGTTTAAGAGCAAAAATGTATTCTCTGTCGACTCTTCGCTCGGCAGCTGTTAAAAAATCTAAAGGGGTCAAAAGGTCTGTAATTAAAAAGTTGTCCATTAATGATTACAAAAGTTGCTTATTTGAATCCAAAATTATCTCAGATGAAATGTTTTTGTTTAGGTCTAAAACACATCAACTATATACTAAAAAACTAAATAAAATAGCTCTTAGCTTTTCTGATGATAAAAGAAATATAATGAAAGATAAAATAAAAACGCGTGCATGGGGGCATTACATAGACCGAAATAATGAAACAATGGATGTCGAATAGAATGCTTCCTACTAAATTGCATGTAAGATGACAACAAGAATTTAATTTTGCACTAATTATACTTATTTAATTATTTATTAATTTATTTATTGCTTACTTAATGGTATATTAATTTATTTATGTATTTATTTCTGTATTTATTTAATAATTTATTTATTGGTTATATATATATTTGTTTATGAATGTATCTATTAATTTTAGTATTCTATTCACACAAAAGCATGTTAAAATTGAATGGTCTTGAAATTTTATTTTTTTACCTATACCTAAATTATTTGTAAATAAGAATCAAATATTAGATTAATGATCTTTCTTTTTCTATCATATTTTGTTTTATATATACATAGAGCTAAATTTGTATTAGTACTAAGATTTTTAAGAAAATATTTTAAATAAAATATTGAAAAAAGAATTAAATATGTGAATGGTTTTTATTTCTTTATTGGCTTTACTTCGTTGGATCATAAATTTTTTGTTTTTCCTTATGTGCAAATTTCTGTTTTTATATTGCATAAACATGCACAATCATGTTATCTTTGAGAGGTTCTATACAAGAGGAATTGAATTTCACAATATTATGAAAATCCATTAAATTTCATCAGATATTTTCTTATCGACACTAACTGCGTTAACACCATCTCATTATTGTTTGCTAACAGAAAATAACAGAACAGGTATCAGCTATCAGATCAGCTTTTTCAGCTATCACATCAGCTTTTCAGGACCTGGTCTGGTTTTCAGATCAGCTTTTCAGGACCTGATCTGGTTTTCAGATCAGCTTTTAAGGACCTGGTCTGGTTTTCAGATCAGCTTTTTAGGACCTGATCTGGTTTTCAGATCAGCATTTCAGGACCTGGTATGGTTTTTAGATTAGTTTTTCAGGAGCAGGTCTGGTTTTCAGATCATCTTATCAGATATCAAATCAGCTTATCAGGTTGCTAGTCTGGCTTTCAGATCAGGCTATCTGATTCAGATTGAATTATCAGTTTACAAGTAGCTGCCCATTTATAACATTTATATGAATAAAGTTTAGGGTCAGATGAAATACGAAAATGTAAACTTTTATGAGCACTAATTTTTATTTATTTTTTTCTCTAAAACGAAATTCGTTTAATTCAATATCTTTGCTTATAATCAAAATCCCATATTTATCCTTCCAACACTCTCTACAAACTTCTTAAGACTTTTCAAAATTCATATTACATACAACATGATGCCTATAAACGTGCTTAATTTTTTTCTCATCTTGCATAAACATTATAATTACATTTGCATTGTCTCTTATTAAATGCTTACAACCATATTCATAAAAATATTAAACAGCATTTCGAACTTTGTTTAAGCAAAATTCACTAAAATTGTATTTATAATAGAAATTTAGCTTAAAAAACATCTTTTAAATCTTATATAAATCACATAATTTTAAAATTGACTGCACCCATATTTAAAATAATTTTGAGTTGACCTTGGTATAATTTTGCTTCATGTTTATTTGTATATTTAACTTTGCCTGTATGAATGCACGTATGTATACATGTATGTATTAGGAATAATGCTACAAGTTTGGCACAAGTAGAATGATGACTCATTCTACTTGTGCCCCATACAAAAATATACACGTACATATATGTATGTATATTATTCTGCTTTTCAGATGCAACATCAGCAAATATCATAATTAAAATGCTTTAAGCTTTATTATAATATCTCATTATTTTAAAAATGAAACTAACTTCTTCGGATATTTATATTTGGCTTGATATAGATAATGAGTATAAATAGAAATATTCAGAATTGATTAGTAGTAGGGAACTACCAATTCGGCGCTGATTAAAATTGTTTACGTTTTTAACGTCCACATTACGAAAAATCATTTTTAGGATTTTCCGTTGGCATTAGGAAAAATATTTTTATTTCTTTTCTTAAGTTTTTCCCGTCGGCATTACAAAAATATTTTTGTTTTCACGTTTTTGCCGTCTTAAATCATTTTTATGATTTCCCGTTGGCATTAGGAAAAATATTTTTTTTTCGCGATTTTGCCGTCGGCATTACAAATTTTTTTTATTTTTTTTCACTTTTTTTTCCGTCCACATTACGAAAAATAATTTTCAGGATTTTCCGTTGGAATTAGGAAAAATAAAAAAATTTGGACGGACTTATTGAACCACCCTCGCAGGTATCAAATTTCACAAATTTCCAAGAATTTAACAACTTTCAAATTTTAATTACCCAAATTTAACAATTTCAGCCACAATTTAACAATTTCAGCCAGCAATTTTGCAAGTTTCATTGGCGAAGAACCGTTAGTTCCCTACTACTAATCAAGTCTGAATATTTCTATTTATACTCAAATTATATATATCAAGCCAAATATGAATATCCGAAGAAGTGAGTTTCATTTTTAAAAGAATGAGATATTATAATAAAGCTTAAAGCATTTTAATTATGATATTTGCTGATGTTGCATCTGAAAAGCAAAATAATATACATACATATATGTACGTGTATATTTTTGTATGGGGCACAAGTAGAATGAGTCACCAAAGTTGTAGAATTATTCCTAATACATACATGTATACATACGTGCATTCATACAGGCAAAGTTAAATATACAAAATAACATGAAGCAAAATTATACCAAGGTCAACTCAAAATTATTTTAAATATGGGTGCAGTCAATTTTAAAATTATGTGATTTATATAAGGTTTAAAAGATGTTTTTTAAGCTAAATTTCTATTATAAATACAATTTTAGTGAATTTTGCTTAAACAAAGTTCGAAATGCTGTTTAATATTTTTATGAATATGGTTGTAAGCATTTAATAAGAGACAATGCAAATGTAATTATAATGTTTATGCAAGATGAGAAAAAAATTAAGCACGTTTATAGGCATCATGTTGTATGTAATATGAATTTTGAAAAGTCTTAAGAAGTTTGTAGAGAGTGTTGGAAGGATAAATATGGGATTTTGATTATAAGCAAAGATATTGAATTAAACGAATTTCGTTTAAAAAAAAAATAAATAAAAATTACTGCTCATAAAAGTTTACCTTTTCGTATTTCATCTGACCCTAAACTTTATTCATATAAATGTTATAAATGGGCAGCTACTTGTAAACTGATAATTCAATCTGAATCAGATAGCCTGATCTGAAAGCCAGACTAGCAACCTGATAAGCTGATTTGATATCTGATAAGATGATCTGAAAACCAGACCTGCTCCTGAAAAACTAATCTGAAAACCAGACCAGGTCCTGAAATGCTGATCTGAAAACCAGACCAGGTCCTTAAAAGCTGATCTGAAAACCAGATCAGGTCCTGAAAAGCTGATCTGAAAACCAGACCAGGTCCTGAAAAGCTGATGTGATAGCTGAAAAAGCTGATCTGATAGCTGATACCTGTTCTGTTATTTTCTGTTAGCAAACAATAATGAGATCGTGTTAAAGCAGTTAGTGTCGATAAGAAAATATCTGATGAAATTTAATGGATTTTCATAATATTGTGAAATTCAATTCCTCTTGTATAGAACCTCTCAAAGATAACATGATTGTGCATGTTTATGCAATATAAAAACAGAAATTTGCACATAAGGAAAAACAAAAAATTTATGATCCAACGAAGTAAAGCCAATAAAGAAATAAAAACCATTCACATATTTAATTCTTTTTTCAATATTTTATTTAAAATATTTTCTTAAAAATCTTAGTACTAATACAAATTTAGCTCTATGTATATATAAAACAAAATATGATAGAAAAAGAAAGATCATTAATCTAATATTTGATTCTTATTTACAAATAATTTAGGTATAGGTAAAAAAATAAAATTTTAAGACCATTCAATTTTAACATGCTTTTGTGTGAATAGAATACTAAAATTAATAGATACATTCATAAACAAATATATATATAACCAATAAATAAATTATTAAATAAATACAGAAATAAATACATAAATAAATTAATATACCATTAAGTAAGCAATAAATAAATTAATAAATAATTAAATAAGTATAATTAGTGCAAAATTAAATTCTTGTTGTCATCTTACATGCAATTTAGTAGGAAGCATTCTATTCGACATCCATTGTTTCATTATTTCGGTCTATGTAATGCCCCCATGCACGCGTTTTTATTTTATCTTTCATTATATTTCTTTTATCATCAGAAAAGTTAAGAGCTATTTTATTTAGTTTTTGAGTATATAGTTGATGTGTTTTAGACCTAAACAAAAACATTTCATCTGAGAAAATTTTGGATTCAAATAAGCAACTTTTGTAATCATTAATGGACAACTTTTTAATTTGACCCCTTTAGATTTTGTAACAGCTTCCGAGCGAAGAGTCGACAGAGAATAAATTTTTGCTCTTAAACCAACAAACTCTTTTATTATATCCGCACTGTTTTCATCTTTCATCATACCTAAAACCTTCTTATTGAGTAGCTGCAAACGAAATTGATTATCTATAGGATATTCTGACGTATCAAAATTCAAAATAATATCATTACGGATGTCATCGTAAAAATCTTCAGTTTTAATTGAATAAATAAACGAGTCAGTATCCATATAGTTGAGAGAAATGTCTCTCCAAATTTAGGCTTCATGAAGCCATAATGGAAGTCATACATTCTCCACTTGGATAACTCCATTACTGTAAAGCCAACATATATGGGTTTATCATATAGTGGTGCCATTATTTCTAACTCTACATCATACATATCATCAGAAAATTTTGTCAACTGCATAAAATTTGGTTTCGAAATTAATGCTCTGAGACCTAAATGATTCCTGTTTGTTGTTTCCCAAGATGAAGCAATTCTAATATCCCTACGTTTTTCAATGTTTTCCATTGTCTTCCCATAAACAGCGTTGTTCAAAAGTTTGAAGAAATCTTTTTCAAAATTATTTTTAGCATTTGTCCTATGTAATGTGTTTAAGTCAATATATTTTTTAAGCTAAGGGGATTGCTTAAATCTGAGTATTCTATGGATTTGTTTTAAGATGAGGCCATTTGAAATGGCTTGTTTTAAAACTCTATAGTGCATGGTGTAATTTGTTTTTGCGTGTAAGTCTGCAACTAATTTTTTGATTTTGGATCCCCCACTGGCTTATTTTGGGGAACAAATGACAAATCATTATGTAGATTATGCACAGAATCGGGATAATCTATATCCACTTCCAAAATGTACCCATACTCTGCAGTATCAGAAATTTTCTTAACATCAAAATCAGTATCACATACCCACTCAAATTCACCGTAAGGAAGATATTCCGACATCGCCCAACCGTAAAGGTTATTTGCGTCTAAGTAGACAAGAAATTCTAATGGTTTTGATGCATCAAAATCTTCCAAATATTTGTTATTCGCTTTCGAATATCTTTGCGAGCATTGAACTAGTCCACCTCTTATTCCGTTTTGCATAAACATATACATTTCGGAATCAGTGAACTCTTCCAGTGAAACTTCTGTGGTTTTTAACATTGCATCTCAGGATAAGCCTGGTGCTGTATACTAATGACAGGGGTCCAAATCGTATATACCTCTACAAGTTTTCCTAAAATTTTCAAACACGTCAGTTAGAAGAAGAACATCTGTCTTTAAGTAGAGTTCAGTATAGTCAAGGAGGGTTTTACAGTTAAACTCTCTCCATATTTTTTGAGCATGTTCATACTCGACAACATCACATTCTTCATTCGTTAGAATATTGAAGAACTCTTCTCTACTAGGGAGTTTAATTTCCTTAAACTTAGTCATGGAATCCATGTAAGAGTACGGAAATACACCCTTTTTCTAATCAGGTTGAAATGAGCTTCATCAACGAAACATGATCGAATAGTATTAAAATCATTGCTATCAAGATTTTTTGCTAACGTATCTAAACTCGAAGCCATAAATCTAAACGAGTCTATAAATCTTATTTCGAATCCATGTTTTTCATATAATCTGATAAAAATTGAAGGAGATATATAACTTTCTGTGTTCTGGGGAATCACTTTTATTGTGGCATTTTTTATAGTAGAAAGTTCTTTGAAAAATAGGTGCATATCATATGCAGAAAGATTATGGAAAATAACCGGAATAAACTGAGGTGTTTTATAATTTAAATTACATTCGCTATGAGTCGCCCCCCGTAAGATGACAATGATCTCTAACTTTATCGTTATTTAATATTTTCTTACATATATGACAACTTTTTGCATTATTATATTGAGCTATTTCTATTGGGGTCATGAACATTTTCTTAACTTTTAGTATATAATTTAAATAGATGTCTGTAGAATCTTCAACTATTTTTTTGATAAAAACATTTGCCGAATCTTCACCAAAATAATGTCTATATAAGTTATTTTCCTTCTTAAAACTACAAGTAATAAAATAGCCGAATGCACACGCATGGTGTTTCTGTACATTTGTAGTGCTTATACTTACAGGATCGTGGAGTTTTTCTAAAATAGACTCGAAGTCTGCGTAGATGTAGATTGTAGTAGTTTTTGTACTTAATAATACATCCATCTTCGGGCATCCTGATGACTTTTTTACCACAAAAATGTTTATGTTGACTGTACACATAAGCATCATGTGTATGATAAAGGCAGGTGTTACAGATATTAATCTTACATCTGTTTGACGTCATGTTGGAACGAAGGAGTCTAAGGAAAAGAGGAAAATAAAATAATATGTAAATTAATATAACAATAAGAAGTAACTTTTTAAATAGCGAACACATTTTGCATAAATGCACTAATGAAACTTACTTTGATATATCTTTGATGAGCACATAGTGGAAGTTCTCATTGGACTGGAGCAATAAGAGATTAATATGAATGTGTTTTTCTTCTTTTGTTATGTAGTATGGTCCTATTAGCGATGTTCCATTGTGACCAAATACATTTATGCTCATATCATTTTGATTCTCGAATTGTTTTATCTGCTTCAATGGGAGTGGAAACTCTAAGCCTACAAAATTTAATACAATTGCTTCTATATTAATATTCTCATCAGAAATGATTGCAATATGGTAATTTCTACAGTTTTTCCGTTGTTTAGGACTCAGACCACTATTTACATTCAAAACCGCAATGAGAGACCATTTAAAGCAATAAATGTCATTATTCTCAACATTTATGCATGCACGTTTCATTGCAATATTTTTTGGGAGAGGGATAAAGCTTGTTCCTCTTATTATAGACGCCTTGTTTATATTAACTTCAAGGAAATTTATTGAAGTCAAAGTCCACCCGCTATCCCTCTCTTGAAATTCTTCCATTTTGGCTCTTAGCTCGTCCGTCTGTTTCTTGTACATGTCCTCTATGTCATCAGACAAAGTCACTAACATCATTTTCGAAATATGTACGAGTTTGGAAACATTCATCTCATCATTCACCATCTTCATATAATCACATGTGAGCTCCATATTAAATTTAAATGTAGTATGTATCCTACTACATTCATTGAGTTGTTGTACTATGGAGCTCTTGGCAGATTTCAGAAACTCCTCCGGAAACAAGATAGCCACATTTTTGTTGAGGAGAATATATGTCTCGATCCTTCCATTGAAGTTGCTTACTCTTTTAGTGAGAAAATCATCAATCCGTTCTTGGTGACAACTGTTTTTGTGTTTTGTGGTTCTGACATGAGCCATATAACTATTTGATGGGATCATCTCATCGCAATCCTCACAATATTTGTTTTGAAGATTTAGCTTACTGATTCCAAGGACAGCCTTTGATTGGTTAGCATACGAGTGCGTTTCCATATGCTGATTTAGTTTTGTTTGAGTTATAAAGACTTTATTGCAGATGGTACAACTTGTAGTATTCATTTTATTTAATTAGTAGTTAGTTCGAGCACTTTTATAGTTTTTTTTTTTGGATTTCAAACACTTTAGAAATTTTGGGTGGGAAACTAGGTTGTCACATGTTGAGATATCAGAGCAGACTGATGACAGTCTATATTATTTATTCTACTTATATACTTTATATGAGAATCGCGTAGTAGTCATCAAATCTAATGAAATTTTTGAGGACTTGTGGCTTCGCCCGCGCTTTACCACAGTTATATATCTGTCCATTCCAACTTGGAACTTGGGTTTTGGGCTGGTCTTAACTTGAGTAAAAATTTGGTTAAGTGATGACCACGAGCCCGAAGCGGATGATATCGCTGAGTTAAATGGTGAAGTACTAGGCAACGGTAATGTTAAAGAATCAGTAGTTAGCATTGGACAAAGCGAAGTTGATCGCTGACGAAAAAGTGGCCTCGCCGTTAAAAAAAAAGTCTATTATCAGATTTCTTATTTATTAGATAATTTGAGTATAAATAGAAATATTCAGACTTGATTAGTAGTAGTGAACTACCAATTCGGCGCTGATTAAAATTGTTTACGTTTTTAACGTCCACATTACGAAAAATCATTTTTAGGATTTTCCGTTGGCATTAGGAAAAATATTTTTATTTCTTTTCTTAAGTTTTTCCCGTCGGCATTACAAAAATATTTTTGTTTTCACGTTTTTGCCGTCTTAAATCATTTTTATGATTTCCCGTTGGCATTAGGAAAAATATTTTTTTTTTCACGATTTTGCCGTCGGCATTACAAAATTTTTTTATTTTTTTTCACTTTTTTTTCCGTCCACATTACGAAAAATCATTTTTATGATTTTCCGCTGGCATTAGGAAAAAAAAATTTTTCACGTTTTTCCCGTCGGTATTACAAAATTTTTTTTACTTTTTTCCATGTGGAACAGGAAATATACAAAAATATTTTTGTTTTCACGTTTTTGCCGTCTTAAATCATTTTTATGATTTCCCGTTGGCATTAGGAAAAATATTTTTTTTTTTCACGATTTTGCCGTCGGCATTACAAAATTTTTTTATTTTTTTTTCACTTTTTTTTCCGTCCACATTACGAAAAATCATTTTCAGGATTTTCCGTTGGAATTAGGAAAAATAAAAAAATTTTGACGGACTTATTGAACCACCCTCGCAGGTATCAAATTTCACAAATTTCCAAGAATTTAACAATTTTCAAATTTTAATTACCCAAATTTAACAATTTCAGCCACAATTTAACAATTTCAGCCAACAATTTTGCAAGTTTAATTGGCGGAGAACCGTTAGTTCCCTACTACTAATCAAGTCTGAATATTTCTATTTATACTCAAATTATATATATCAAGCCAAATATGAATATCCGAAGAAGTTAGTTTCATTTTTAAAAGAATGAGATATTATAATAAAGCTTAAAGCATTTTAATTATGATATTTGCTGATGTTGCATCTGAAAAGCAAAATAATATACATACATATATGTACGTGTATATTTTTGTATGGGCCACAAGTAGAATGAGTCATCATTCTACTTGTGCCAAACTTGTAGCATTATTCCTAATACATACATGTATACATACGTGCATTCATACAGGCAAAGTTAAATATACAAATAAACATGAAGCAAAATTATACCAAGGTCAACTCAAAATTATTTTAAATATGGGTGCAGTCAATTTTAAAATTATGTGATTTATATAAGGTTTAAAAGATGTTTTTTAAGCTAAATTTCTATTATAAATACAATTTTAGTGAATTTTGCTTAAAAAAAGTTCGAAATGCTGTTTAATATTTTTATGAATATGGTTGTAAGCATTTAATAAGAGACAATGCAAATGTAATTATAATGTTTATGCAAGATGAGAAAAAAATTAAGCACGTTTATAGGCATCATGTTGTATGTAATATGAATTTTGAAAAGTCTTAAGAAGTTTGTAGAGAGTGTTGGAAGGATAAATATGGGATTTTGATTATAAGCAAAGATATTGAATTAAACGAATTTCGTTTTAGAAAAAAAATAAATAAAAATTAGTGCTCATAAAAGTTTACATTTTCGTATTTCATCTGACCTAAACTTTATTCATATAAATGTTATAAATGGGCAGCTACTTGTAAACTGATAATTCAATCTGAATCAGATAGCCTGATCTGAAAGCCAGACTAGCAACCTGATAAGCTGATTTGATATCTGATAAGATGATCTGAAAACCAGACCTGCTCCTAAAAAACTAATCTAAAAACCAGACCAGGTCCTGAAATGCTGATCTGAAAACCAGACCAGGTCCTAAAAAGCTGATGTGATAACCAGACCAGGTCCTTAAAAGCTGATCTGAAAACCAGATCAGGTCCTGAAAAGCTGATCTGAAAACCAGACCAGGTCCTGAAAAGCTGATGTGATAGCTGAAAAAGCTGATCTGATAGCTGATACCTGTTCTGTTATTTTCTGTTAGCAAACAATAATGAGATGGTGTTAACGCAGTTAGTGTCGATAAGAAAATATCTGATGAAATTTAATGGATTTTCATAATATTGTGAAATTCAATTCCTCTTGTATAGAACCTCTCAAAGATAACATGATTGTGCATGTTTATGCAATATAAAAACAGAAATTTGAACATAAGGAAAAACAAAAAATTTATGATCCAACGAAGTAAAGCCAATAAAGAAATAAAAACCATTCACAACCATATCAATTATCAATATTTTATTTAAAATATTTTCTTAAAAATCTTAGTACTAATACAAATTTAGCTCTATGTATATATAAAACAAAATATGATAGAAAAAGAAAGATCATTAATCTAATATTTGATTCTTATTTACAAATAATTTAGGTATAGGTAAAAAAATAAAATTTTAAGACCATTCAATTTTAACATGCTTTTGTGTGAATAGAATAATAAAATTAATAGATACATTCATTAACAAATATATATATAACCAATAAATAAATTATTAAATAAATACAGAAATAAATACATAAATAAATTAATATACCATTAAGTAAGCAATAAATAAATTAATAAATAATTAAATAAGTATAATTAGTGCAAAATTAAATTCTTGTTGTCATCTTACATGCAATTTAGTAGGAAGCATTCTATTCGACATCCATTGTTTCATTATTTCGGTCTATGTAATGCCCCCATGCACGCGTTTTTATTTTATCTCTCATTATATTTCTTTTATCATCAGAAAAGCTAAGAGCTATTTTATTTAGTTTTTGAGTATATAGTTGATGTGTTTTAGACCTAAACAAAAACATTTCATCTGAGATAATTTTGGATTCAAATAAGCAACTTTTGTAATCATTAATGGACAACTTTTTAATTTGACCCCTTTAGATTTTTTAACAGCTTCCGAGCGAAGAGTCGACAGAGAATAAATTTTTGCTCTTAAGCCAACAAACTCTGTCATTATATCCCCACTGTTTTCATCTTTCATCATACCTAAAACCTTCTTATTGAGTAGCTGCAAACGAAATTGATTATCTATAGGATATTCTGACGTATCAAAATTCAAAATAATATCATTACGGATGTCATCGTAAAAATCTTCAGTTTTAATTGAATAAATAAACGAGTCAGTATCCATATAGTTGAGAGAAATGTTCTCTCCAAATTTAGGCTTCATGAAGCCATAATGGTAGTCATACATTCTCCACTTGGATAACTCCAGTACTGTAAAGCCAACATATATGGGTTTATCATATAGTGGTTCCATTATTTCTAACTCTACATCATACATATCATCAGAAAATTTTGTCAACTGCATAAAATTTGGTTTCGAAATTAATGCTCTGAGACCTAAATGATTCCTGTTTGTTGTTTCCCAAGATGAAGCAATTCTAATATCCCTACGTTTTTCAATGTTTTCCATTGTCTTCGCATAAACAACGTTGTTCAAAAGTTTGAAGAAATCTTTTTCAAAATTATTTTTAGCATTTGTCCTATGTAATGTGTTTAAGTCAATATATTTTTTAAGCTAAGGGGATTGCTTAAATCTGAGTATTCTATGGATTTGTTTTAAGATGAGGCCATTTCAAATGGCTTGTTTTAAAACTCTATAGTGCATGGTGTAATTTGTTTTTGCGTGTAAGTCTGCAACTAATTTTTTGATTTTGGATCCCCCCACTGGCTTATTTTGGGGAACAAATGAGAAATCATTATGTAGATTATGCACAGAATCGGGATAATCTATATCCACTTCCAAAATGTACCCATACTCTGCAGTATCAGAAATTTTCTTAACATCAAAATCAGTATCACATACCCACTCAAATTCACCGTAAGGTAGATATTCCGACATCGCCCAACCGTAAAGGTTATTTGCGTCTAAGTAGACAAGAAATTCTGATGGTTTTGATGCATCAAAATCTTCCAAATATTTGTTATTCGCTTTCGAATATCTTTGCGAGCATTGAACTAGTCCACCTCTTATTCCGTTTTGCATAAACATATACATTTCGGAATCAGTGAACTCTTCCAGTGAAACTTCTGTGGTTTTTAACATTGCATCTCAGGATAAGCCTGGTGCTGTATACTAATGACAGGGGTCCAAATCGTATATACCTCTACAAGTTTTCCTAAAATTTTCAAACACGTCAGTTAGAAGAAGAACATCTGTCTTTAAGTAGAGTTCAGTATAGTCAAGGAGGGTTTTACAGTTAAACTCTCTCCATATTTTTTGAGCATGTTCATACTCGACAACATCACATTCTTCATTCGTTAGATTATTGAAGAACTCTTCTCTACTAGGGAGTTTAATTTCCTTAAACTTAGTCATGGAATCCATGTAAGAGTACGGAAATACACCCTTTTTTCTAATCAGGTTGAAATGAGCTTATTCAACGAAACATGATCGAATAGTATTAAAATCATTGCTATCAAGATTTTTTGCTAACGTGTCTAAACTCGAAGCCATAAATCTAAACGAGTCTATAAATCTTATTTCGAATCCATGTTTTTCATATAATCTGATAAAAATTGAAGTAGATATATAACGTTCTGTGTTCTGGGGAATTACTTTTATTGTGGCAGTTTTTATAGTAGAAAGTTCTTTGAAAAATAGGTGCATATCATATGCAGAAAGATTATGGAAAATAACCGGAATAAACTGAGGTGTTTTATAATTTAAATTACATTCGCTATGAGCCGCCCCACGATAATTGCCCGTAAGATGACAATGATCTCTAACTTTATCGTTATTTAATATTTTCTTACATATATGACAATTTTTTGCATTATTATATTGAGCTATTTCTATTGGGGTCATGAACATTTTCTTAACTTTTAGTAAATAATTTAAATAGATGTCTGTAGAATCTTCAACTATTTTTTGGATAAATACATTTGCCGAATCTTCACCAAAATAATGTCTATATAAGTTATTTTTCTTCTTAAAACTACAAGTAATAAAATAGCCGAATGCACACTCATGGTGTTTCTGTACATTTGTAGTGCTTATACTTACAGGATCGTGGAGTTTTTCTAAAATAGACTCGAAGTCTGCGTAGATGTAGATTGTAGTAGTTTTTGTACTTAATAATACATCCATCTTCGGGCATCCTGATGACTTTTTTACCACAAAAATGTTTATGTTGACTGTACACATAAGCATCTTGTGTATCATAAAGGCAGGTGTTACAGATATTAATCTTACATCTGTGTGACGTCATGTTGGAACGAAGGAGTCTAAGGAAAAGAGGAAAATAAAGTAATATGTAAATTAATATAACAAGAAGTAACTTTTTAAATAGCGAACACATTTTGCATAAATGCACTAATGAAACTTACTTTGATATATCTTTGATGAGCACATAGTGGAAGTTCTCATTGGACTGGAGCAATAAGAGATTAATATGAATGTGTTTTTCTTCTTTTGTTATGTAGTATGGTCCTATTAGCGATGTTCCATTGTGACCAAATACATTTATGCTCATATCATTTTGATTCTCGAATTGTTTTATCTGCTTCAATGGGAGTGGAAACTCTAAGCCTACAAAATTTAATACAATTGCTTCTATATTAATATTCTCATCAGAAATGATTGCAATATGGTAATTTCTACAGTTTTTCCGTTGTTTATTACTCAGACCACTATTTACATTCAAAGCCGCAATGAGAGACCATTTAAAGCAATAAATGTCATTATTCTCAATATTTATGCATGCACGTTTCATTGCAATATTTTTTGGGAGAGGGATAAAGCTCGTTCCTCTTATTATGGACGCCTTGTTTATATTAACTTCAAGGAAATTTATTGAAGTCAAAGTCCACCCGCTATCCCTCTCTTGAAATTCTTCCATTTTGGCTCTTAGCTCCTCCGTCTGTTTCTTGTACATGTCTTCTATGTCATCAGACAAAGTCACTAACATCATTTTCGAAATATGTACGAGTTTGGAAACATTCATCTCATCATTCACCATCTTCATATAATCACATGTGAGCTCCATATTAAATTTAAATGTAGTATGTATCCTACTACATTCATTGAGTTGTTGTACTATGGAGCTCTTGGCAGATTTCAGAAACTCCTCCGGAAACAAGATAGCCACATTTTTGTTGAGGAGGATATATGTCTCGATCCTTCCATTGAAGTTGCTTACTCTTTTAGTGAGAAAATCATCAATCCGTTCTTGGTGACAACTGTTTTTGTGTTTTGTGGTTCTGACATGAGCCATATAACTATTTGATGGGATCATCTCATCGCAATCCTCACAATATTTGTTTTGAAGATTTAGCTTACTGATTCTAAGGACAGCCTTTGATTGGTTAGCATACGAGTGCGTTTCCATATGCTGATTTAGTTTTGTTTGAGTTATAAAGACTTTATTGCATATGGTACAACTTGTAGTATTCATTTTATTTAATTAGTAGTTAGTTCGAGCACTTTTATAGTTTTTTTTTGGATTTCAAACACTTTAGAAAGTTTGGGTGGGAAACTAGGTTGTCACATGTTGAGATATCAGAGCAGACTGATGACAGTCTATATTATTTATTCTACTTATATACTTTATATGAGAATCGCGTAGTAGTCATCAAATCTAATGAAATTTTTGAGGACTTGTGGCTTCGCCCGAGTTATGTGTATATATTCCTTCAGGAATAAAAAAAAACAAATCTTAAGTTTTATTAGTTAAACTTTTATTGTTAATAGCTTGATTAATACTGCTTAAAATTACTTTGTTAAATTTATTTATAATTAATCAAAAATGCTTATTACTATAAAATAATAAATGCTTATTCTTGCGGAAGTATCAACAACGTTCTTTCGTAATGCTTGGTTATCAATTGCACAACTTTTATGCAAAGTAAAGTAGTTGCGTATTTATTTAGCACAACTTAGCGTGAGCTAAAGTTGGGCTATTGAACTTTTGTTATTTGTTCCAATTAATATTGAATTTTGTTGGAGTCGGCGTTGAGTCTGACGTAACTCCTCCCTCCTTTATGTTAAAATTCTCCTGAATTTTTTGTTTTAAAGAATTTTGTTTTATTACTATGTGTACGCAAAACATTGTTGATACTACAATTATTACAACTATTATTATAAATATGATTACAATGGAGTTTTTGCTAAATGTTTTATGGTATTTTAGTTCTTCTATTTCTTTTACATTTTCCATTTCACTTAAAACTATTTCATCGAATGTTGGTTCGATTGTGTCGAATTGAATTTGATTGCTAGAAGGTATGATGAAATTATCTCTATATATTTTTTTTGAATTTGAAAATGTTTCATTGTCAATCTTTAATTTACAATCATGAAAGGTAAATAAACTGTTTCCTTTAATTGAAAATTTTCTTTCATCGCAATTGCTAGTAACAAAGCTATTGTTCACTGTTCATTTACTGTTCTTTTTTTTTTTTAAATTTTAATTTTTTATTTCTTTGTTTAGATTCTTCTGAATCTATTGCACTTTGTCCTGTCCTTTTTAAATTAAAATTTTATTTGTTTACTTAAATTCTTATGAATTTATAATTTTTCACAATTGCACTTTATCTTGTCCTTCGGGACTAGATCCTACTTTCGACTGCGCCAGTTATGTGTATATATTCCTTCAGGAATAAAAAAAACAAAACTTAAGTTTTATTAGTTCAACTTTTATTGTTAATAGCTTGATTAATACTGCTTAAAATTACTTTGTTAAATTTATTTTTAATTAATCAAAAATGCTTATTACTATAAAATAATAAATGCTTATTCTTACGGAAGTATCAACAACGTTCTTTCGTAATGCTTGGTTATCAATTGCACAACTTTTATGCAAAGTAAAGTAGTTGCGTATTTATTTAGCACAACTTAGCGTCAGCTAAAGTTGGGCTATTGAACTTTTGTTATTTGTTCCAATTAATATTGAATTTTGTTGGAGTCGGCGTTGAGTCTGACGTAACTCCCGCGCTTTACCACAGTTATATATCTGTCCATTCCAACTTGGAACTTGGGTTTTGGGCTGGTCTTAACTTGAGTAAAAATTTGGTTAAGTGATGACCACGAGCCCGAAGCGGATGATATCGCTGAGTTAAATGGTGAAGTACTAGGCAACGGTAATGTTAAAGAATCAGTAGTTGGCATTGGACAAAGCGAAGTTGATCGCTGACGAAAAAGTGGCCTCGCCGTTAAAAAAAGTCTATTATCAGATTTCCTATTTATTAGATAATTTGAGTATAAATAGAAATATTCAGACTTGATTAGTAGTAGTGAACTACCAATTCGGCGCTGATTAAAATTGTTTACGTTTTTAACGTCCACATTACGAAAAATCATTTTTAGGATTTTCCGGTGGCATTAGGAAAAATATTTTTATTTCTTTTCTTAAGTTTTTCCCGTCGGCATTACAAAAATATTTTTGTTTTCACGTTTTTGCCGTCTTAAATCATTTTTATGATTTCCCGTTGGCATTAGGAAAAATATTTTTTTTTCACGATTTTGCCGTCGGCATTACAAAATTTTTTTATTTTTTTCACTTTTTTTCCGTCCACATTACGAAAAATCATTTTTATGATTTTCCGCTGGCATTAGGAAAAAAAATTTTTTCACATTTTTCCCGTCGGTATTACAAAATTTTTTTCACGTTTTTTCCTGTTCCACATTACGAAAAATCATTTTCAGGATTTTCCGTTGGAATTAGGAAAAATAAAAAAATTTGGACGGACTTATTGAACCACCCTCGCAGGTATCAAATTTCACAAATTTCCAAGAATTTAACAATTTTCAAATTTTAATTACCCAAATTTAACAATTTCAGCCACAATTTAACAATTTCAGCCAACAATTTTGCAAGTTTAATTGGCGGAGAACCGTTAGTTCCCTACTACTAATCAAGTCTGAATATTTCTATTTATACTCAAATTATATATATCAAGCCAAATATGAATATCCGAAGAAGTTAGTTTCATTTTTAAAAGAATGAGATATTATAATAAAGCTTAAAGCATTTTAATTATGATATTTGCTGATGTTGCATCTGTAATGCAGAATAATATATATATATTATATATATATATATATATATATATGTATATTTTTGTATGGGCCACAAGTAGAATGAGTCATCATCTGAATCAGATAGCCTGATCTGAAAGCCAGACTAGCAACCTGATAAGCTGATTTGATATCTGATAAGATGATCTGAAAACCAGACCTGCTCCTGAAAAACTAATCTAAAAACCAGACCAGGTCCTGAAATGCTGATCTGAAAACCAGATCAGGTCCTAAAAAGCTGATCTGAAAACCAGACCAGGTCCTTAAAAGCTGATCTGAAAACCAGATCAGGTCCTGAAAAGCTGATCTGAAAACCAGACCAGGTCCTGAAAAGCTGATGTGATAGCTGAAAAAGCTGATCTGATAGCTGATACCTGTTCTGTTATTTTCTGTTAGCAAACAATAATGAGATGGTGTTAACGCAGTTAGTGTCGATAAGAAAATATCTGATGAAATTTAATGGATTTTCATAATATTGTGAAATTCAATTCCTCTTGTATAGAACCTCTCAAAGATAACATGATTGTGCATGTTTATGCAATATAAAAACAGAAATTTGCACATAAGGAAAAACAAAAAATTTATGATCCAACGAAGTAAAGCCAATAAAGAAATAAAAACCATTCACATATTTAATTCTTTTTTCAATATTTTATATAAAATATGTTCTTAAAAATCTTAGTACTAATACAAATTTAGCTCTATGTATATATAAAACAAAATATGATAGAAAAAGAAAGATCATTAATCTAATATTTGATTCTTATTTACAAATAATTTAGGTATAGGTAAAAAAATAAAATTTTAAGACCATTCAATTTTAACATGCTTTTGTGTGAATAGAATACTAAAATTAATAGATACATTCATAAACAAATATATATATAACCAATAAATAAATTATTAAATAAATACAGAAATAAATACATAAATAAATTAATATACCATTAAGTAAGCAATAAATAAATTAATAAATAATTAAATAAGTATAATTAGTGCAAAATTAAATTCTTGTTGTCATCTTACATGCAATTTAGTAGGAAGCATTCTATTCGACATCCATTGTTTCATTATTTCGGTCTATGTAATGCCCCCATGCACGCGTTTTTATTTTATCTTTCATTATATTTCTTTTATCATCAGAAAAGTTAAGAGCTATTTTATTTAGTTTTTGAGTATATAGTTGATGTGTTTTAGACCTAAACAAAAACATTTCATTGGAGATAATTTTGGATTCAAATAAGCAACTTTTGTAATCATTAATGGACAACTTTTTAATTTGACCCCTTTAGATTTTTTAACAGCTTCCGAGCGAAGAGTCGACAGAGAATAAATTTTTGCTCTTAAACCAACAAACTCTGTCATTATATCCCCACTGTTTTCATCTTTCATCATACCTAAAACCTTCTTATTGAGTAGCTGCAAACGAAATTGATTATCTATAGGATATTCTGACGTATCAAAATTCAAAATAATATCATTACGGATGTCATCGTAAAAATCTTCAGTTTTAGTTGAATAAATAAACGAGTCAGTATCCATATAGTTGAGAGAAATGTTCTCTCCAAATTTAGGCTTCATGAAGCCATAATGGTAGTCATACATTCTCCACTTGGATAACTCCAGTACTGTAAAGCCAACATATATGGGTTTATCATATAGTGGTTCCATTATTTCTAACTCTACATCATACATATCATCAGAAAATTTTGTCAACTGCATAAAATTTGGTTTCGAAATTAATGCTCTGAGACCTAAATGATTCCTGTTTGTTGTTTCCCAAGATGAAGCAATTCTAATATCCCTACGTTTTTCAATGTTTTCCATTGTCTTCGCATAAACAGCGTTGTTCAAAAGTTTGAAGAAATCTTTTTCAAAATTATTTTTAGCATTTGTCCTATGTAATGTGTTTAAGTCAATATATTTTTTAAGCTAAGGGGATTGCTTAAATCTGAGTATTCTATGGATTTGTTTTAAGATGAGGCCATTTGAAATGACTTGTTTTAAAACTCTATAGTGCATGGTGTAATTTGTTTTTGCGTGTAAGTCTGCAACTAATTTTTTGATTTTGGATCCCCCCACTGGCTTATTTTGGGGAACAAATGAGAAATCATTATGTAGATTATGCACAGAATCGGGATAATCTATATCCACTTCCAAAATGTACCCATACTCTGCAGTATCAGAAATTTTCTTAACATCAAAATCAGTTTCACATACCCACTCAAATTCACCGTAAGGTAGATATTCCGACATCGCCCAACCGTAAAGGTTATTTGCGTCTAAGTAGACAAGAAATTCTGATGGTTTTGATGGATCAAAATCTTTCAAATATTTGTTATTCGCTTTCGAATATCTTTGCGAGCATTGAACTAGTCCACCTCTAATTCCGTTTTGCATAAACATATACATTTTGGAATCAGTGAACTCTTCCAGTGAAACTTCTGTGGTTTTTAACATTGCATCTCAGGATAAGCCTGGTGCTGTATAATAATGACAGGGGTCCAAATCGTATATACCTCTACAAGTTTTCCTAAAATTTTCAAACACGTCAGTTAGAAGAAGAACATCTGTCTTTAAGTAGAGTTCAGTATAGTCAAGGAGGGTTTTACAGTTAAACTCTCTCCATATTT
This sequence comes from Tachina fera, assembly GCA_905220375.1. NCBI lineage: Eukaryota > Metazoa > Arthropoda > Insecta > Diptera > Tachinidae > Tachina > Tachina fera. The sequence continues at coordinate 50,569,006 of LR999967.1, forward strand.
TTTGAGCATGTTCATACTCGACAACAACACATTCTTCATTCGATAGAATATTGAAGAACTCTTCTCTACTAGGGAGTTTAATTTCCTTAAACTTAGTCATGGAATCCATGTAAGAGTACGGAAATACACCCTTTTTTCTAATCAGGTTGAAATGAGCTTATTCAACGAAACATGATCGAATAGTATTAAAATCATTGCTATCAAGATTTTTTGCTAACGTGTCTAAACTCGAAGCCATAAATCTAAACGAGTCTATAAATCTTATTTCGAATCCATGTTTTTCATATAATCTGATAAAAATTGAAGTAGATATATAACGTTCTGTGTTCTGGGGAATCACTTTTATTGTGGCATTTTTTATAGTAGCAAGTTCTTTGAAAAATAGGTGCATATCATATGCAGAAAGATTATGGAAAATAACCGGAATAAACTGAGTTGTTTTATAATTTAAATTACATTCGCTATGAGCCGCCCCACGATAATTGCCCGTAAGATGACAATGATCTCTAACTTTATCGTTATTTAATATTTTCTTACATATATGACAATTTTTTGCATTATTATATTGAGCTATTTCTATTGGGGTCATGAACATTTTCTTAACTTTTAGTAAATAATTTAAATAGATGTCTGTAGAATCTTCAACTATTTTTTGGATAAATACATTTGCCGAATCTTCACCAAAATAATGTCTATATAAGTTATTTTTCTTCTTAAAACTACAAGTAATAAAATAGCCGAATGCACACGCATGGTGTTTCTGTACATTTGTAGTGCTTATACTTACAGGATCGTGGAGTTTTTCTAAAATAGACTCGAAGTCTGCGTAGATGTAGATTGTAGTAGTTGTTGTACTTAATAATACATCCATCTTCGGGCATCCTGATGACTTTTTTACCACAAAAATGTTTATGTTGACTGTACACATAAGCATCATGTGTATCATAAAGGCAGGTGTTACAGATATTAATCTTACATCTGTGTGACGTCATGTTGGAACGAAGGAGTCTAAGGAAAAGAGGAAAATAAAGTAATATGTAAATTAATATAACAAGAAGTAACTTTTTAAATAGCGAACACATTTTGCATAAATGCACTAATGAAACTTACTTTGATATATCTTTGATGAGCACATAGTGGAAGTTCTCATTGGACTGGAGCAATAAGAGATTAATATGAATGTGTTTTTCTTCTTTTGTTATGTAGTATGGTCCTATTAGCGATGTTCCATTGTGACCAAATACGTTTATGCTCATATCATTTTGATTCATGAATTGTTTTATCTGCTTCAATGGGAGTGGAAACTCTAAGCCTACAAAATTTAATACAATTGCTTCTATATTAATATTCTCATCAGAAATGATTGCAATATGGTAATTTCTACAGTTTTTCCGTTGTTTAGGACTCAGACCACTATTTACATTCAAAGCCGCAATGAGAGACCATTTAAAGTAATAAATGTCATTATTCTCAACATTTATGCATGCACGTTTCATTGCAATATTTTTTGGGAGAGGGATAAAGCTCGTTCCTCTTATTATGGACGCCTTGTTTATATTAACTTCAAGGAAATTTATTGAAGTCAAAGTCCACCCGCTATCCCTCTCTTGAAATTCTTCCATTTTGGCTCTTAGCTCCTCCGTCTGTTTCTTGTACATGTCTTCTATGTCATCAGACAAAGTCACTAACATCATTTTCGAAATATGTACGAGTTTGGAAACATTCATCTCATCATTCACCATCTTCATATAATCACATGTGAGCTCCATATTAAATTTAAATGTAGTATGTATCCTACTACATTCATTGAGTTGTTGTACTATGGAGCTCTTGGCAGATTTCAGAAACTCCTCCGGAAACAAGATAGCCACATTTTTGTTGAGGAGGATATATGTCTCGATCCTTCCATTGAAGTTGCTTACTCTTTTAGTGAGAAAATCATCAATCCGTTCTTGGTGACAACTGTTTTTGTGTTTTGTGGTTCTGACATGAGCCATATAACTATTTGATGGGATCATCTCATCGCAATCCTCACAATATTTGTTTTGAAGATTTAGCTTACTGATTCCAAGGACAGCCTTTGATTGGTTAGCATACGAGTGCGTTTCCATATTCTGATTTAGTTTTGTTTGAGTTATAAAGACTTTATTGCATATGGTACAACTTGTAGTATTCATTTTATTTAATTAGTAGTTAGTTCGAGCACTTTTATAGTTTTTTTTTTTGGGATTTCAAACACTTTAGAAATTTTGGGTGGGAAACTAGGTTGTCACATGTTGAGATAACAGAGCAGACTGATGACAGTCTATATTATTTATTCTACTTATATACTTTATATGAGAATCGCGTAGTAGTTATCAAATCTAATGAAATTTTCGAGGACTTGTGGCTTCGCCGCGCTTTACCACAGTTATATATCTGTCCATTCCAACTTGGAACTTGGGTTTTGGGCTGTTCTTAACTTGAGTAAAAATTTGGTTAAGTAATGACCACGAGCCCGAAGCGGATGATATCGCCCGAAGCGGATGAAATGCCTGTTTAACTGTGAGTTCTGAAACTCACCATATACATAAATAATAAATTCGATGATTCTTTTTTTTAATGGCAAAGCCAATTTTTTGTCAGCGATCAACTTCGCTTTGTCATTAACATTACAGTTGCCTAGTACCTCTTATCAGTAATATCATCCCCTTCCGGATCGTGTCCATTCCTTAACAAAGTTATCACTACAGGTAACAGCAGCTCGAAACTCAAGGTACAAGTCAGAATGGAGAGATATATAACTATAGTAAAGCGTGGGCGAAGCCCGAATTCTTCAAAAATTTTATCCGCTCCAAAGATGTCTAGAGATAACAGCGCATCCTCAACTAATCGCCACAACCGTTTTAAAATTTTGCAAGATGAGAACGACAAACCCGATGTATCCTCGAAAAACTCAAATGCCCTTATTAAAAAATTAATTTCGGTCATTGGTGAAAATAAATTCCACATTGTCCCAATAAAACGTGGCAACATCGATAAAACGAAAATTCAAATTTATGATGAAAAGGATTTCCGCAAAATGGTTTCTGAATTTGAAACAAATAAAACAAGCTTCTACACATACCAGCTTAAGAGCGCTAAAGGCCTGCAGATCGTATTAAAGGGCATAGATTCTTATGTAGTCCCTAAAGAAATAAAAGATGCACTTGTCCTCCAGGGATTTAAAGTAAAGAATTTTTTTTTTTTTTTTAATACATTTATTTATTTATTGTATCTTCAATTATGAACTAACAATAAGTATTCAAATCTTAAATCTAAAATATAAGTATTAGGCCCGACCACTGTCGAACATAAACTTAGTGATAGTTATAAATAATACACATGTATTGATAATCACAAAAAAGAGAAAAAAAAATATTTTCAAGCAGTCCCATCTGGAGTGTTGAGTATAAGAGCCCTTGTGTCCTTCTATTTCAAGCGGATGTGGCCAGTAAAATTCAAGATGTTACGAGCAAGCGGATTAGGATGTGTCTCGAGTTTTCTTAAATATTTGCCTGCATACTTTGCTATTTCTTCAATCACTTGTGGCATATTCAAATCACGATGTATATTTAAGTTTTTGATGTACCATGAAGCCGATGTTATCAAACGTAAAATTTTGTTTTGCCTTCGTTGGATTCTCTGGACGTTAGAAGCTGAAGCAGTGCCCCATAACTGAATTCCGTAGCACCATATTGGCTTCAAAAGAGACTTGTATAATAAAAGTTTGCAGTCTAGGCTGAGTGTTGAATTTCTACCAATCAGCCAATATATCTGAGTTAGTTTAAGTTTCATTTGTACTAGTTTTGAGTCAATATGGTGTTTCCATGTAAGTCGTCGATCAAGGTGTATACCAAGGTATTTTACATGTGAATGCTGAGGAACAACTTGATTGTTGATTCGAATTGGGGAACAAGTATCTCTTCGCAGGGTAAATGTTACCTGAACACACTTTTGCTCGTTTACCTTAATTCTCCATAATTTTAACCATAGTTCCAGTTGTGTAATATGTTCTTGTAGATATCGGGAAGTCTCATTAGGATTTTCGTGCATACTTAGGCAGGCTGTATCATCGGCAAACGTAGATGTATGGATATTGCTGCTCAATGGCATATCACAAGTATAGATCAAATACAAAACTGGCCCCAGTATGCTCCCCTGTGGCACACCGGATAATATATATTCGGGCACACTCATGAATTCTCCTTCCACAACCGTGAACTTCCGGGTAGTAACTTTCTAATAAATTCGCCAAATTTATTGGTAGATATGATTTTAATTTTAAAATTAGGCCTTCATGCCACACTTTATCAAATGCCTGCGAAACGTCAATAAACAGTGCAGAACAGTACTTCTTTTCTTCAAATGTTCTTCATATACATTGAACCAATCTATGCGTTTGTTCAATGGTGCTATGCTGACTTCTAAAACCAATATGATGGTCTGGGATGCACCCTCTACTACAATTTGGACATGAGCAGTTTTTCGAAAAGTTTTGACATTGTTGATAGCAGACTTATTGGCCTGTATGATTCTGCCTTGGTAAGATCTTTGCCCGGCTTTGGAATCATTTTAACTTTGGCAAGCTTTCAGCTGTGGGGATAATACTCTATTCGTAAAATGGCATTAAAAATTAATAACATGATTCTAAATGCAATACGAGGCAATTTTATTAGCATTTGGTTACTAATTCCATCAATACCCGTGTGTTTTTTCGGATTGAGTTCAGCAATTAGATTTTGTACATCACACATTTTAAATTTTATGGGTCGAGTGGGTAGCGCAACTACACTCGGGAAATCAACAACACCAGTACATGTGTTTGGGGTAAATACGGATTTTAAATGCTTTGCAAACAAGTTACCTTTTTCAATATCACTCCTGGCCCAAACTCCGGTAGAAGTGCGCAGAGGTGGTTTAAACTCAACGGGTGTTTTAATTCTTTTCGCAGCGCGCCACAAAGAATAATTAGATGCTGGGGTGACATCGAGATTTTCTAGATAGTTTTTAAGAGATGCAGTTTTTTCATATGCACGCAGTTCTTGGAGTCTTTTAGTGCAATCTTTTAATCTAATTTTATTTTGGGGTGATCTGTGCTGTTGCCATTCTCTTCTAGCTCTTCTTTTTGCACATACGAGAAGTTCAATATCTGTAGAATATATTCTGTTAAACCCAGTCTGCGGATGGGAGGAAGTGGCATGTTCAGCTGCCTGCTTAATATTTTTGTTAAGATTAGCAATATTAGATTCAATATCGTCATGAGTTCTTAGCTTAATGTTTTCAGTACAATGACTACTAAGATATTTCTTGAATCGCAGCCAATTAACACGACTGACCATTTTCACATATGAGTGAGGTAGAGCACTTCTCAGTGGGCTACAGATTGTAACGATCGTGGGAGAGTGATCGGACGATAGATCTAGGGAAGCTTCGACGTAAATTAATTCCCTAGAAATATTTTTCATGACGCCAAAATCTATAACATCCGGAATTTTATGTATGTCAGTAGGCCAGTAAGTGGGCTCCCCACTCGAAATGACGTCCAAGCCCATTTTTGAAATTGTGTTGAACAACGCTCGTCCTCTAGGTGTGATAATCTAAGAGTGGAGTAAATTGATGATATGACAAAATTTGTGCAAAAATTTTCGATACAAAAATTCTTTGCTTGTAGATGTTCTTCACAAATGTTGTCAAGAATATAATGCTTGAGTCTTGACTTTATTAAAATTGCTGATCCCCCGCAAGCTCTTCCTCTTGGGTCCTTTGAATCATATAAAATGTAGCCATTAATTTTGAATAGGCTTCTTGAAGTCAAATGAGTCTCAGAAACCAACATTATATCAATATTTTTTTCCGTGAGGAAGTGCTCAAGTTCAAGTTTTATGTTGGCGAAAGCCGTTTGCGTTCCAGCAACTTATCTTTAACGTGTTCATGGCTTGTTAACTAATGTTCGAAGCAGTGTATACTGAATTCGTAGCATTTCTTGCATCATGCTAGTCATATTTGTTGTAAAATTATTTATAGTTAGCACTAGATTCTCAATAGTAGCTTCAAGGCGACTAAAATTAAAGCTTGAGTTTGCATTCGTTGAATTATTTTGAGGCGGAATATTTTGTGTGGGAATATAACTAGTCTTAGCTGCATCGGCAAACGATACACGTGAAGTGACAGGTTGTCTCATTTGAGCAAAAGTGGCGGAGTAAGCGTTTGCTGTTTGTGCTGGAGCTAATTTAGGTTTTTGCCCCATAGTCTGCTTAACGAAAGAATAGACAGGACATCCTCTGTAGTTAGCGGTGTGATTACCTCCACAATTACTACATTTTTTTTCTGCTAGATCTTTAGGCTTAGTACAACCAGCAGTACCGTGCAATTCACCGCAGATAACACAAACTGAAGGTAACTTGCAGTAAGTTTTTGTGTGACCATATTCTTGACAATTATGGCACTGTACGGGTCCAGAACGCTTGTGTGGTTCTTCAACTGTTATTTTTCGATATAAGAGATATTTCAAATTCTAAATTGGATGAGTCTGGTTTTTTTTCAATTTTATATCGTTCGGCTCAAGTTCGACGCGAAATAGAGGTTAAGAAATCTTCTCCCTATTTATTATGTTAGATACATTTTTTACCTTAAATCCCTGGAGGACGAGTGCATCTTTTATTTCTTCGGGAGAAACATAGGAATCGATGCCCTTCAATACGATCTGCAGGCCTTTAGCACTTTTAAGCTGATATGTGTAGAAACTTTTCTTACTTTTTTCAAATTCAGTAATAAGTTTGCGAAAATCTTTTTCTTCATAAATTTGAATTTTGGTTTCATCAATGTTACCACATTTTATTGGAACGATGTGAAATTTATTCTCACCAATGACTGAAATTAAATTTTTTATAAGAGCGTTTGAATTTTTTTCTTTCAAATAGATTGGAGGCGGCTTGGATGTTTTGTTCGTAGATACATCGGGTTCGTTGTTGTCAACTTGTAATATTTGAAATCGATTTTGGCGGTTAATATAGGATACGCTGTTATCCCTAGACATTTTTGGAGCAGATGAAATTTTCGAAGACTTTGGGCTTCGTCCGCGCTTTACCACTGTAATATATCTGTCCATTCCCACTTGGACCTTGGGTTTTGGGCTGCTCTTAACTTCAGTAAAAACTTGGTTAAGTGATGACCACGAGCCCGAAGGCAACGGTAATGTTAACGAATCACTAGTTGGCATTGGACAAAGCGAAGTTGATCGCTGACGAAAAAGTGGCCTCGCCGTTAAAAATAGTCTACTATCAGATTTCTTATTTATTTTGTTATCATTAAGAGCTTCAGAGCTCTCAGTAAGTCTATCACCAGATTTTTTATTTTTATTATTTTCATTAAAAGCTTCAGAACTCACAGTAAAATAGGCATTTCTGCCATTAGAACTCACTTCACAGTTATTTGTTTTTGAGGTACTCATATAGAGTATTCCTCAAGGGCACTTTGTTTGTTTTTTGTTGTTTTTGTTTACGGTTTTTTATTTTTGTTATTTATAACTATGTAAAAAAATATTAGCAACGCAAATAAAGTTTAATTTAGCAAAAACAATATGTATTCCGAATATTTTTTCGTTTGATTTTTTTTTTGTTTAGTATGAAATAAAAACTCCGCTAAATCGACTATTCACTATGAATGTACAACGAGAAGAGGGAAAGTAAAGAATGTATCAAACATATTTAACAAAGAAAAAGTACCCCAACCCCTATTTCATGTTGAACTGGAGCCAAATGATATACAGTTGAAAAAAAACGAGACTCATCCTATTTATAGCCTTAAATACCTTTTATACAGAAAAATCACAGTTGAAGAGCCACATAAGCGTGCAGGTCCCGTGCAGTGTCATAATTGCCAAGATTATGGCCATACAAAAGCTTACTGCAATTTACCTAAAGTGTGTGTTATCTGCGGTGAATTGCACGGCACAGCAAGTTGTACCAAACCAAAAGATCAAGCGGAAAAAAATATGCAGTAATTGTGGAGGTAATCACACCGCTAACTACAGAGGATGTCCTGTGCACTCTTTCGTCAAGCAGGCTATGGTGCAAAAACCTAAATTAGCTCCAGCTCAACCATTAAACGCGTACTCCGCCACTTTTGCTCCAGTGAGCCAACCAGTTACTTCACGTGTATCGTATGCCGATGCTGCTAAGGCTAGTTCTATTCCCACACCAAATGTTTCACCGCCAAATAATTCAACGAACGCAAATTCTAGCTTTAACTTTAGTCGCCTTGAATCTGGTGCAAACCATAAACAACTTTACCACAAATATGACTAGCATGATTAAAGAAATGCTGCGAATGCAGAATACACTGCTTCAAGCATTAGTTAACAAACCATGAACATGTTAAAAATATGTTTCTGGAACGCAAACGGCATTCGCCATCATAAAAATGAACTTGAGCACTTCCTTATGGAAAAAAATATTGATATAATGTTGGTCTCTGAGACTCATTTGACTTCAAGGAGCTTATTTAAAATAAATGGTTACACTCTATATGATTCAAAGGACCCGAGGGGGAGAGCATGCGGTGGGTCAGCAATTCTAATTAAGTCAAGACTCAAACACTATGTCCTTGATTACATTTGTGAAGAACATCTACAAGCAACAAATATTTGTGTCGAAAATTTTGTTACAAATTTCGTGATATCATCAATTTACTCCCCTCCCAGATTCGCAATTACTGAGGATCAATTCGAGGAATTCTACAAATCTCTTGGCCCTTGTTTTGTAGCAGCTGGGGACTACAATGCAAAACATACGTTCTGGGGTTCGCGTCTTATTACACCTAGAGGTAGGGCGTTGTTCAAAACAATTTCAAAAGTGGGTTTGGATGTTATTTCAAGTGGGGAGCCTACTTACTGGCCTACTGACGTACGAAAAATTCTGGATGTTATAGATTTCGGCGTCATAAAAAGTATTTCTAGGGAATTAATTCACGTTGAAGCTTCCCTAGATCTGTCGTCTGATCACTCTCCCACGATCCTTACAATCTGTAGTCCACTGAGAGGCGCTTTACCTCACCCATATGTCAATATAATAAATCGTGTTAATTGGCTGGGATTCAAAAAATATCTTAGTAGTCATTGCACGGAAAATATTACGCTAAGAACACCCAATGATATTGAATCGAACATTGCAAATTTTAACGAGAATATTAAACAAGCTTCTGAACATGCCACTACCTCCCATCCGCATACTGGGCTTAATAAAATTTATTCTACAGACGTTGAACATCTCGTACGTGAAAAATGAAGAGCTAGAAGGGAATGGCAACAGCACAGATCACCTCAACACAAAATCAGATTTAAAGAGTGCACTAAACGACTCCAAGAGTTGCTTGCATCTGAAAAAACTGCATCTTTCCAAAAATTATCTGGAAGGCCTTGATGTCACACCAGCATCTAATTACTCTTTGTGGAACGCTGCTAAAAAGTTTAAAACACCCGTTGAGTTTAAGCCACCTCTGCGCACATCTACCGGAGGCTGGGCAAGAAGCGATACTGAAAAAGGTAACATATTTGCTGAGCATTTAAAATCCGTTTTTACACCAAATACATGTACCGGTGTTGCTGATTTGCGAATGTAGTTGCTTTACTCCCTCGACCCTTAAAATTTACGATGTGTGATGTACAAAAACTAATTGCCGAACTCAAGCCGAAAAAAGCTCCCAGTATGGATGGAATTAGTAACCAGATGCTGATTAAGTTACCTCGTACTGCAATTAGAATCCTGTTATTCATTTTTAATGCCATTTTACGACTGGAGTATTATCCAGACTGCTGGAAGCTTGCCAAGGTTAAAATGATTCCAAGGCCAGGTAAAGATCTTTCCAAGGCTGAGTCATATAGGCCAATAAGTTAACTGTCAACAATGTCAAAGCTTTTTGAAAAGCTACTCATGACAAAATTGTCTTCAATTTTAACTGATAATGGGTGCATCCCGGACCATCAATTTGGTTTTAGAAGCCAGCATAGCACCATTGAGCAAACGCATAGATTGGTTCAATTTATCAGAAAAACATTTGAGGAAAAGAAGTATTGTTCTGCCGTGTTTATTGATGTTTCTCAGGCATTTGATAAAGTGTGGCATGAAGGCCTGATTTTGAAATTGCAGACATACTTACCAATAAACATTCTAAATCTTTTGGAAAGTTACATTGTTGCACGAAAATTTACAGTTGTGGAAGGACACTTTATGAGTATGCCTGAAACTATCTCATCCGGTGTGCCACACGGGAGTATACTTGTGATATGCCTGTGAGCAGTAGTATCCACACTTCTACATTTGCCGAAAATACCACCTACCTTAGTATGCACGAAAACCCTGATGAGGCATCCCGAAAACTCCAGGAACACATTAGCCAGATGGAACTATGGTTAAACTTATGGAGAATTAAGGTAAATGAACAAAAGTGTGTCCATATAACATTTACCTTACGAAGAGATACTTGTTCCCCCATTCGGATTAATAATCAAGTTGTTCCTCAACATTCACATGTGAAATATCTTGGTATACACCTCGATGAACGGCTTACATGGAAATATCACATTGACTATAAGTTAACTCAAATGAAACTAAAATTAACTCAGGTACATTGGCTGATTGGCAGAAATTCAACACGCAGCCTAGACTGCAAACTTTTAATATACAAGTCGCTTTTAAAGCCAATATGGTGTTACGGTATCCAGTTATGGGGCACTGCTTCTGCTTCCAATGTAGAGAGAATCCAACGAAGACAAAACAAAATTTTAAGGTTAATAACATCTGCTCCATGGTACATTAAGAATGCAAATATACATCGTGATTTAAATATGCCACTAGTGACTGAAGAAATTGCAAAATACGCAGGCAAATATCTAACTAAACTCGTGTCACATCCTAATCCGCTTGCTCGTAACATTTTGAACTTTACTGGACACATCCGCTTAAAAAAGAGAGATACAAGGGCTCTAATACTAAACACTCCGAATGAAGTTGCTTGAAAAAATTTTTTTTTATTTGCTTATCACTACTTATGTATTATTTACAACTATAACTTAGTTATGTCTGGCATTGGTCGGGCCTAGTAATTCTATGTTAGATTTAAGATTTGAATACTTATTGTTAGTTCATACATGAAGATACAATAAATAAAAAAATGCATAAAAAAAACTAATGTATGTTTTGTATTTACTTAGGCTAGTTATAAATATTCAAGAGATCAAATAGTTTTATCTCTACCAATTTTAGAAATGTAATATTTTATTCTTGTGTATGTTTTGTATTTATTTAGGCTAGTTATAAATATTAAAAAATAATATGAAAATAACCCTGAAAAATAAATGAAAGCAATTAGATAAGAAATGAGTTCAATATTAGATTTAAGATTTTCATCGTTAGTATATAAGCAGGAATATTTTGAAAATAAAACAGTGTCTTACAAACATTGAACCTGTTAAATAGTTTAATTTAACATTTGGTCCTTCGACAAAAAGAACTAGTGACTAAAAAAAAATATTATTAAAAAATTGGCATTATATAAATATTAAAATGGCAAATAAAGAAAAGCTTTTCGAAAGGTAAAAAGAATTGAGCGACGAAATTGTTGCTATTCGGGAAAAGCTGGCTCAAAAAACAATACGTAGTACGAGACTTCCAGAAATCAATAAAAGAGTAAATAAAATTGAAATTGAATTTGCGGAAAATAACACAAAACTTCTGGCATATGGCATTACATCAGATTATTTTGAAAAAAATTACTATGAGACATTATCAGGAATTCTAACAGAGATTTAACTTCTAATAAAAGATGCCATGAAGCAAGAAGAATCAAATAACGTTCCAGAATCTTCTCAAACATCAAGAGAAAACAATAAATTAGAAAAATTAATAATTACTGGTTCAGATGAGGAATTATGGGAACAATTTGTTGAAATGGCAGATTGGTTAACTGACTGGTATGATGAAATATCAGCTAATGTGGCCGACATTTCCAACAAAAAACTTCAAATAAAAGAAAAATATTTAGAAGCTAGATATCAGAAGCTTCAAAGTATGTATCACAACTTAAGTGAATCAAAAAAGCCAAAAAATATGCATCAAATTATGCTAAATGCCGAAAACACATATTTTAGTGCTCTCGAGCTTATTACAGATTGCATGAATGAGCTAATGCAACAACAAAGCAACATAAATAAAGAAGAATATGCAAACTCAGCACATTTAGGAAAAATTGAAATTCCTGGATTTAGTGGCAATATAAATGAATGGTCATCATATCATGATTTGTTTAAAAGCCTGGTACATGACAACAAGAACCTTTCTAATGTCGAAAAGATGTACAGGTTAGTAACATCACTTAAAGGTGAAGCTAAAAAATTAGTGCAACATCTAAAAATCACCAACAACAACTATCAAGCAACGTTCGACATTCTCAAACAAAGGTACGAAAATCGTAGATTGTTATTTACAAATCAAGTAGATATTTTACTTGATCAACCAATGGCTAATAGCGAATCATCAGCAAGCTTGAAGCAGCTATTAGATACAACAAATAGCTGTATTTATGCTCTTAAAAGTATGGACATTAAAATAGAAGATGCTGAACCGTTAATAGCGCGTATTGTTATCAGAAAATTAGATAAAGACGGTTTGCGATATTACGAACAAACAGTCAAAAAATCTAAAGAAATTCAAAGTCTTAAGGACATATTAAGTTTTTTGGAACAACAAGTTCAAGCATTAGAAGCAGCTTCCAAAGGGCAAGAAAAAAGAGTAAATAAAAAACTATTTGAAACTGGAAAAGTTTCTAATGTGATGTACTCAATGAGAAAATGTTGTTTACATTGCAATATGGATAACCATACAACTGTGATTTGCAGAAAATTCTTGGCATTACCGATTTATGAACGAAGAAAACTTGCTTACAATAATAAATGGTATTTTAAATGCTTGGATCATAAAAACAACAAGTGGTGTTCAAATAATGTTAAATGTTGTTATTGCAATAAAGGTCATCATAAGATTTTACATCTGAATGAAGAAAAAATTAAAGAATCAAAACCTAACAATTCAGCAATGACTACCAAAAATTTATCAACTTCAGTACTTCTAGCAACTGCACAGGTAAAAGTACATGCAACGAATGGGGAATCAGTAATTCTTAGAGCATTAATCGATCAGGGTTCTCAAGTAACAACAATATCAGAAGAAGCATCCCAGATGTTATCATTGCCACGTATTAAATGCAAAACAGAAATTCATGGAATTGGCAGTACTCTGGTTGGACTGTCTAAAGCGAAAACAAAATTAATCTTGAAACCAAGATTTATAAGTAACCATGAAATCGAAGCAAATTCCCTTATTTTGCCAGAATTAACGGGGGCACATCCAAATCAGTCATTTGAAATTAATATTGAAGATTGGAACAACTTTATTCTGGCGGATCCAGCATTCAATAAATCTGATCGAATAGATATTGTTATTGGAGGTGACATTATACCTCATATATTGCAAGAAGGAATACACAAAAAATGTAGTATCTTAGCACAATCAAAAATTTTTCGCGGGATATTGTCTGGAGTAATTAGCAAAGCTGCAAAACCATCAAAAGTATTGGCAGCTATAACTAACTTAGAAAGGTTCTGGGAGTTAGAAGAACTTCCTGAGATAGACGAATGCCGTGAAGATGAATTTTGCAAAAAACATTATGAGAAAACAACCAAAGTTGATGCAAAAGGCCAGTAGTTAAATTGCCGCTTAAAGAAGACCACGAGTTGGGAGATTCCAGAAGGCAAGCAATGGCAAGGTTTTTGTCTCTTGAGAGAAAATTCAATCGAGAGACGGAACTAAAAAAAAATTACGTAAAATTTATGAACGAGTATTTAAAACTTGGCCATTTAGAAAAGGTAGAGGAGAAGTGCAGCGGGAAGCATTATTTGCCACACCAACCTGTAATAAGAGAAAACAGCTTAACAACAAAATTGTGTGTGGTGTTCGACGCGTCTGCTAAAACAACAAATAAAAGAAGTTTAAACGATGTGATGTTTGCAGGTCCTAAACTACAAAAAGACGTTTTCGATATAATAATAAAATGGAGGCTATGGAGATATGTTATCATAGCTGATGTTGAAAAGATGTACCGTCAGGTAAAAATAGCAAACGAAGACCAATTGTATCAACATATATTATGGAGAGAAGACAAATGCAATCCTATAAAAGAGTATAAATTAACAACTGTAATATATGGCATGTCATCGGCACCATTTTTAGCAGTAAGATCACTGTTCTAAATTGCTGACCACATTTCAATTAAAGATGAAATAATTAAGAAAATAATAAAAGAAGACTTCTATATGGATGATCTAATGACAGGAGCAGATGATGCTCAGCAATGTAAAAACATACAGCATCATATACAAACACAGCTAAGTAATTTTGGTTTCAATTTACGTAAATGGGTCTCAAATCACAAAGCAATTTTAAATCATGAAGACATCACCAAGGAAAATACAGTCATTCAAATAAAAGATGACGAAACTGTCAAAACTTTAGGCCTAAAATGGGAACCGGCCAAAGACGAGTTCCATTTTGGGGTAAATTTTACACAGAACTATAAAATAACGAAAAGGCGAGCTCTTTCAGATGTGGCGAAAATCTTTGATCCTTTGGGTTGGATGTCTCCGATTACTGTACTAGCGAAACTATTTATTCAAAAACTATGGTTGCAGCAGTCTTCCTGGGACGAAGTGTTATCAGATGAGTTTTAAGATGAATGCTATGAATTTTCAAAACATGTAATCGCTCTTCAAAAAATCCATATCCCAAGATGGGTAAAAACAACGTGCGAGATTAAATTGGAAATTCACGGGTTTTCAGATGCTTCTGAAAAAGCTTATGCAGCTGTAGTTAAACAAAATGAATCGGTTAAGCTACTAACAGCTAAAAGTAAAGTAAACCCGATTAAAAACAGGAAGACTCTGCCAAAATTAGAACTGTGCGCTGCTCATCTTCTAAGCAAGCTCTTACATAGAGTGTTTTTAATCGACAATACAGAGTTTATGCATGGAATGATTCAACTATAACATTAGGTTGGATTCACAACAATAAAAATAAAGAAAAATTTGTAAGAAACAAAGTGAACGAAATAAATACGAATTTGCCTGAGGCGTCATGGCATCATATAAGCAGTAAAGAAAATCCTGCAGATGTAGCTTCTAGAGGTGTTAATGCTGAAAAATTAATACATCACTCTTTGTGGTGGAATGGTCCTAAGTGGTTATTGAAGTCTTCCGAATTCTGGCCGAAATACGAAGATCCAAAAACAACAAATACATTGATGATTGCTGTGAGGTTGGCCAGCTGTAATGTTATTAACAACTTAACATGCAAATACTCTAAACTAGGCAAATTACGAAGAATTGTTGCTTATATACTTCGTTTTGTAAATAAATTAAGGAAGAACGGAAAATATCCACAGCATCTGACCGTTCCAGAACTTGAAATGGCAGAGAAGATAATAATTGCATAATTAATAATAATTCTGATTTACATTATAATCACAAACATCCCACAATTTTACAAAAGTCTGAACTTTCATCTTTAATAATTCATCAGACACACATGTTCACGCTCCATGGTAGGAATCAACGCAAATATTGGATATTGGGATTAAAAAATGCAGTAAAGAAGTGTTTTGGAAGCTGTACAACATGCATTCGCTATCAACAAAATATATCTAAACAACTAATGGGTAATCTACCAGATTATAGAGTGAATGTTTCACATCCTTTTTCTCATACGGGAGTAGATTACGCTGGACCGATACATTTAAGGTGTTCAAAAGGAAGAGGCCAGAAAAGCTACAAGGGCTATATTGCAGTGTTTGTCTGTATGGCAACAAAGGCAATTCACTTGGAAGTCGTGAGTGATTTGACCACAGAAGCATTCCATGCGACTTTGAGAAAATTCTTTGCAAGAAGAGGCATTAGTTCCCACCTGTATTCTGATAATGGAACTAATTTTGTGAGTGCTAGTAAAAAGTTAGATGCTGATTTTAAAGCAGCAGTTAAAAACAATAGTACACTTATTCCTATTCTGGCTGAACAAAAAATTAATTGCCATTTTATTCCCCCAGCAGCTCCTCACTTTGGTGGGATTTGGGAGTCTGGAGTAAAATCGATGAAGTATCATCTAAAAAGAATAATTGGCGAAACAAAATTGACGTTTGAAGAATTAGGTACTTTGCTGGCACAAATAGAAGCTGTTTTGAACTCCAGGCCTTTGGTTGAAGTGAATGCTGAAGATATTGATGCAGCCGATGTTTTATCTCCGGGTCACTTTCTCATTGGAAGACCAGTAATAGAACCCGGGGAGAATATAGAAAGCGCAGATTCATTGTCACTAAATATATGGAAGCTTATTCAGCGGTTAAAAAAAGATTTTTGGAAGCGCTGAAAGGAAGAGTACCTTGTAAAGATCCAGCAACGAAATAAGTGGAGGCATTCAGCTAATAATTTGAAAGAAGGAGCAGCAGTTCTGGTCAAAGATGAAAATACTCATCCAGGAAGATGGCCTCTTGGAAGAATAACGGAAGTACACGAAGGATAGGATGGGAAAGTTCGAGTGGTTGAGATAAGGTATCAAAATAATATTCTAAAATGACCAATCCATAAGGTAATCCAGCTACCGGACGCAGAAAATTTCAACGAAGACAATCAGGATGGAGCGAGAAGTTTCCATACAAGAATTGAACGACCGAACGGAAGTAACTGTCTGAAAGCCCTTTTATTATGGTGTATGTTCTTGATGTTAACAGTAGGAGTAGTAAACTCTGCATCACTAAAGTATGGTATGTGTGCTGAAATAAAGGAAATAGCCCTGGATACAGCGCTGCATCTGGATAATATTGGAACGATGAACATTGTAAACTCTAAATGGACCTTAATAGTACATTATTATTTAGATCAATATTTTGAAGAGATAAAACGAAACAAAAGACTGAAAGAAAAACTTGAAGACCAATGTTCCAAGTTAAGAAATTATAAAGAGGCTTGCGAAATGATAGTATGGTCAGTCAATAGAAGATTCAGCTAATAGATCAAAATAACAATCTGTTGCTAAAGAAGGAAAGACAAAAAAGATCGCCATTTGAATTTGTTGGCTCGATTTATCATATACTTTTTTGAATGATGGATGCAGAGGACCGGAAATTAATGGAAGAAAATATGAGAAATATTTTCCAGAATGAGGATAAATTACAACAGCTCGCGAAGCAGCAGACATCCATTGTGAACTCTACAATAAATGTGCTAAAGAAAACAACTGAGGAAGTAAACGATAACTTCAGTAAAATGTACCAGCAGTTGAAGCGGTGCTATGAGGAAGTGCAAAACGACACCAATACTGAGCGATTGATTGTTATGTCTCAAGTGATGACTACTCAGCTACATTTAATGATCGATGAGTGCAATGAAGTTCAGTCATCTATTATCAATTTGTTAATTGATGTTAACCACGGCCATATCAATTCAGATCTTACAACTGCTGCACAAATGCAGCAGGAACTGTCAAACATTGAAAAACTATTACCGAAGGATCTGATTTTGCCCGGAACAAAAACAGGTACAGAACTGAAAGAAATTTACAGTTCTATGGTGGCTAGGGGTATTGTGATGGATAACCGTTTGGTAATACAGGCAGAAATACCATTGTATAACATACATTCTTCAGAAATTTACGAAATCATTAGGCTTCCAGTTGATGAAAATGGCACTGCAATGATACCTATAGTAGACGGTGATTACATCGTATATAATTTTGCAACGAACTTATATTTTTTGATGTGGCAATCTCAGCTTAATGTTTGTACAAAAAACCATCAAGGAAAATATAACTGTAAAGAGAAATTTCCTTGGAAACCTGCGGTAGAGCGATCTTGTGAAGTTTCAGCTTTAAAACAATCCAGGCATGCTGAGTGTTATTTTCAGGAAACTCAGTAGGGTGTTGATGAGAGTTCTGGAAACAAGAGCAGGGAGCAAAAAATTTGTACTAATTTTGTATGGCATGAACGATGAAAAACTGTGTAATGCACATTTGGCAACACTGGTCAGTTGAAGGTGTGGTTAAAATAGGGTGGCACTTATATACCTGGAAGTTTTTGAAATTGTGTGTGAGTAATGAGATTCGGCAACTGGGCTGGCACGACTTGGCTTGGCTTGGCTTGGTTTGGCTTGGCTTGGCTTGCCTGGGTTTGGCCGGGGTTTGGTCGGGGTTTGGGCGAGGGTTTGGCTGGGGTTGGTTAGGATTTGTATACTAATTTTGTATGAGAAAAGTAACAACGATGATATAAGTGTATTGTTGTTCTGTTGTTAAAAGTTCTGTTGTGGTTTTTTCGTTGATATGTATGAATGTGTTTGGTATGTACCTACAAGTTTTTAAAATTGTGTGTAATCAGATTCGGTTTCTGTTGTAGTTTTTTCATTGATATGTATGAATGTGTTTGAAACAGTTGATTTAATTAAATTGTTTGAATACAAAAGCTTGACTCTAACCATACACAACAAAGCTGATTAGAAATAAAAATCAAAACAATACTATTTATGTATATATGTATATTTTATTTGTTAATTTGTTTGAAAATTTTATAATATAATAAAAAATCGTAAAAAAATAAATCTCATATTGAAGTATATATATATATATATATATATATATATATATATATATATATATATATATATATATATATATATATATATATATATATATATATATATATATATGTATATATATATGTATAATATTATTGAAGTTCATCTTTATTGATCCAAGAATTATGTTGATTGGAAAATCCCAACCATTTTACGTACGCCTGGTGTCCCTTAGTTTTAATAACATTTTCAATCAAGTATGTATTTGGAAAATGTGTCTTTAATAGTTCATGTTCATAGAATCCACCAACAATCGGATTCATTTGATAGTCTTCTTCTGTAAGGTACGAATTTTAAAAATTTCAGTTGTCCAGTTTGGAGTATATCCTTTTGAAAAAATATGTTTATATTTGCTAATTCGAACGTGATCTCCAACTTTTAGTTTACCAAATTTATATATTTTGGGATGATTATAGACTTGTTTTAGTATAGAACTTTCATTTTCTGTGTTAACAGACTTTGGCGTCATTCCAATTGTTCTATGCTTTTTATTATTATATTGATTAATTAAATCCTTACATATATGTATCCATTGATAATTTCCTTGTAGACTAAAATTTTTCCACATCATTCCTTTTAGTGTTCTATTAAATCGTTCTACAATAGACGCTTTCATGATACTATATGTAGAATAGTGGTTGATATTATGTTTTATCATCAAGTTTTGAAATATTTTATTATAGAACTCTTTACCATTATCTGTTTGCAAGTTTTTTGGAATTCTCTTTAGCGAAAAAATAGATTGCATAGCATTGGTTATATCTTCACTACTTTTAGATTTTACGGGTACAGCCCAAGCAAACTTTGAGAATGTATCTATAACTGTTAAAATAAATCTATAGCCTTTGTTATATTTTGAGTAAACACCCATTTCAACAAGATCTGCTTGCCAAAGATCATCAATTCCCTTGATCACCACTCGACGTCGAATGAAATTTCTACGTGCTTGCTTATGAAGCTCCTGAACCACTTCTTGTCGCTCCATTTCTAACGTCTATCTTAGATTACATCAATTTAAATGCTGCTGATATTGAATTTAAATCAAAAACGTTTTACATATCTATGTTTTAATGGTTTGTAATGAGCTTCGTTTTTTCATTTAGACGTTCTTCAACTGAATCAATTTTGTAATTAAATAATGATGTCATTTCTCTTAGTGATTGATTGAGATTATTTTGTATTATACTTTGATCATGTATTAATTTACTTAAACGTGTTTCTACATTATCAAATTTTTCTGTAATCAGCACGTTTTGTTGTTGTATTATTTCGTTAAAACGATCCTCCATTCCCTTAATTCTCTCCATGTACATTGTATCCAGTTGTTTCTTTATTTCACTTAAATAACTTTTCATGTAAATTTTGTTTACAGCATCGTTTTCCAATACAGGACTAGCAATATTTTTTATTCTCCGCAAGTTAAAGTTGAAATTACGATCACTATCCAAATGAATCTTGAAATGTTGATTTTGGTATCTTACAGATTTTTCAATATAATGTCCAAACTTATCGATAGCCATTTTATGAATATGAATTGTTAAACATTTATAAGACTATTTATATAATAATTTGTGCTTCTCTCAATTCCTCAATAATTGATACAATTTCATTATTATGATTTGAGTGACCAGCTGTTGTTGATGAAATCAAAAGACGCAATCTATCAACCAATTCATTAGGATCATCCCAATAAACATAATTATGCTTTTTTCTATTCAATTTCATTAAACCTTTTCCCTTATGAATTTTCTGTTGTTTAAATAGGTTTTTGATAATCGTTGTATATTTAATTGAACGATTTCCTTTAATTTGTCCATTAATACTGTTATTTCGTTTATGGACATTAGTCATCTCCAATATTTGTTTATAATTATTTAAATCTGTTTTATTATAACTGATTGGGTTCTTATAAACTAACAATTCATATAAGCCTGATGTGAAGGGCCATTTTAAATTACCTACAGTAATATTGGTTGAATTGAAAGCGATGGGTTCATTACCCAGTCTCCATATTTGATTTTTATCCTTATGAGGACCATAGGTTTTATCATATATATTTAAGTTAACCCTTGATAAATTATATTGAATACTTTGATTGGGATGTATTGCAATGGTGTTATCATCATCATTGTTATCATCCTCATTATCAACATTATCATTATTATCATCATCATCATCATCATCATGGTCATCATGATCATTTTCATCATCAAATGATTGAAACGTGTTTGAACTTTTCTCGATTTTCTTGTTATTAAAGTTTGGAGAAAACGTGTTATAATCAAGCTTACTCTTTTTATATGGTGTACTGAAGGCAACTTTATTATTCTCAAGATCATGTTTAAAAGAGTTATCTGGATATTTTTCATGTTTTATAATGTTACTATTAGTTGATTGGACTAATTCTTTTAATGGTTTTGATATTGGTTTAAATGTCTTTTCCAACAATTCATCATTTGCAATTTCTCCAAGCAAAATATTCTTATATTTCTTTTTTAAAATATTTCGAGTTTTAATAAGATTATTAACTAGATTTGTGTTCATATTTATAGATTGAATTAGAAACAGATTCAAAACAGATCAGTTTAGCAGTTAGCGGTAGATTCAAAACAGACCAGTTTAGCAGTTAGCGGTTTAATAGTTGAGAAGCTATTAGTTTAATAATTAATCTTGTACTGATTTTAAAATATCTGTAATATTTCTTTTATAGATTTATAAATATATCGAAACCTTTTCTATATCGACCATTATTCATAGGATCATCTTTGTTAATAACTAGAAAACCATATTTTTCTTTCCAACACTCGGCACATAACTTATGAAATGTTTTTAAAGTCATATCAGAACCAACATGATCATTGTAAATATGCTTAATATTCATTACATCCTGTTTAAAAATTATAATCATATTTGCATTATCGCGAATCAAGTGTTTTGGTATACGTGTATAAGTTTGACATAAATAAAAACTATCAATATCTTTATGACGACCCATACAGAAGTAAGAACGTACATGATTTTGTTTCTCACAAGCTATATCATCGAATATAAATATTGAATTCGGTTTAACTTCGTCTGGGGATAGAACATCATCATTATTAGAAAATGATGAAAAATTTATCTCCTTAATGGGTTTAATTAGACTTTCTAAGTACTTATATTTCGGTTGTTGTGTTGACTTTGAATATAAGTAAATATTTTTAAATTTCAATCCATGAGGACTTTCAATAAGACTGATCATAACATTTTTTTTTCCGCAATTTGATGGACCCACAATAAGAGCTCGAATAGAATTCGGTAGTAATGAACTATGACGAATTTTATTTGATGAATCGAACTTTGATTCGATATTCTTTACATCAATCCTTTTATGTTGTTTAAAAAAACACATTCTGAAATCTAATGATAACATAATATATAAACCAGTCTCTTTTATTTGTTTTCAATCAATTTAATTTCAATCTTTAATCGATAAAGTATCAATAGATATGACAATCATTTATAAAAAGTTATTTAGTCGCCATCCATCCTTCATTGGTAAAGGTTTTCTAAATAAAATAATTAATAAACTTCCCATTGAACTTCATCTACCCGGTTATCAATTTTGCGGACCTGGTACAAAATTAAAGAAACGTTTAGCTAGAGGTGATCAAGGAATCAATCCAGAGAGCACGATATAGCATACTCAAACAATAAAGATTTAGATAAAAGACATATTGCTGATAGAATTTTAACTGAAAAGGCTTGGCAAAGGGTCAAAGCAAGCGATAGTAGTTTGGGTGAAAAATCAAACGGTTGGTTTGTTGCTACTGCAATGAAAACAAAAACAAAATTCGGAATGGGTAACGTTATTAGTAAAACTAAAAGATTGTCTCCAGTAAATACCCACAAACTATTTACACATGCATTGAAAAGTGCAAGAAAGAATATAAAAAAAGTGAAAACTTGAAAGATGCTATAAAGATTTCACGAAAAGTTGTAAACAATATTTTCAAGGGGAAGAAAAAATCGTTAATAAAAACACCTCGAATAATACCGCTACCAAAATCTGGAGGTTTTCTTCCACTTGCCCCTATATTTGCTGCACTGGGTGCACTTGGTGGTTTAGCTGGTGGTGTATCTGGTATTACAAAAGCAATCAATGCAGTTAAAAATGGAAAGGAACAGCTGACTGAAGCAAAACGACACAATAATACAATGGAAGCCATTGCGATGGGAAAAGGCATGTTCTTAAAACCATATAAAAAAGGTTTTGGATTATATTTAAAGCCTTATCAACAAAATTTTTAATGAAGCTACCTAAAAGAGCCCTTTCTGATGTAGACTTGAGAAAATATGCAAAACATATTCCAAATTTTAGAGGTGTGTTTATGTGCAACACTCTTCCAAGCAAACCATTTAAAAAAGAATGTGGAATAATCAATCTGGATGCTTCAAAGGGACCTGGCACACATTGGGTAGCATACTGGAAAAACAACAATCAAATCGAATATTTTGATAGCTTTGGCAATTTGCAGCCACCAAAACAATTAATAAAATATTTAGGAAAAAACATTAGTTATAACTATGATAGATATCAAAATTTTAATACAATAAATTGTGGTCATTTATGTTTAAAATTTTTGTTTTCGAAGCTAAACTAAAAAGAAACTATAAATGTTTTAATAAAATACATCGGTTAAGAATTAAAAAGATCTTGTTTTATTTATATATATATATAAAAAAAAATTTTTCATTTATTAAAAATTTTAAAAGAAATATTGTAATTAAATAATTTTTCTAATTTCGCTTGTTAGAGGTGAGTATTCGATTAACCGATCATGAATAACTAAACAGTATGCTGATGTTTTTTCTGGAATTGGTTTGTTTGCTTCAGTATCAAATTCAATTCGTACATCAATAGGTCCAATTTTAACAGCCTCATTTTGATGTGAAACATCAACAACAATAAGCGGTGCGTAAGACTTGTAATCATTAACATCCAGCAATGGTTCAGGTTCTCGCATGTAAAAGCTTTGTTGAAATTTTGCATACATATTATATAGCACAGAATACTGACCATTTTCAAAACGATTATTTAAATCGTCATATGGATATGACTCTGAGTTTAGATATACTTTTAAATTAGAGATATTACAATGGTCAAATATATTTCCTTGTTCTTTACTTTTCTCTTTTTGTAAACCAATTATAAGAAATCGTGGTCTTTCGTTTTGTGGAGAAAGCTTCACATTCCATAAAACCTTTGTATTCGTTGGTAGTGCAGGATTTACATGACAATCCCAACTACGAAATGCAATTGGTATAGAATTTTTGCTGTTGATTATCTTAAACATTTCCAATTTTGCAAAGTCCGATAGTTGAATATGCGGCATTTTCCATGTTATATCCAGAATTGTTAATTTCAAATAATCAGTTGTATTTGTAGGATAATATGATCTCTCATCGGATGTAGAACGTTGAAGAATGAGCTCATGTTTCGAATTTAATAGTATTTTGTTATAATCTTCAGCAAACCCCATCAACATTTTCAGAGGTATACAACAGCTAAAATGACTTTTTTTAAAACGAAAGTTTCGTTAAGACACCAACCAGCGTTTTTTAGTGTAGCACTTTCAGCCTTATTCAATGATACAAAATTTTTCATGGTGGATGAAATTCCAAGTTTGCGTGTACGATCAACTTCAAAACCATTAATTTCATAACGAATTTCATCAAACAAATATGAAACAAAGTTGTTTTTAAATTTCACATCTATAGCTGGAACCTCTTTGTTTGCTTCCGTCTTTACTATAAAGCCATGAATGTAAATCATACTCTCACTTGGTAAGACAAAGAGATCCTGATTTTGAATTGGTATACGAATTTCATCATTGTTGTTGAATGATTTTAGATATGGAGAGTAACTATGATATTCTCTTTTTACAATACTCTCATCATATATAGGTTTTTGAAGGACATTTATTATTTCATTCATGGTTGAAGATTAAATCCTAATGATTTTAAGTATTCTGTATTAACGGTATTCTGTATTAACGGTTTTTTATTTTTTATACTTTCTCGAATGTGAGTTGGTGCGGTATTGAATGGAAATCCTCTTTGCATTACGTTTTTATTGTAAATGATCATTATTCTGGTTTGAAGTGGAGCCTAAGAGTGATTTTTTCTCTTCTAAAATTTATAAGTTCACCATCTTGATTTAAGATTCTAATCGTTATGTTGTTTATTTGCTGACAGTTGACGGGTAAATAAATAACATTTCGAGGTTTTTCGCTTATTTTATATCCTGGAGGAACATCAAGAGGAAATTCATGAATAACATGATTCGAAGTATTATTAATAAATGATCCGGTTGTTAAGTTGCTTTCAATGCGTATTGTATTAACATCCGTAATATGTGCAGGTAAGTCAGATTCAAATAACCTTGTAGTGTTCAATTGATTAATATCTACAATCATCACTTCCAAAGATTTATCATTTTGAAGTTTTGATCAGTGTTATAATATGCAGTTGAATTTACTTCTAATTTTCTTTTGCTAAATCCGAGCAACTTTCCTATACTGTTTGGTTGTGAAAAATCTATATCCATTGATGAGGTTATTTCAGTTTTAAGTGTGTTATTGTTAGCTTCAATTATTAGATAAATTGGTTCATCAATATCTTTTAAGCTTGAGTTTAAGAAAAAATCAATATCCTCAAGTTCATACGAACCAACCGGAATAGTAATAATATGATTTCCTATATGAAACAAATTGTTGTGAACATCTACATTGGGTATGGAATTGAATGTTACAAAATCAATAAGTCCACAAACATATTTTGTAGGGAGTTCAATTGGAGGAAAATATTCTCCAACCAGAGTTGAAGTGTTTCCGATTAAAGATATTGTTATTGACATTTCAAGTATTCAGAATGAACTGATGTTTGATGATTATTTTATCTGATTTAAGTGTTAAATAATAAATAAAAAAAAATGTTTTTTATAATTTTATGTTTTCTTTATTAATATTTGATTTAATAAACTTTCTTAAGAGTATTACATTTTTTTGAGCACATATACAATATTTTCTATGATAACAACAAACATTTACAGATTTATCATTTTGATATAATGTTTTTAAATTTGGACAATTTAGATCATCTAGGTTATAAAAATAAATTTTATCCTTAAAAATTTTTTGAATCGTGGTAACTTCATAGCGAACAGTCGATTAGCGGAGTTTTTTCTTACATACAAACAAACAAAAAATTATACAAAAAATTATTCGTAGTACATATTATTCGTAATAGGTACATACTGACTTTAATAAATAAGCTTTATTGCTTTGATAATATTTTTTACATAGTGGAAATAACAAAAACAAAAAAAAACCGAAAACAAAAAAAAAACACAAACAGTGACATTGAGGAATACTCTATAGGAGTAACTCAAAAACAAATAAACAATCATAAATTACAAAAACAAAAAAAAACCGTAAGCAAAAAAACACAAAAAGTGCCCTTGAGGAATACTCTATATGAGTGCCTCAAATACAAAAAATTATGAAGTGAGTTCTAACGGCAGGAACGCCTATTTTACTGTGAGTTCTGAAGCTCTTAATGAAAAAAATAAAAATAATAAATCTAATGAAAGTGTTTTTTTAACGGCAAAATCAATTTTTCGTCAGCGATCAACTTCGCTTTGTCCAATGCCAAATAGTGATTCATTAACATTACAGTTGCCTAGTACTTCTTCATATAAGTCAGTAATATCATCCCCTTCAGGCTCGTATTCGTCACTTAACAAATTATTACTACAGATAACAGTATTTCAAAACCCAAGGTGCAAGTCGGTATGGACAGATATATAACCGTGGTAAAGCGTGGGCGAAGCCCGAATTCTTCAAAAATTTCATCCGCTCCAAAGATGTCTAGAGATAACAGCGCATCCTCAACTAATCGCCAAAACCGTTTTAAAATTTTGCAAGATGAGAACGACAAACCCGATGTATCCTCGAATAAAACATCCAAGCCGCCACCAATCTACTTGAGAGAGAAAAATTCAAATGCCCTTATTAAAAAATTAATTTCGGTCATTGGTGAAAATAAATTCCACATTGTCCCAATAAAACGTGGCAACATCGATGAAACGAAAATTCAAATTTATGATGAAAAGGATTTCCGCAAAATGGTTTCTGAATTTGAAACAAATAAAACAAGCTTCTACACATACCAGCTTAAGAGCGCTAAAGGCCTGCAAATCGTACTGAAGGGCATAGATTCTTATGTTGTCCCTGAAGAAATAAAAGATGCACTTGTCCTCCAGGGATTTAAGGTAAAGAATGTATCAAACATATTTAACAAAGAAAAAGTACCCCAACCCCTATTTCGTGTTGAACTGGAGCCAAATGATATACAGTTGAAAAAAACGAGACTCATCCTATTTATAGCCTTAAATACCTTTTATACAGAAAAATCACAGTTGAAGAGCCACATAAGCGTGCAGGTCCCGTGCAGTGTCATAATTGCCAAGAATATGGCCATACAAAAGCTTACTGCAATTTACCTACAGTGTGTGTTATCTGCGGTGAATTGCACGGTACTGCAAGTTGTACCAAACCAAAAGATCAAGCGGAAAAAAAATGCAGTAATTGTGGAGGTAATCACACCGCTAACTACAGAGGATGTCCTGTGTACTCTTTCGTCAAGCAGGCTATGGTGCAAAAACCTAAATTAGCTCCAGCTCAACCATTAAACGCGTACTCCGCCATTTTTGCTCCAGTGAGCCAACCAGTTACTTCACGTGTATCGTATGCCGATGCTGCTAAGGCTAGTTCTATTCCCACACCAAATGTTTCACCGCCAAATAATTCAACGAATGCAAATTCAAGCTTTAACTTTAGTCGCCTTGAAGCTACTATTGAGAATCTGGTGCTAACTATAAACAACTTTACAACAAATATGACTACCATGATGCAAGAAATGTTGAGAATGCAGAATACTCTGCTTCAAGCATTAATTAACAAGCCATGAACACGTTAAAAATATGTTTCTGGAACGCAAACGGCATTCGCCAACATAAAAATGAACTTGAGCACTTCCTTACGGAAAAAAATATTGATATAATGTTGGTCTCTGAGACTCATTTGACTTCTAGAAGCCTCTTTAAAATGAATGGCTACACTTTATATGACACAAAGGACCCTAGAGGGAGAGCATGCGGTGGATCAGCAATTCTAATAAAGTCAAGACTCAAGCACTATATTCTTGACAACATTTGTGAAGAACATCTACAAGCAACAAATATCTGCATTGAAAATTTTTGTACAAATTTCGTGATATCTTCAATTTACTCTCCTCCCAGATTTTCAATCACTGAGGACCAATACGAGAAGTTCTACAAATCTCTTGGACTTGTTTCGTTGCAGCTGGCGACTACAATGCTAAGCATACGTTCTGGGGTTCGCGTCTTATTACGCCTAGAGGTAGGGCGTTGTTCAACACAATTTCAAAAATGGGTTTGGATGTTATTTCAAGTGGGGAGCCTACTTACTGGCCTACTGACGTGAGAAAAATTCCGGATGTTATAGATTTCGGCGTCATAAAAAGTATTTCTAGGGAATTAATTCACGTTGAAGCTTCCCTAGATCTGTCGTCTGATCACTCTCCCACGATCGTTACAATCTGTAGTCCACTGAGAAGCGCTTTACCTCACCCATATGTCAAGATGATAAACCGTGTTAATTGGCTGGGATTCAAAAAATATCTTAGTAGTCATTGCACGGAAAATATTACGCTAAGAACACCCAATGATATTGAATCGAACATTGCAAATCTTAACGAGAATATTAAACAAGCTTCTGAACATGCTACTACCTCCCATCCGTATACTGTGTTCAATAAAATTTATTCTACAGACGTTGAACATCTCGTACGTGAAAAAAGAAGAGCTAGAAGCGAATGGCAACAGCACAGATCACCTCAACACAAAATCAGATTTAAAGAGTGCACTAAACGACTCCAAGAGTTGCTTGCATCTGAAAAAACTGCATCTTTCAAAAATTATCTGGAAGGCCTTGATGTCACACCAGCATCTAATTACTCTTTGTGGCGCGCTGCTAAAAAGCTTAAAACACCCGTTGAGTTTAAGCCACCTCTGCGCACATCTACCGCAGGTTGGGCAAGAAGCGATACTGAAAAAGGTAACATATTTGCTGAGCATTTAAAATCCGTATTTACACCAAATACATGTACCGGTGTTGCTGATTTGCCGAGTGTAGTTGCTCTACCCCCACGACCCTTAAAATTTACGATGTGTGATGTACAAAAACTAATTGCCGAACTCAACCCGAAAAAAGCTCCCGGTATGGATGGAATTAGTAACCAGATGCTGATTAAGTTACCTCGTACTGCAATTAGAATCCTGTTATTCATTTTTAATGCCATTTTACGACTGGAGTATTATCCAGACTGCTGGAAGCTTGCCAAGGTTAAAATGATTCCAAAGCCAGGTAAAGATCTTTCCAAGGCTGAGTCATATAGGCCAATAAGTTTACTGTCAACAATGTCAAAGCTTTTTGAAAAGCTACTCATGACAAAATTGTCTGCAATTTTAACTGATAATGGGTGCATCCCTGACCATCAATTTGGTTTTAGAAGCCAGCATAGCACCATTGAGCAAACGCATAGATTGGTTCAATTTATCAGAAAAACATTTGAGGAAAAGAAGTATTGTTCTGCCGTGTTTATTGATGTTTCTCAGGCATTTGATAAAGTGTGGCATGAAGGCCTGATTTTGAAATTGAAGACATATTTACCAATAAACATTCTAAATCTTTTGGAAAGTTACATTGTAGCACGAAAATTTACAGTTGTGGAAGGACACTTTATGAGTATGCCTGAAACTATCTCATCCGGTGTGCCACAGGGGAGTATACTGGGGCCATTTTTATATTTGATTTATACTTGTGATATGCCTGTGAGCAGTAGTATCCACACTTCTACATTTGCCGACGATACCGCCTGTCTTAGTATGCACGAAAACCCTGATGAGGCATCCCGAAAACTCCAGGAACACATTAGCGAGATGGAACTATGGTTAAACTTATGGAGAATTAAGGTAAATGAACAAAAGTGTGTCCATATAACATTTACCTTACGAAGAGATACTTGTTCCCCATTCGGATTAATAATCAAATTGTTCCTCAACATTCACATGTGAAATATCTTGGTATACACCTCGATCGACGGCTTAAGCGGCCCATACACTACAACAGCATGCATGCGCAATCAAGTGTTTGTGCCAGCGGTTGGGTCGTGTATGGACATTTTGTGTGATTGTACGTGTTGCTGTAGTGATGTCAAATATAGTTTGATATTTTGCTGATGGTACAAGCTTGCTGGTGTAGTATATGGTGAAATTAGCTCAGTTGAGCAAAGTTTTCATGGAGTAAACATGCATTTAAAAAATATAATTTATTGAAATATAATTTTTTTCAATGGAAAAGAGAATTTTAGCTCTTTAGTTATACATAGCTGCTAATTTTAACAACATACCAACAGTAATTGTAAGAATTTTTTGTCCATAGGCTGAAAAAATAAATAAATTGTAGCAAAACCTGTGTCACTATTCATAACCACCCTTACCGCAATTTTGTAAAAAATGAATATTGTACCAGCTTGTTGGTATAATGTGTGCTTCGAGCATGAATGCCCAATCGCTTGATTGTGCGTGCATGCTGTTGTAGTGTATGGGCCGCTTTACATGGAAACATCACATTGACTATAAGTTAACTCAAATGAAACTAAAATTAACTCAGGTACATTGGCTGATTGGCAGAAATTCAACACTCAGCCTAGACTGCAAACTTTTAATATACAAGTCGCTTTTAAAGCCAATATGGTGTTACGGTATCCAGTTATGGGGCACTGCTTCTGCTTCCAATGTAGAGAGAATTCAACGAAGACAAAACAAAATTTTAAGGTTAATAACATTTGCTCCATGGTACATTAAGAATTCAAATATACATCGTGATTTAAATATGCCACTAGTGACTGAAGAAATTGCAAAATACGCAGGCAAATATCTAACTAAACTCGTGTCACATCCTAATCCGCTTGCTCGTAACATCTTGAACTTTACTGGACACATCCGCTTAAAAAAGAGAGATACAAGGGCTCTAATACTAAACACTCCGAATGAAGTTGCTTGAAAAAAAATTTTTTTTTTGCTTATCACCACTTATGTATTATTTACAACTATCACTTAGTTATGTCTGGCATTGGTCGGGCCTATTAATTATATGTTAGATTTAAGATTTGAATACTTATTGTTAGTTCATATATGAAGATACAATAAATAAAAAACATGCATTAAAAAAAAAAAAAAAACTTAATTTTTTCTAATCCTTTAGCATAATAAATAAAATTTTTATCTTTAACATGCGCAATATAATATTCCATAATATTTGTTAAGGTTGAATCGCCATCTTTCCATTTTAATCCATGATGATGATTATAAAGCCAATTAATTGAATCTTTTTCTTTTGTTGTCAACAATGAATATGGAAAAGGTGGTTTAATAACAAATGTTTGTACTTGTATATCGTTAATTGAAATACTCAGTTCTTTTTCAATGAATTTATTGTTGAGATAAAAACCTTGTACGTCTACAACTAAAATTCTCTCCTCCGACATTGTGTAATACTAATCAAGTCACAACGGCGACTGTAGAGCGTTTATAAAGTCTATGTTTTTAAATTATTATAAAAATTCATTATACATAATGCTTCTTCCCAACTTTTATCGATAAGGAACATTTACAGGTATCAGGTCCACAAGTTGTTTCATTGTTGAAAACTGATTATTCATTGTTTTTCTTATTTTAATTTTTTTATTTATGTTAAATAAAACTTCTTATCACATCAACAACAAAGTTTATATTAAGTAGTAGTAAATGTATTTCATCATATTAGTTAATTTATAATATTTCCATATCCAAATCATGTGTATAATCTTGAATGTTTATTAATGTAATATCAGATCGGTATGTAGTATCATCCTCAGAAACCGCCTCAATTTCACCATTACTTAAAATTCTCTCGTATTCAACTTGACGGTATTCGAAACATGAAATATTTAATCGACGTTTCAAGTAATTGCTGTCATATGTACAACGGATTCTCAATTTTGTATTATCTTTGTATTGAAGTTGAAAATGCCTATAAAATGGAGCCGAACTTTCAATTATTCCCGCAATATTTTTTTCTTTTTTTACTAAATCTTGCCTAAATGTTTCAATAGCTTGTTCAACAGTAAAATATTGATTTATAGGTGGTGGAGAGTCTTCTTGTTCTTCGTTTGATTTATATTCTGTTTTTGTTGTTGACTCGTTGTTTTTATTTAAATCATTATTAAACTTTAAAAGTTTGAAATTTAGTTGTATGCTCACAGTATCATTATTTGGTAATTTTATTGCAAATTCTGTATTTTTAAGTTCATTTTCACTCAAATCAATAGGTAATGAAGCTGAAAACACTTGTATGATATAGATATATGCAAACAATGTGATAAAAATATTTTTCATTTTAGTTTTTCTTTTTAATAGATATGTTCTTAAGTTAGCGATATATTTTTGAATGAGATGATAAGAATTGTTTCTTATATTTATATACTAATTTAATAATCTTCATATTGAAATGAGTCATCACCATCGCTAGCACCACCAGCTGTTTTCTTAACTTTACTATTATTAACAATTTTTTGAGGGAGGGGAGGTTTTTGCTGATTTTAATTCAATGAGCGGATACCAGTCTTACCATTATAAGATTTAGCTGGATCACTAAAAACATGTTCATCTATTTCACTATAAACACATGATGGTTTGTATGAGTATACATTTATATCTTTAAAACCACCCTCATAGACTGTTCCAACTAGTGATATCATACCACCAATAACCTCAATTTTTATATGTTGATTGTGACTAAATTGAAATATTGGAATATTTGTTGGCATTTGTTGTCCTCTATTAAGAGAAAAAATTTGCGTTCTAGTACCTCCTTCTGCAGTTAGAAACACCTGCATCATAATATCCAAAACTATTGCATTTATTATTTGAAAAGTTTTCCACTGTACATGACAAGTACAATATTTATCACCAGTTTTTAAAAATTGACCCCAATACATATTCATCAAAGTTTTTAATTTAACTGAATCTCTTTATATATATCTCTTTATATATATATATATATATATATTAACAAAACTCTGCATACATTAAAATTTCTTTCACATTTGATTAAATAGAAACTTTATAAAAAAAAACGGAAAAACCGCAACAGAAACTTTTTAAAATTTTCTCATACATTTTAATTAAATAACAACTTTATAAAATTGAAAAACCGCAACGGAAACTTTTTAAAATTAAATTCTCACAACATTAAAATTTTAACCACATTTTTCCTGTTTAGAAACAAAATTACATTTCAGAATTTTGTATAAAAACCCCCTCTAGTTTTACTTTAAGTGTTATTCAAGTTAAGTAAATCACTAAAGATGGAAACGCATTTAAAAACAATATTTAAAAAATGCCAAAATAAAACCATTCTCCCTATAAATGAGATGGTTTTCAATCACAATTACACACAAATTACGAAGATGGAGCGTGTACAGACACGCTTTGGGACGAAAATTCGTTGTTTGGTGGAAGGAAATCAATATATATACCTACCCAGTATATTTAATGATACCCTAGATGATGATACTATTGCGGAATTTGATCGCAATACATACTACCTTTTCAAAGATAGGAAAGGAAGCAGTGAGTTAAATTACGAATTAACTATAAATGCGGAAACAACAGGTAATTTTTGGTAAAAAAGTTTTTATTTATTTATTTATTATTAAATCTAATAATTAATTATTATCGTTTTAGCTCAAGATACACCAAAGAAGTAAATTGAATATTGAATGTCATTGAAGCCAACGACAAACAGAAGCCGAAATTATTTGCTCTGAATGATAAAGCTGTTATTATGTTAATAATAAATGTGGTTACAATTTTAATTTAAGCATTTGTTTGTTAATTTTTTTTTTAATTTTATTATTTATGTACTTGACCGCAACTTTTTATCAAACTTGTATTTTAGTAAGAAAATAAAGTATATAAGAACATTTGTTAATGAGTTTTAATGAAACAATTGATTTTCATAATTCTGAGAAAACGTGTTACACGCAAAAAAAATAAAAAAACATATTCAAAAACCGATATCAGTGTTTTCAATCACTATTAAACAAGTATTCTTAAAAACAGAATATTATAATTTATATATAATTTAAAAACTTTTTAAAATTATATTTATATAAAAAGTTGAAACGGTATTTGATTTTATTAAAAACTACGTAAAAGCTAAATTCTAAAAAGTAATCTTTAAACCGAAATTGTGAAATATTTATATAAACATCTTCACTAAGTCCAGGTATGTTGTAGATATTAAGAGCAAATCTATAATTTGTGTTTATTTTAATTTCAAATACTTTCAGTACATTACTTCCATTTCTGGTGTTATATCATGTACATCTGTGAAGTATGTGGAACGTCTTTCGTATCCAAATTTAATTTTAAGAGACATTTTAATAATAAACATATTAATCCAAAATCAAGCAAAACAAAACTAAATTTAAAAAATGAAAAAATTGTTAAAGTTGAAAATATTGAAGAAACTCCATCGTGTAGCTATATACGATGTGAAACTTGTAAATTAAATATAAGAAAAGGTTCTTGGTCTCATCATTTGAGAACTAATGAACATAAAAAAAAAATAATCGTTTGTTTATTAACAACGATATATATATAAGTAAAAATTTATTTACTAAGCGTATTCAAACTTTTGTATACGAAAATAAAAAGGTAGATGAGCTTTCAATAAACATTTTATTTTCGAATGCAAAAGAAAGTATTATAAATATTTTAAAAAATATGTTATTAGAACATCAAAATATAAAATTTAATATAGAAGTTTTTGCTGAATATATAAAATTCTCAAAAACTAATGAAATTGAAGATGATGATAGCGCACTAATTAGTGTGAAATCTTTTCAAACGAAAATGGTAATAGTACAATTAGAACAAGATCTATCAGACATGTATGATAATCATAGTATAGAAATAGCAATCAAAATGGATGAATTTCAAGAGAGAGACAGTGGTTGGTCTCTAGTTTGTATCAATAAAATTGAAATAAACGTTAACAAGTATTGTCCTATAAAAGGATCTAAATATTTAGAACTACCAATATTTATCAGAAATAAAAAAGCGTGCATCAACATTAAAAATAATGATAATTATTGTTTCAAATGGACTCTTATAGCTGCATTAGAAAACAATCATTTAAATCCAAAATATTCACATTATAGTAATGTTATCACACAAAGCTTAATAACACTAACAAATGGAATAACAATTGATTTCACCAACTTAACCTTTCCTCTATATATTGCTGATATTAAGATATTTGAGAAATACAATTTAAATATAAGCGTGAATGTTTTTGGATGTGATGTGATAAAAAAAGAAATCGTTGGACCATATTATAGGACAGCTGATGAAAAAATTAATCATATCAATTTACTATACATTCAAGATGATGAAAACGATGAATCACATTATGTTTGGATAAAAAACATAAGTCGTTTATTGAGCACACAAGTTTCAAAACATCTAGGTGCTAAATATTTTTGTAATTTTTGCTTACACTATTCAACCAGTGAACTCTTGTTATTAAAACATAAACAAGAATGCAATAAAATTGTTACCAAAATGCCTTCGGGTGTTAAGGATGATAATATATTGCAGTTCAAAAATTTTAAAAATCAATTAGATGTACCATTTGTTATCTATGCGGATTTTGAATGTATATTAAGTAAACAACAAAAATTCTAATAATGTAACAAGCATTCAAAAACATATACCTATAGCTTACAGCTACTACATAAAATCATCTTTTGATTCTAAACTGAATAAGCTTAGAACGTATACAGATAACGATGTTGTTAAAGATTTTGTTCAAAATTTGATTGAGGATGCACGTTTTTTGTGTACAAACTTTCTAATGAAAGTAGTGCCAATGAATTCTCTATTACCCCATGAAGTTGAAAAACATTATAATACTAATGAGTGTCATATATGTAAACAAATTCTAGATGATGATAGATGTGCTGATCACTGTCATTTAACTGGTCAATATCGCGGCCCAGCTCATTGGAAATTAATTATCAATTACCTAACTTTATTCCAATAATTTTTCATAACTTTTCAGGTTATGATTGTCATTTGTTTGTAAAGGCTCTAGCAGATTATCCGGGTGATATAGATGTTATACCACTTAATAAAGAATTGTATATATCTGTTAGAAAAAGAATTCAAATAACTGACAAATATAATTTAGAATTACGTTTTCTCGATTCTTTTAAATTTATGTCGTCTAGTTTAGATAAATTATCTAATTATTTACATAACGATAACTTTAAAACACTGAAATCAATATATCCCAATCATTTAGAATTTAATCTTTTGAAAAGAAAAGGTATATTTCCTTATGATTATGTCGATTCAGTTGAAAAATTAAATGAAAATGTCTTACCTTCTCGTGAACAGTTTTTCTCTACATTAAATAATAAAGAATGTACTATTGCTGATTATCAGCACGCGTTAAGTGTTTGGTCTACATTTAACTGTCAATCTCTAAATGAGTATATGCTTTTATATCTAAAAACTGATGTACTTCTTTTAACTGATGTATTTGAAAATTTTCGTTCTGTTTGTAAATCAATATATTATCTTGATCCATGTCATTACTTTACAACACCTGGTTTATCGTGGGATGCCATGTTAAAAATAACGAACATTAAATTGGAATTATTCACCGATATAAATATGTATAATTTCATTAAAAAAGGAATAAGAGGTGGTATTGTTCAATGCACAACACGTCGAACAGTTGCAAATCATAAATATATCAAAACATATGATTGCTCTAAACCCTCACAATATCTTATGTATTTAGATGCGAACAACTTGTATGGTTGGGCAATGTCTGAATCTTTACCAGAAGGTAAATTTGAATGGATTGAAGATATAGGTAGCTTTGATATATTGAAAGTATCTGAAAACTCTGATTTTGGTTACATTTTAGAAGTTGATTTAGACTATCCTGAAGAACTACATGATAGTCATAATGATTTACCGTTTTGTGCTGAACTTAAAAGTCCACCAATACAACATCATAATATAAAGAAACTAATTCCCGATTTAACTAACAAAAAATCATATATAGTTCACTATCGAAATCTTCAACAGTGCATTAGAAATGGTTTAAAATTAGTTAAAATTCATAGAATATTAAGATTTAAACAATCAACTTGGTTGAAACAGTATATCGATTTAAATACCTTTCATCGAACCAATGCCAAAAATGAGTTTGAAAAAAATTTTTTTAAACTTTTAAATAATGCGGTATACGGTAAAACTATGGAAAATGTTGAAAAACGTAAAAATGTAAAAATCGTTAATGCTTGGGAGAGTGAACACAACCGTTTGGGCGCACGAGCTCTTATAGCAAAACCTAATTTTCATAGTTCAACACATTTTACCGATAATATGATTGCAATTCAAATGAGTATGGATAGCGTAACATTCAATAAACCTATATATTTAGGGTTTTCAGTTCTAGAACTATCTAAATATAAAATGTATGACTTTCACTATCAGTATATGCAGACAAAGTTTAATGAAAATTTAAAATTAAATTATATGGATACTGATTCTTTAATTTACACAATAAGAACAAACGATTTTTATAAAGATATTTACAATGATCTTCATCTAAACTTTGATACATCAGACTATTCAATTAATAATGTTTTCAATTTCCCCTTGCAAAACAAAAAAGTTTTGGGAATGATGAAAGATGAGAATAATGGACATGTAATGTTAGAATTTATTGGACTTCGATCAAAAGTATATTCAATAGCTGTTGACGATAAAGAAGAAATCAAAAAAGCTAAAGGTGTAAAAAGCTCTGCTTTAAAAAAACTAACTATAAATGATTATCGTAACTGTTTGATAGATAAAACCATATATCACGATAAAATGTATATATTTAAATCTATCCTACATGAAATTTATACACAACAAATATCAAAAGTTGTATTAAGTTATGATGATAATAAACGTTATATAAGAGAAGATGGTATTAATACCTATGCTTGGGGACATTTCAAAATAAACAAAAATTTAAATTTTAATAAAGTCTAAATCATATAAAACAAAAAAAAGGTTTTTTCTTTTACAAAAACAATATTTATTTAAACATATTTATAATATTGTGATTACACACAATTTTAAAAACTTGTAGGTACATACCAAACACATTCATACATATCAACGAAAAAACCACAACAGAACTTTTAACAACAGAACAACAATACAATAGGGTGGCACTTATATCATCGTTGTTACTTTTCTCATACAAAATTAGTATACAAATCCTAACCAACCCCAGCCAAACCCCCGCCCAAACCCCCGCCCAAACCCTCGCCCAAACCCCGACCAAACCCCGGCCAAACCCAGGCAAGCCAAGCCAAACCAAGCCAAGCCAAGCCAAGTCGTGCCAGCCCAGTTGCCGAATCTCATTACTCACACACAATTTCAAAATCTTCCAGGTATATAAGTGCCACCCTATTTTAACCACACCTTCAACTGACCAGTGTTGCCAAATGTGCATTACACAGTTTTTCATCGTTCATGCCATACAAAATTAGTACAAATTTTTTGCTCCCTGCTCTTGTTTCCAAAACTCTCATCAACACCCTACTAAACTCCAAGAAAATGTATCTGGAAAAAAATGGTCAAGAGAGAATCAATGGATTTTCACGGTGTTCGATCAGTTTACATTAAGAATAGACTGCGGAAATAATGCACGTGATTGGTTAACATTACCTCCAAAAGGAATACTGAATCTGCCAGCTGGTTGTACAGCAGTGTATGAGGGAATAACTTTGTCTTCTTCTCAACATTTTACAACCAAGAAGAAAACTTCAATTCAGACATCATCATGGGGCGTAGAATTTCAGCAAGCAAACAATAAACTGGTGAAGCCATTTGATGTAACGATAATCAATAACTCCAAAGATATACAAAATATACAACAAGATCTACAGAAGATGCATGCCGACAACACTGAACTGATTAAAATGAAATATCACCATATATCCGGACATACATCATTTATTTTAATTATTATTATCATAACAATCATAATTTTTATCTACCTCAAGAATAAATGCAACAACAGTAAAAAGACCGTAGTTAAGTTAGATTTTTCACCGCCAATGCCTTTAAATGCCCGGCAGAATGTTCAAATGTAATTGAACATAATTTTAAGATTCTTTTAGTTCATAGAAATAAAAATAAGTTTCCTTCTAAGTGCTAAGTCTAAAGTACGGTTTACAAATATAATTTCGTTTAGGTTTTATTTTATCAGTCTATACACATCTTATTTCTTTAGGCTACATACATTTTATGATACACATTATATGCACACATGCTTAAGCATAGTTTTATCTCCACCAATTTCTTGTGTTACTTAAACTAATGATCAAACTAATGTATGTTTTGTATTTACTCAGGCTAGTTATAAATATTCAAGAGATCAAATAGTTTTATCTCTACCAATTTTAGAACTGTAATATTTTATTCTTGTGTATGTTTTTTATTTACTTAGGCTAGTTATAAATATTCAAAAATAATATGAAAATAACCCTGAAAAATATATGAAAGCAATTAGATAAGAAATGAGTTCTATATTATATTTAAGATTTTCATCGTTAGTATTTAAGCAGAAATATTTTGAAAATAAAACAGTGTCTTACAAACATTCAACCTGTTAAATAGTTTAATTTAAGAACGGTTGAAAAAAACGAGACTAATCCTATTTATAGCCTAAAATATCCTTTATACAGAAAAATCACAGTTAAAGGTCCACATAAGAGTTCAGGTCCCGTGCAATGTCATAATTTCCAAGAATATGTCCATACAAATTCTTACTGCAATTTACCTGCAGTGTGTGTTATCTGCGGTGAATTGCACGGTACTGCTAGTTGTACTAAACCAAAAGATCAAGCGGAATAAAATGCAGTAATTGTGGAGGTAATCACACCGCTAACTAAAGAGGTTATTCTGTGTAATCTTTCGTTATGCTATGGTGCAAAAACCTAAATTAGCTCCAGTTCAAACAACAAACGCTTCCTCAGCCACGTTTCCGCAATGAGCCAACCAGTTACTTCCCGTGTATCGTATGCCGATGCTGCCAAGACAAATTCTTTTCCCACCAAGTAATTCAACAAATGCTAGCACAAGCTGTAATTTCAGTCGCCTTGAAGCCACTATTGAAAATTTTGTGCAAAATCAACAACTTTACTACAAATATGACAAGCATGATGCAAGAAATGCTACGAATTCAGAAAACACTGTTTCAAGCATTAATTAACAAGCCATGAACACCTTAAAAATGTTTCCGGAACGCAAACGGCATTCTCAAAAATATAAATGAGCTTGAGCACTTGCTAACGGAAAAAATTGTTGATATACTGTTTGTCTCTGAAACTCATTTCACTTCTAGAAATCTCTTTAAAATGAATGGCAATACTTTATATGATACCAAAGAAGTTTTGTATTTGATTTATACTTGTGATATTCCCTTGAGCAGCAATATCCAGACAATTACGTTTGCCGATGATACAGCCTGCCTTAGTATGCACGAAAACCCTCACAAGGCTTCCCGATATCTCCAAAAACATATTACACAACTCGAAATGTGGTTGAACTTATGGAGAATTAAAGTAAATGAACAAAAGTGTGTCCATATAACGTTTACAGTAAGAAGTGATACTTTTGCCCCTGTGGCTGAGTGGTAGCGATGCTATCCTCTCAGTCCAGAGGTCGTGGGTTCGATTCCCACCATAGACTCTGGGTGTTTTCTGCAGACAAGCTAATCGCTCTGCGGGTTGTGTTTGTTCTTAAGAAAAAAAAATCCAATCAATAATCAAAATATTCCTCAACATTTCCACGTGAAATACCTTGATATATGACTCTAAGCTAACTCAAATTAAATATAAGTTACCTCAAATACATTGGTTGATTGGCAGAAAGTCAACACTCAGCCTAGATATAATATAATATAATGGTGTTAGGGTATCCAGTTATGGGGCACTGCATCAGCTTCCAATGTACAGAGAAGTCAACGAAGACAAAACAAAATTTTAATCTGCTCCATGGTATATTAAGAATTCAAACTTACATCGTGATTTAAAAATGCCACTAGTGACTGAAGAAATTGAAAGATACGCGGCAAATATTTAACAAAACTCGAGTCACATCCTTATCCGCTTGCTCATAATATTTTGAACTTTACTGAACACATCCGCCTAAAAAAGAGGGATACGCGGGCTCTTTTACTCAACACTCCAGATGGGAATGCTTAAAATACATTTATTTTTCCTTTTTGATTATCACTACTTATGTATTATTTATAACTATCACTAAGTTTATGTCTGAAATATCTATGATTTGGTTACTTATTGTTAGTTCATATTTCAAAATACAATAAATAAATACATGTATAAATATAAAAGGCAGTATCAATGTACCATATTGCTCAGAAAATAAACAACCATAAATTGTCCAAAATTTTAGCTGATAATGGGTGCATGGCGGACCATCAATTTGGCTTTAGAAGTCAGCGTAGCACCATTGAACAAACGCATAGATTGGTCCAAGTTGTAAGAACTTTTGGGAAAAAGAAGTATGGTTCTGCCCTCTCCATTGATGTTTGTCAGGCATTTGATATGCACGAAGGACTAGTCTTAAAATTGGAGGCATATTTTCCAACAAACATACAAATCTTTTGGAAAGTTAAATTATTGATAGGCAGTTTACTGTTGTGGAAGGAGAGTTCGCGAGTGTGCGTGAATCTATATCTTCTGGTGTGCCACAGAGTAGTGTTCTGGGTCCTGTTTTGTATTTAATATAAACTTATGATATGACTGTGAGCAATAATATCCACACGTCTACATTTGCCGATGATGCAGCCTGTATAAGTGTGCACGAATAGCCTTATGAGATATTCTGCCATCTCCAGAAACACATTACCCAGCTGGAAATATGGTTGAAAATTAAAGTAAATGAACAAAAGTGTGTTCATATAACGTTAACCCTAAGAAGAGATTCTTGTTCCCCCATTTAAATTAACAATCGAAATGAATGATGGAAAAATTAAAAATTTAAACGGTACTGTTCGTCAACAAACCGAGTACTTTTTTTCAACATTTTGGTATTTTTTAATAGAGTTTATTCTACGGAAATTAAGGTCTGGTATGTGAAAAAATGAGAGCTAAAAGAGATTGACAACAACAAAGATCACCCCTAAATAAAATCATACTTAAAAAATGTACTAAGCGACTCAAAGAGCTGCTATCGTCGGAAAAAACTGCATTACTGGAAAAATATTTAGAAGGTCTCTATGTCACGTCAGTATCTAATTACTATTTATGGCGCGCTACTAGACCTGTTGATCTTAAATCAGTACTGCGCACTTCGACTGAAGCTTGACAAGAAGCTGTAATGTAATATTGTTTTCCCGTAAACATATACAATTTTGTCCGTAATTCCCATTGCTGAAGAATGGCTTACAGGTTCCAATGATAAGAGTCTATCCCTTCATTTTCCAACGAAAGTTCTCAAAACTATTGATTAGTTATTTAAGACTGTGTAGTCGTTACTTTCATCAATAACAATTGATAAGTAAATATATTTACAAATGCGTTATGTATTATATATATATATGTATATTAATATTATATATTATTATTAAAATATTATTATATTTACAGATGCGATTACAGTTGTTATGATACTTTGGGCCTTATGTCGATTAATTAAAATTTTTTTAGTTCTTTTGGAAACGGAAATTCCAGTTTTAATAATATTGTTGAGGTGGTCGAGCATCGCAAATGGCAATTTGTGCTCTGTCACAAACAAAAACATTATTTCCAAAATTTTTTGCTGCTTCCGTACTTGTGCAATGTGTGCTTTTTAAAAGTATATTAATTTTTGAGTCGTTCCTTTCCATTGGCAACTTATTAATGTAACATTCGCGGCGGGCATGGCTCAATCCACCAACATTACATATGACGCACTGTTTGCATTTAACTTGTCCTTAATTAACCATGGAAACATTTCCCTCCCTTTCATCTC
The DNA here is from genome assembly GCA_905220375.1 of Tachina fera. Taxonomy (NCBI): domain Eukaryota; kingdom Metazoa; phylum Arthropoda; class Insecta; order Diptera; family Tachinidae; genus Tachina; species Tachina fera. The sequence goes on from LR999967.1 coordinate 50,612,040, forward strand.
GAAAACCAGCAACATAGACTTTCTTTCTTCTAAAATTGTGCACATAATATGTAAGTTTGAATTAATAAGAGAACATGAAATTTTACATTTTAGTTACCCATTGCAAAATTTGAAGTCACTTTTTTATTTATTTGTTTTTAATTTTAAGTTCTAGGACAAAAAATTGTTTTTCTGAATAGTAATATGTGAAGCAGCATGTTATCAAAACCATGTGCATAGTTAAAACACATTGGTTGTAGACTTGTATCGTACTCTTTCAGTAGCTCGATTTTGACACAAACCGATTACCAAACCCGTGTAAATTAAATTGATTGGGTAACAGGTTTGTGTCTTAAACGAGTTACTGAATGAGTTTGATACAGGTCTTGTACTTCTTGAATAACAGGCACGAAAAACAAAAGTAATAATGATTTTTGTGAATTTCTTTAGTGCGATTCACTACAGATAATCGCATGTTAAAATAATTATAACGAAAATTTATCGATTTTGATATTCAGTAAAATTTTTAAGGATATTTACTGTATAAATTATTAAGAGATTCACTATAACAACATTGTAACATAAAATAAAATTGTGAACTCTTTTTTAGTACGTATTAATAAAAAAAGATGATTCATGCAGTGTGGATATAGCTGCAACAACAGATGACATTTTACCATTTACTCTGATCAATGTGATGGTTTAGTAAAAAAGATGAGTGAGTTGCAAGAGCGTGATAGTAGATGGACATTGATAGGAATCACTCACCTACAGGTTAATATTAAATAATCTAATGGCGTTTTTTTCTGAGCAATATGCTGCATTCATACTGCCTTTTACTGTCTTTGTGTTCTTTTCTGAAAACAATGTGTTATTTTAAAAATGTAACGCGTTCTTTTTTCATGATGATACCCTTATAAAGAAGAAAAATTTTACATTTTCAACATTCATTTTCTTTAAAGGGATATGAATGCAGCATTATACTTAAAGCTGGTTTTGTTATTGTTTATGATAAAATAAATCATTTTCTAGTCCGTCATTGTTTTATGCCGAAAGTTGTGTAAAGATTTTTGTTTTTTAAACGTAAAATATGCAACATTTTTTAAAAAGCAGGTGAGCATTTAAAAATGTTGCCAATTCAAATGTAACATATTTGTTACACTTTTCTTTTAGAAAAGAAAACGCTATAAATGTTTGAACGGTTCTCAATATATATGCTTTCCACTTACAATTAAAAAAAGCATGTATCAATGTTGAAAAGAATGATGAAAATTGTTTTAAGTGGACAATAATTTCTGCTCTATATCCACTCGCTAGTGAATAGCATTCAACGAGGTGTTCATCATAAAATATTAGCTATTAGGAGTGATACTGAAAAAGGTTACTTGTTTGCAAAGCATTTTAAATCCGTATTTACCCCAAACATATGTACTGGTCTTGTTGATTTTCCGACTGTAGTTGCGCTACCCATAATATTTAAGATGCGTGATGTACAAGAACTAATTGCTGAAATCAGACCGAAGAAAGCTACGGGTATTGATGCAATTAGTAACCAGATGCTAATTAAGTTGCCCCGTATTGCAATTATAATCATGTTATTCACTTTAAATGTCACTTTTTGAGACTACACAGCTGGTAGCTTGTCAAAGTTAAAAAGATTCCAAACCCGGGCAAAGATTTTATCAAGGCTGAATCATACAGGCCAATAAGTCTGCTGTCAATGTCAAAACTTTTCGAAAACCTGCTCATGTCGAAATTGTCCCCAATTCTAATAGGTAGTAGGTGAATTCCAGACCATCAATTTGGTTTTAGAAGTCAGCATAGAACCACTGAACAAACGCATAGATTGGTTCAATTTAAAAGAAGAACATATGAAGAAAAGAAGTACAGGTAAAATTGAAATCATATCTACCAATAACTTTTCTGAATTATTTAGAAAGTTATATTACTACCCGGAAAATCACGGTTGTGGAAGGAGAATGCATGAGTGTGCCCGAATCTATATCATCCGGAGTGCCACAGGGGAGCATACTGGGGCCAGGTTTGTATTTGATTTATATTTGTGATATGCCTTTGAGCATTAATATCTATACACCATCTACGTTTGCCGATAATACAGCCTGCCTAAGTATGCACGGAAACCTTCACGAGGCTTCCCGATATCTACAAGAACTTATTACATAACAAAAACGTGACTGATTGGTAGAAATTCAACACTCAGCCCAGACTGTAAAATTTTACTATACAAGTCGCTTTTGAAGCCATATTGGCTACGGGATTCACTTATGGAGCACTGCTTCAGCTTCTAACTTCTAATATCAAGAGAATTCAACGAAGGCAAAAAAAAAATTTTACGTTTGATAACATCGGCTCCATGGTACATAAAAAGTTCCAGTTTACATCGTGTTTTAAATATTTCACTAGTGATTTAAAAAATTGCAAAATACGCAGGCAATTCCTAACAAAACTCGAGTCACATCCTAATCCGCTTGCTTGTAATAATTTTAACTTTACTGGACACATCCGCCTAAATAGAATTGACACAAGGGCTCTTATTCTCAACAATCCAGATTTGACTGCTTGAAAATACATTTATTTTTTCCTTTTTTTATTGTCTCTTTTTATATATTCGCACTATCACTAAGTTTATGTCCGACAATGGTCGGGCCTAATAATTATATTTTAGATTTAAGATTTGAATACTTATTGTTAGTTCATATTTGGATATACAATAAATAATTTCAAGCAAACATTTATATATATAATATTAGTAACATACAAGATGAAACTATAGTGCTGGAAAATAATATAGTTTTAAATTTCACAGAACTTACAGCCGGGCCCACGATATCGACAAGAAATTATCTGTCGCTTAGTTATATTGAAAACAAAAACAATTTTTATTTATTTTGTTTTTGTTTTCAATATAACTAAGCGTAAATAAAATAAAGGTGTTTGAAATGAATACTCTAAATATAAGCATAAATGTGTTTGGTTTGGAAAGGGAAAACAAAAGGGGTCCATATTATTTCATCCAAGAAGAAAAATCAACTCACATACATAAACTTGCTCTTACTGGAAGAAGTAGAACGGTTTCACTAAGTGTGGATTAAAAATATTTCAAGGTAATTTGTAATCTGATATATAGATATAAATTAAAAAAAATAAATGTAATGATAATTCTAGTACTGATAATATAATAATAAAAACATATCCTTTTTTTATTTCTTATATTGTAAGTTGTATGCATAGAAATAAATTTCCATTAAGAAAGTTGTATAAAATAAGAAAAAATCCCCAATAAAAATCAGTATCATATCAGAACTCAAAAAGGAAAAAGCCTTTTTTTAAGTACGTAATTGACGCAGTCAACGGAGATTGATTAAAACAACCTGTATTCCAAGAGGAAAATCACTGGATTGGTTAATACATATTAATCAACCAATTTCCTTAGCTCAGGTTTTTGCCACTTCACATCGGATCTACCTTAGTTTGTACATATGAACCGTCTAACCACCTTTGGCAATAGGCAATTAAATAATAAAATAGAAGAACAAAGGTTTGCTGAGTTGGAGACGGTAATAAGACGACAGGAAGAAAAAATACAGCAGCACCAACAAAAATTAGAACAACAACAACTGCAACTACAACATCAAAAATTAGAACAGCAACTAATACAACTTCAACACCTGCAACCCCAACAGCTTCAACAACAGCTGGGTTCACAAATAAATGATCAGCAGCAGTTCATGATGAACCCCAATTCACAATAATTTTCAAAAGATTACAAAAATTTAAAAATATATGAAAAAATACATAAATGAATTTTTTACATTTTTGTTAATTTATGATATTTCTTTTACTTTTATTGTTGTTAAATATGTGTGAACATAAGTTTAAAATACATAATTATTGAATGTACCAAATATATATAAATAAATTTAATATAAACGTGAAGAAAAATTCCACTTGTTTTTCACGATAGGGGTGTTTATATTTAATTCATCATTTATCTTTTCAGCATACACACCAATTTATATACTTGCATACTTTTAAAACCGAAACCCTACCGAAACCGACAGGTTATAATAGTTTAGAACCGGAAACCGCAGTTTTTTAATTTCACGGTTTTTGAGAAACAATGGCCTGTGTGTTAGTTCATTTTGTGTCTTACTTTATAGTTCAAAAATTTAACTAGTGAGCGTAAAACAAGTGAACCACTTGATTTAATTCAAAGTACATTTGAACATATTCGTTCATGAACTGCAAAAGACAAATATTTTATTATTAGTCTGTAAGAATTATATCCACTGACTAAATTGTTGGCAAATAAATAAATAACTTTCAATCTCACGCATTTAATCAACAGAATTGCAATACTGTGCAGATGAGATATGGAGCAATGAACACAATTTTAGAGTGGCCAAAAATAAAATCATGGAACAATGTTTATGTTGACAACAAATCTGATTGTATAACGCAATATCAAACTACTCCATCACATTGGACTCCACGTTCCATAATGTCTTTCCCAAATAACGAAATAGAGTTTGTTATCGGAACAGAAGATTGCACGCGTTCCGGAAATGAATTTTGTAATGGACCTCTTAAGCCAGGTGATTTAAAAGAAGCCTAATATGTATCCATTTTGTTAAAAATAATTAAATATGCTCTCTTATTTTCCTAAAGATACTGAATACAATTTAGTATTCCGGCTCTTTACAAAATCCGGCTACAACGATGTCGCTCTATTTGAATTTAGAACTGATGCCTTGATTGAATTGACAATTATACTAGCAAGTGTTTCCAGTTGCTTGCTTTTGGCTTTCATGGCTGGATTTGTCTATTTATGGGTGACAAAGCGAATTAAATGGTAAGTAAAAAAGTACATAATATGTAGTATGCACAATAACGTATCCGTTATAAGTATGTATAACAAAAATCTATATTTGAAATTCATCCAAAATCTTCAGTTACTGGTAAACAAAACCCGGTTTCTCGTACCCGTTAGCACTATCAACCTCTAACTAAGTAACTAAGTAACTAAGTTACATATCAACCAATATTGAATTTTGAAACGGACTTAGAAAGAAGATACTAATAACTCATATATATATGTATATTGTTTTAGTAAATTTGTATTTTCCACCAAATATAATTTTTTCGGTTTTTTTACACTTTTCTCCTTTGGACTCGTTCCTAGGCAGTATTTTTGTACCGGAACCATAGTGCTTATAAGTCTAATTGTTTTTCAATAAATATCGTATAGTCAATCGCTGAAGTCATTTCTATTAAGCCTGTGCTCAGGTTATAAATTTTCCTTTTGCATAGTTTTGTTTAATTCTTTGAGTGAGAGAAACAAAAACCACGAGAACAATTGCTTATTTTTTTTTTGTTTTAGTTACTTTGTAATTTTTGTTCTTTATTTTTTCCATATTTTCACCTATAAACAATTTGATAATATCAATTAAGTTTTTCTACTCAAATTAATTAATACAATTAAAAGTTTAATTGATTCAATTGCATTCTTAATTGATAACATTAATTGGTGAATAGTTTTTTCTGTGTTTTTATTTCACGGCACAGGAGCTAGGACGTGATTTTCGTAGCAAAAATAATCCTCCAGCGTTGTCAATTTCGAATTTCAAAACGCACTAAAATGGAAAAACCCGCTTCATTTAGTAAAAATCGCAGCAAATTTGGAATCTAGGCGCACGGCATTGCCCCAGGCCAAGTTCCGGCCAATGCACGCAGTGTGTATATTTAAAGGAATGCATTCGAGCTGTTTTTACCACCCTCATAACTTTGCTCTGCGAATTTAAACCATAATTAGAATAAATGCATGTTACCTCATATGCGAAGTTTGAAAGTTATACAATGAAAGGTTCCGGAGATATGGAGGTGCAAAAAGTGCATATATTCAGATACTGAAGCACTTCCGCTTTAGCTAGCAATCTGAAATTTGGTACACAAGTAGATCTAGGTGAGCGATGAACTAGAAAAATCTAAAAAACCAAACATTTTAATCAGGGGGCGGGGCTACGCCCATAAAAATTAAACTTTGTGGTAGTGAGCTGAAATTTAGTACACAAGTACTAGTACAAGAACTATGTCAGTAAACACCTAGAAAAATCTGAAAGCCCGAAAATTTTTACCAAGGGTCCGGGGCTACGCCCATAGAGCGCAGTATTAAAGGCACATATACTATATTTTACATACTTCTACTCTGATGATTCTTAAAAACTTAAGTACATCAGTCGGTCCTTGTAATGACACAATGATGCACATATCACACCCTAACCCAAACTGACGCAGTCATTATGAATAACAATTTTGCGAAACTTACAACCTATTTCCGTTCCCTAATGTCTAAAAAATAGCATAAACACACCAACATGAGTCAGCTGTTTTTGACAACGGATGTGTATCCAATTTTTTTGGTGTTTTGTTAAAGTGACGTCTATGGCGACAATTGGATTGACTTTATATATGTAACTTTATTGCATGTATATTTAACACTTAAATTTTTTTTATATATCCAAGCAGCATAACTACACCCGCGTGTCCCAAGACACCTCTCTTTTTTTTATTTATTTAACGATCTTCTACTAATTTGATTGTTGCGAAACGTAGCAAACACCTTTGGTTCTTGTAATTAAACAATTTTAAATTTAAATAAATTCAGTGAAGTGCGACTTTGACCCGCGCACGAAAGGTTCCGTACGGGCACGCAATATGTAATTCAATACGAACAATATAAGCTATAGTTTTGGCATTTTTTTCGTTTTTGGGTTTTTTCGGTTTTAAGCGTTTTTTTTAGTTTGGGGGTTTTTTGAATTTATTGGCGCTTTCTGAGTTTTGGCACTTTTTTCACGTTTTGGTGACTTTTTTTTGGTTTTTGAATTTTTTTTTAAATTTTGGAAATTTTTATTATTTTGGCGTTTTTTTATTTTGGCGATTTTTTATCTTGCCTTTTTTTTTAATTTTTGCGTTTTTTCATATAGGTGATTTTTTTGGTTTTGGCGATTGTTTTTAGTTTTGGAACTTTTTTTTCGTTTTGAGGATTTTTTTTCAGTTTTTGCGTTTATTTTAAATTTTGACGATTTTTTTAAATTTGGCGATTTTTTTTTAATTTTTACGATTTTTTCTCATTTCGGCGATTATTTTTTTTACTAAACAATTATTTTGGTTTTGGCGCATTTTTCGCGTTTTGGCGATTTTTTTCGGTTTTTGGCGTTTTTTTCATATTGGCGATTTATTTTCATTTAAACGATTTTTTCGAATTTGGCGATTTATTTTAGTGCTAGGTTTTTTTAATTTTGTCAATTTTTTCCATTTGGCGATTTATTTTAAATTTTTGGCGATTTTTTCAGGTTTTGGCGATTTTTTTCGGTTTAGCGATTTTATAATTTTCGGATTTTTTAGTTTTACCGTTTTTGAAAATTTCAAGAGTTTACCTATTACGGTCTCCAAGATATAGCAAGTTGTCAAAATTACATAGTCAAAATTGCATTAACTGATGGACAACCCTTTAATTCAAATTTTTAATATTTTAATGTTTATTCTTGTAGTCTATATAAAAATACACTAATTTTACAAATTTCAAGTGTTTAAGAAATTTATTATTCGACATATTGTCATAATTTATTTTAATTTGAAATTTATTTGCTGGTGGTTTAGCTTGGTCTATATACGTATTTCATTGGCGCATAAACCAAATCATCAGTAGACTTCAACCACAAATTTTAAACAGTTACAAACCTCTTACTTTATGCACAGACTTTCAAAAACTATATGAGAATTCATAGAATAATAATATTTTTGAAAATCACAAAGACAAAATAAGCTTAGTAGGCTTTGAAACTCATACAAAACCCAGCAAATAATTTATATTCGATATGAATCTATTTTATTTTTCTACACCTTCATACAATTAGAAATCCATTGGATAACAATAAAAGTAATTACAAGGCAAATTGAAAAATAAAATCAAAAATTTAACATTTAAGAAATTTATTATTCGACATATTGTCATAATTTATTTTAATTTGAAATTTATTTGCTGGTGGTTTAGCTTGGTCTATATACGTATTTCATTGGCGCATAAACCAAATCATCAGTAGACTTCAACCACAAATTTTAAACAGTTACAAACCTCTTACTTTATGCACAAACTTTCAAAAACTATATGAGAATTCATAGAATAATAATATTTTTGAAAATCACAAAGACAAAATAAGCTTAGTAGGCTTTAAAACTCATACAAAACCCAGCAAATAATTTATATTCGATATGAATCTATTTTATTTTTCTACACCTTCATACAATTAGAAATCCATTGGATAACAATAAAAGTAATTACAAGGCAAATTGAAAAATAAAATCAAAAATTTAACATTTAAGAAATTTATTATTCGACATATTGTCATAATTTATTTTAATTTGAAATTTATTTGCTGGTGGTTTAGCTTGGTCTATATACGTATTTCATTGGCGCATAAACCAAAATATCATTTGACTTCAACCACAAATTTTAAACAGTTACAAACCTCTTACTTTATGGACAGACTTTCAAAAACTATATGAGAATTCATAGAATAATAATATTTTTGAAAATCACAAAGACAAAATAAGCTTAGTAGGCTTTGAAACTCATACAAAACCCAGCAAACCTTTGGTGTACGGAACCCTAAAAATGACCGGGGGTGCGCCAAATTCTACCAAGTGGATAAATTTTTTCATACAAAAATTTCAAAATTTGAATTAAAAAAACTTTGCCACTTGCTACAATTTGATTTTGAATACGGCCTTACGATTTTACTGGTAGTGCAAATTAATTTTTATTATCAGTAAAAATTTTGGAGTTCTCGTTGTACCTTCATAGTGAACGGTCGATTAGCTGAAGTTTACATACTTGATAAACAAACAAAAAATTATACCAAAAAGTATTCGTAGTACATATTATTGGTAATAGATACATACATACTGACTTTAATACATAAACTAGCTTTATTTGCTTTGCTAATATTTTTTTACATACTAGAAATAACAAACACAAAAAGACCGCAAAGAAAAAAAAAACAAATAAAGTGCGCTTGAGGAATACTCTAAATGAGTACCTCAAAAACAAAATATTGTAAAGTGAGCTTTAACGGCAGAAATGCGTATTTTACTGTGAGCTCTGAAGCTCTTAATGAACACAATAAAAATAAAAACCTTGCTGACAGAATTTTTCTAACCGCAAAGCCACTACTTCGTCAGAGATCAACCTTGTTTTGTACAATGATTCGTTAACATTACCATTGCCTAGTACCTCTACATTTAACACAGCGATGTCATCCGCTTTGGGCTCGTGGTCAGCACTTAACCAAGTTATCCACAGTAGCCCAGAAATCAAGGACCAAGTCGGAATGGACAGATACATAACTGTAATAAAGTGCGGGCGAAGCCCAAATTCTACTAAAATTGCATCAGCGCCAAGATATCTAGGGATAATAACATCGGCTCATTTTTTGGCTGATTTTTTGATTTACAACAGAAACATTTTAAAACTACACCGTTTTCGCGCTTATTAGAAAAAATTTACTTAATTTTGCGCTAAACGTATATTTTTTTTTAATACATATATTTATTTATTGTATCTTCAAATATGAACTAACAATAAGTGATCAAATCTTAAAGCTAAAATATAATTATTTAGCCCGACCAGTGTCGGCCAAAACTTAGTGATAATTTAAATAATACAAAGTAGTGATAATCAAAAAGGAAAATTAAATGTATTTTCAAGCATTCCCATCTAGAGTGTTGAGTATAAGAGCCCTTGTGTCCCTCTGTTTTAGGCGGATGTGACCATTAAAATTCAAAATATTACGAGCAAGCGGATTAGGATGTGACACGAGTTTTGTTAAGTATTTGCCTGCGTATCTTGCAATTTCTTCAGTCACTAGTGGCATTTTTAAATCACGATGCAAATTTGAATTCTTAATATACCATGGAGCAGATGTTATTGACCTTAAAATTTTGTTTTGTCTTCGTTGAATTCTCTCTACATTGCAAGCTGAAGCAGTGCCCCATAACTGGATACCGTAACACCATATTGGCCTCAAAAGCGACTTGTATATTAAAAGTTTGCAGTCCAGACTAAGTGTTGAATTTCTGCAAATCAACCAATGAATTTGAGATAACTTAAGTTTCATCTGAGTTAGCTTAAAGTCAATATGATGTTTCCATGTAAGTCTTCGATCAAGGTGTATACCAAGGTATTTCACTTGGGAATGTTGAGGAATATTTTGATTGTTGATTCGAATGGGGGAACAAGTATCTCTTCTTAGGGTAAACGTTGTATGGACACACTTTTGTTCATTGACTTTAATTCTCCGTAAGTTCAACCAGATTTCCAACTGTGTAATATGTTCTTGAAGATATCGGGAAGCCTCGTGCAGGTTTTTGTGCATACTAAAGCAGGCTGTATCATCGGCAAACGCAGATGTATGGATATTGCTGCTCATAGGCATATCACAAGTATAAATCAAATACAAAACTGGCCCCAGTATGCTCCCCTGTGGCACACCGGATGATATAGATTGGGGCAGACTCATGAGTTCTCCTTCCACAATCGTAAACTTTCGGGTAGTTATGTAGCTTTCTAATAAATTCAGAAAATGTATTGGTAAATATGATTTTAATTTTAAAATAAGGCCTTCATGCCACACTTTATCAAAGGCCTGAGAAACGTCAATAAACAGGGCAGAACAATACATTTTTTCTTCAAAAGTTCTTCTTATAAATTGCACCAATCTATAAGTTTGTTCAATGGTGCTATGCTGACTTCTAAAACCAAACTGATGGTCTGGGATGCACCCAATATCAGTTAAAATTGGGGACAATTTTGTCATGAGCACCTTTTCGAAGAGTTTTGACATTGTTGATAGCAGACTTATTGGCCTGTATGACTCAGCCTTGGTAAGGTCTTTGCCCGGCTTTGGAATCATTTTGACCTTCGCAAGCTTCCAGCTTTGTGGATAATATTCCAGTCGTAAAATGGCGTTAAAAATAAATAACAGGATTCTAATTGCAATATGGGGCAAGTTTATCAGCATATTGTTACTTATTCCATTAATACCTGGAGCTTTCTTCGGGTTGAGTTCAGCAATTAGTTTCTGAACATCACTCGTCTTCAATTTTATGGGTCGAGGGGGTAGCGCAACTACACTTGGTAAATCAACAACACCAGTACATGTGTTTGGGGTAAATACGGATTTTAAATGCTCAACAAATATGTTAACTTTTTCAGTATCGCTTCTGGCCCAACCTCCGGTAGAAGTGCGCAGAGGTGGTCTATATTCAACCGGTGTTTTAAGCTTTCTAGCAGCTCGCCACAAGGAGTAATTAGATGCAGGTGTGGCATCAAGATTTTCCATGATAATTTGTAAGACATACAGTTTTTTCATATGCCAGCAGCTCTTGGAGTCGTCTAGTGCACTCTTTAAATCTAATTTTATTTTGGGGTGATCTGTGCTGTTGCCATTCCCTTCTAGCTGTCCTTTTTTCACGTAAAAGACGTTCAATGTCTGTAGAATAAATTCTATTAAACCCAGTCTGCGGATGGGAAGTAGTGGCATGTTCAGCAGCCTGTTTAATATTTTCGTTAAGATTTTCAATGTTAGATTCAATATCACCTGGTGTTCTTAGCTTAATATTTTCCGTACAATGGCTACTGAGGTATTTTTTGAACCCAAGCCAAATAACACGGTTGATCATCTTTACATATGGGACAGGGAAGTCACTTCTTAGTGGGCTACAAATTGTAACAATCGTGGGAGAGTGATCGGAGGAGAGATCTACAGAAGCTTCAACATGAATTAATTCCCTACCGATATTTTTCATTACTCCAAAATCTATAACATCCGGAATTTTTTGTATGTCCGTAGGCCAGTAAGTGGGATCCCCACTTGAAATGACGTCCAAGCCCATTTTTGAAATTGTGTTGAACAATGCCCGACCTCTAGGTGTAATAAGACGCGAACCCCAGAACGTATGTTTTGCATTGTAGTCCCCAGCTGCTACAAAACAAGGGCCAAGAGATTTGTAGAATTCCTCGAATTGATCCCCAGTAATTGCGAATCTGGGAGGGGAGTAAATTGATGATATCACGAAATTTGTAACAAAATTTTCGACACAAATATTTGTTGCTTGTAGATGTTCTTCACAAATGTTATCAAGGACATAGTGTTTGAGTCTTGACTTAATTAGAATTGCTCTCCCACCTCGGGTCCTTTGAAATATATAGAGTGTAACCATTTATTTTAAATAAGCTCCTTGAAGTCAAATGAGTCTCAGAGACCAACATTATATCAATATTTTTTTCCATGAGGAATTGCTCAAGTTCATTTTTATGCTGGCGAATGCCGTTTGCGTTCCAGAAACATATTTTTAACATGTTCATGGTTTGTTAACTAATGCTTGAAGCAGTGTATTCTGCATTCGCAGCATTTCTTGCATCATGCTAGTCATATTTGTTGTAAAGTTGTTTATAGTTAGCACCAGATTCTCAATATTAGCTTTAAGGCGACTAAAGTTAAAGCCTGAGCTTGCATTCGCTGAATTATTTTGCGGTGAAACATTTTGTGTGGGACAAGAACTAGCCTTAGCAGCATCGGCATACTATACACGTGAAGTAACTAGTTGACTTACTTGAGCAAAAGAGGCGGAGTACGCGTTTAATGGTTGGGCTGGAGCTAACTTAGGTTTTTGACTCATAGTCTGTTTAACAAAAGAATATACAGGGCATCCTCTATAGTTAGCGGTGTGATTACCTCCACAATTACTACATTTTTTTTCTGCTTGTTCTTTTGGCTTAGTGCAGCTAGCAGTACCATGCAATTCACCGCAGATAACACAAACTGTAGGTAAATTGCAGTAAGTTTTTGTATAGCCATATTCTTGGCAATTATGGCACTGTACAGAACCTGAACGCTTACGTGGCTCTTCAACTGTGATTTTTCGGTGTAACAGAAACTTTACGCTATAAATTGGATGGGTTAATTTTTTTTCAATTGTATGCCATTCGGCTCCAGTTCAATGCGAAATAGGGGTTGGGCGACCTTTTCTCTGTTAATTATATTAGTAACGTTTTTTACCTTAAATCCTTGGTCTAGAAGTGCACATTTTACTTCTTCGGGCTCAACATATGAATCTATGCCCTTTAGTACTATCTGTAGGCCTTTAGCACTCTTAAGTTGGTATGTGTAAAAGTTTGTTTTATTTTTTTCAAAATCATTTACAATATTTCGAAAATTGTTTTCATCGTATATTTGGATTTTAGTTTCATCAATATTACCTCTTTTAATTGGAATTACGTGAAAAGTATTTTTACCAATGGTCGACAGTAGTTTTTTTAGAAGCGCGTTAGAATTTTTTCCCCCACATATATAGGTGGTGGCTTAAAAGACTTCTGAGATGATGAAGCGGTCTTGTCGTTATCGTCTTGCAATAATGAAAAACGATTTTGGCGATTCATGGATGATGCGCTGTTATCCCTAGACATCTTTGGAACAGATGAAATTTTAGAAGAATTCGGGCTTCGCCCACGCTTTACCACGGTTATATATCTGTCCATTCCGACTTGTACCTTTGGTTTTGAGCTACTGTTATCTGTAGTGATAACTTGGTTAGGTGATGAACAGCCCGAAGCGAATGATTTCAGTGGCTTAACTGACGAAGTACTAGGCAACTGTAATGTTAAAGAATCACTAGTAGGCATTGGACAAAGCGAAGTTGATCGCTGTCGAAAAAGTGGATTTGTTGTTAGAAAAAGTGTATTATCAGATTTTTTATTTTTATTAAGAGCTTCCGAACTCACAGTAAGTCTATCATCAGGTTTTTTATTTTTATTGTTATCATTATGAGCATCAGAACTCACAGTAAAATAGACATTTCTGCCGTTATAACTCAATTCACATTTATTTGTTTTTGAGGTACTCATGTAGAGTATTCCTCAAGGGCACTTTTGTTTGTTTGTTTGTTTTTCTTTGATTACGGTTTTTTTGTTTTTGTTATTTATGACTGTGCAAAAAAATATTAACAAAGCAATTAAAGCTTTTTTATCAAAGTTAATAATATGTATTACGAATATTTTCTATTGTATGACTTTTTTTGTTAAGTATGTATGTAAAAAAAACTCCGCTATGACGTTAGTTCACTATGAAGGTACAACGAGAACTGAATTTAACACTTTTTCAAAAAAATTTTACGAGTTTTGAGTATCAATAATTGGCATCACTGTTTTGATGTATATGTGTACTTATGTACATACATCCATATATACATACGTGAATAGTTGGCACGAGTTTTATATGCTGTGTTATTTGCTTTTTTTTGTGTATAAACAAATTAAGAAAAAATAATTAATAAAATGTGTTCTAATATATTTAATTCATACACGCATCCATTTTTTTCTTTGGTTTTTATGTACTCATGTGTGCATGTGTATGTTTACGTATGTACTTATTTTATTTTGATAGCTATTTAGATAAATTAACGATAATTTGTTATCAAGATCATAGCAATTTCTGCATTGTTCTCAACAAGGTTCAAAATGAACCAACTTGGTTCGCTCTCAAAAATTTGTATGGGGAACCATGCTGATTCAATCAAGATTCGACTGCGAAACGTGAATGAGAAAGCGAACCTAGATAATTGCTGTCCGTGTGAACATGGTATTATTTAGTTTCAAAAACAAGATACCAATTATATAAAAAAGTAATAATAATAATTTGTTCGGGATTTTGAATATGAATCCAACTTATTTGTTGTGAATTTTGAAGAATAGTTTTAACAAGTTTTTCTTTGTTTTCCTTTTTCTTATAAAAATGGCTGAAGAAAATAATGCTCCACGTTTTTATACAATTGATCCATTTAAATTCCTTGAAAGATTAAAGATTACCCGAATTTTATGGTAATATTTTTTTAATACATTTATTTATTTATTGTATCTTCAATTATGTACTAACAATAAGTATTCAAATCTTAAATCTAAAATATAAGTATTATGCCCGACCACTGTCGAACATAAACTTAGTGATAGTTATAAATAATACACATGTATTGATAATCACAAAAAAGAGAAAAAAAAATATTTTCAAGCAGTCCCATCTGGAGTGTTGAGTATAAGAGCCCTTGTGTCCTTCTATTTCAAGCGGATGTGGCCAGTAAAATTCAAGATGTTACGAGCAAGCGGATTAGGATGTGTCTCGAGTTTTCTTAAATATTTGCCTGCATATTTTGCTATTTCTTCAATCACTTGTGGCATATTCAAATCACGATGTATATTTAAGTTTTTGATGTACCATGAAGCCGATGTTATCAAACGTAAAATTTTGTTTTGCCTTCGTTGGATTCTCTGGACGTTAGAAGCTGAAGCAGTGCCCCATAACTGAATTCCGTAGCACCATATTGGCTTCAAAAGAGACTTGTATAATAAAAGTTTGCAGTCTAGGCTGAGTGTTGAATTTCTACCAATCAGCCAATATATCTGAGTTAGTTTAAGTTTAATTTGTATTAGCTTTGAGTCAATATGGTGTTTCCATGTAAGACGTCGATCAAGGTGTATACCAAGGTATTTTACATGTGAATGCTGAGGAACAACTTGATTGTTGATTCGAATTGGGGAACAAGTATCTCTTCGCAGGGTAAATGTTACCTGAACACACTTTTGCTCGTTTACCTTAATTCTCCATAATATTAACCATAGTTCCAGTTGTGTAATATGTTCTTGTAGATATCGCGAAGCCTCATGAGGATTTTCGTGCATACTTAAGCAGGCTGTATCATCGGCAAACGTAGATGTATGGATATTACTGCTCAAAGGCATATAACAAGTATAAACCAAATACAAAACTGGCCCCAGTATGCTCCCCTGTGGCACACCGGATGATATAGATTCGGGCACACTCATGAATTCTCCTTCCACAACCGTGAACTTCCGGGTAGTAATGTAACTTTCTAATAAATTCACCAAATTTATTGGTAGATATGATTTTAATTTTAAAATTAGACCTTCATGCCACACTTTATCAAATGCATGCGAAACGTCAATAAACAGCGCAGAACAGTACTTCTTTTCTTCAAATGTTCTTCTTATACATTGAACCAATCTATGCGTTTGTTCAATGGTGCTATGCTGACTTCTAAAACCAAACTGATGGTCTGGGATGCACCCACTACCAATTAGAATTGGGGACAATTTTGACATGAGCAGTTTTTCGAAAAGTTTTGACATTGTTGATAGCAGGCTTATTGGCCTGTATGATTCTGCCTTGGTCAGATCTTTGCCCGGCTTTGGAATCATTTTAACTTTGGCAAGCTTCCAGCTGTGGGGATAATACTCTAGTCGTAAAATGGCATTAAAAATGAATAACATGATTCTAAATGCAATACGAGGCAATTTTATTAGCATTTGGTTACTAATTCCATCAATACCCGGTGCTTTCTTCGGGTTGAGTTCAGCAATTAGATTTTATGGGTAGAAGTACTAGGCAACGGTAATGTTAACGAATCACTAGTTGGCATTGGACAAAGCGAAGTTGATCGCTGACGAAAAAGTGGCCTCGCCGTTAAGAAAAGTCTACTATTAGATTTCTTATTTATTTTGTTATCATTAAGAGCTTCAGAGCTTTCAGTAAGTCTATCATCAGATTTTTTATTTTTATTATTTTCATTAAGAGCTTCAAAACTCACAGTAAAATAGGCATTTCTGCCATTAGAACTCACTTCACAGTTATTTGTTTTTGAGGTACTCATATAGAGTATTCCTCAAGGGCACTTTTGTTTGTTTTTTTTTTATTACGGTTTTTTTGTTTTTGTTAATTATGACTATGTAAAAAAAAATATTAGCAATGCAAATAAAGCTAACAATAACAATATGTATTCCGAATATTTTTTCGTACAATTTTTTTTTGTTTAGTATGAAATAAAACCTCCGCTAAATCGACTGTTCACTATGAATGTACAACGAGAACTGATTATGGTAATATAAAAGGACTTTATTCATTTATTTCACTTGTTGATAGAATTAACTCACTTCTTACTGAATATAATGAACTCTCAAATATTATTTTTAGACCTAATTAAAAATAAACTAAAAGGTAAAGCAAGAGAGAAGAACAATAGAAATAAATTTTCATATCCCATCATGGGATCAGATAAAATTAATTTTGATAAACAATTTCGGATAAAAGCATAGTATTGAAGAATTATATGATAGTCTCAGATTGGTAGTTTTTAAAACGAATATTATTGACATTTACAATGACATAAAAGATAAACTTCGAAGCTTAAATAATTAAACTTCTCCAGACTTAATCAATCAATCCTAATATTGAACAAATAGCTAAGAGTAACATGGAAACAGCTCTTAACATATTTAAAGAAAAAATACCTGAACCTATGTGAACGATTCTGGCTTGTAGAAATCCTGATACCATTGAAAAAGCAATAGATATTATTTTTACTTCTGGTTACGCACACTATAACAGTGTAGATAAAACTTTTAATTAATAATAATCGTAAACGAAATTCAAATATCGGTAACCATTGCCAAACTAATGTAAATAATATTACACATCAACTTTTCAATTTAAATGGAAACAACCCAGTGAAAAAAAATGGAAGTCATTCTAGCGGAAGTACATTTTCTTTGCTTCCAAAAAATCGAAATTTTTAATTTGCCGAAAGTGAGCAAAAAACCATGTAGAAGCTTATTTTAGTCACACAAAACTTTGTAACTCCTCCATAGTGCTAGAAAATACTCACCAGAATTTAAAAAAAATTTATTTTTTAAAAGAAATTTATGAACTATTTTTAGTCTAAAATTTAAAAGTTATTTGCTTAAATTTACATGAAAACACTGTTTCGGGCTTAAATTCGTATAAAAAGAAACGAATTGTTAAAAAAGGCAACTATTTACCATTTTTCCGAGATGAAAATATTATCATAGAACACAAAAAAGGGAATTTTTCTTAACATCGCTTCCAATTCAGTGACCAGGCATAGAAAAAGAGAATTTCTTGCAATGACAACCCTATGTAAAAATCATTAGATCGGATCGAAATTTGCACTACTTCCGCATCGTAAACTCTACATTTTCATGACTTTTTTGGAGTCTCTTTTTTTACTGGGAATCGGTATAAATCGGTATAATCGACAAAATACAATACAGAATCAGGGAAATGTCAATAAACCATATAATTTTAGATATCAAAATTATAATGACCAATTTAATTATAATAATAACATAAAATTTTCAAATTCTAATAGTTCCCATAGTACTCCAGCACCTGTTGATATATTTATTGTTCGAAATTCTAAAAAGGTAGTAGAGTTACTAACACCTAGAAATACTTTTCGCCTAAGCAATTCAGATTATAATTTGCCAAATCAAAATGATGAAATGCAAAATTCAAGCCTCTGCGGACAATTACCATATATAATGATAAAAAACAGACTGAAGTTTATTGTATATACTGGAGACATGCATTCAATCATTAATCCAGGAATATGTAACCCAAAATGGAGAATTAAATCCCATTATTTGACAATAAAAACTTTACAAAACAAGATAAACTATTTCGCATTGAACTGGAGCCGAATGACATACAATTGAAAAAAATGAAACCCATCTAATTTATAGCGTAAGGTTTCTGTTACACCGAAAAATCACAGTTGAAGAGCCACGTAAGCGTTCAGGTTCTGTACAGTGCCATAATTGCCAAGAATATGGCTATACAAAAACTTACTGCAATTTACCTACAGTTTGTGTTATCTGCGGTGAATTGCATGGTACTGCTAGCTGCACTAAGCCAAAAGAACAAGCAGAAAAAAAATGTAGTAATTGTGGAGGTAATCACACCGCTAACTATAGAGGATGCCCTGTATATTCTTTTGTTAAACAGACTATGAGTCAAAAACCTAAGTTAGCTCCAGCCCAACCATTAAACGCGTACTCCGCCTCTTTTGCTCAAGTAAGTCAACTAGTTACTTCACGTGTATCGTATGCCGATGCTGCTAAGGCTAGTTCTTGTCCCTCACAAAATGTTTCACCGCAAAATAATTCAGCGAATGCAAGCTCAGGCTTTAACTTTAGTCGCCTTAAAGCTAATATTGAGAATCTGGTGCTAACTATAAACAACTTTACAACAAATATGACTAGCATGATGCAAGAAATGCTGCGAATGCAGAATACACTGCTTCAAGCATTAGTTAACAAACCATGAACATGTTAAAAATATGTTTCTGGAACGCAAACGGGATTCGCCAGCATAAAAGTGAACTTGAGCACTTCTTCATGGAAAAAAATATTTATATAATGTTGGTCTCTGAGACTCATTTGACTTCAAGGAGCTTATTTAAAATAAATGGTTACGCTCTATATGATTCAAAGGACCCGAGGGGGAGAGCATGCGGTGGGTCAGCAATTCTAATTAAGTCAAGACTCAAACACCTTGTCCTTGATAACATTTGTGAAGAACATCTACAAGCAACAAATATTTGTGTCGAAAATTTTGTTACAAATTTCGTGATATCATCAATTTACTCCCCTCCCAGATTCGCAATTACTGAGGATCAATTCGAGGAATTCTACAAATCTCCTGGCCCTTGTTTTGTAGCAGCTGGGGACTATAATGCAAAACATATGTTCTGGGGTTCGCGTCTTATTACACCTAGAGGTCGGGCATTGTTCAACGCAATTTCAAAAATGGGCTTGGACGTCATTTCAAGTGGGGAGCCCACTTACTGGCCTACGGACACACAAAAAAATCCGGATGTTATAGATTTTGGAGTCATGAAAAATATCGCTAGGGAATTAATTCATGTTGAAGCTTCTGTAGATCTCTCCTCCGATCACTCTCCCACGATTGTTACAATTTGTAGCCCACTAAAAAGTGAATTCCCTGTCCCATATGTAAAGATGATCAACCGTGTTAATTGGCTGGGGTTCAAAAATACCTCAGTAGCCATTGTACGGAAAATATTAACCTAAGAACACCAGGTGATATTGAATCTAACATTGAAAATCTTAACGAAAATATTAAACAGGCTGCTGAACATGCCACTACTTCCCATCCGCAGACTGGGTTTAATAGAATTTATTCTACAGACATTGAACGTCTTTTACGTGAAAAAAGGACAGCTAGAAGGGAATGGCAACAGCACAGATCACCCCAAAATAAAATTAGATTTAAAGAGTGCACTAGACGACTCCAAGAGCTGCTGGCATATGAAAAAACTGTATGTCTTACAAATTATCTGGAAAATCTTGATGCCACACCTGCATCTAATTACTCCTTGTGGCGAGCTGCTAGAAAGCTTAAAACACTGGTTGAATATAGACCACCTCTGCGCACTTCTACCGGAGGTTGGGCCAGAAGCGATACTGAAAAAGGTAACATATTTGTTGAGCATTTAAAATCCGTATTTACCCCAAACACATGTACTGGTGTTGTTGATATACCAAGTGTAGTTGCGCTACCCCCTCGACCCATAAAATTGAAGACGAGTGATGTTCAGAAACTAATTGCTGAACTCAACCCGAAGAAAGCTCCAGGTATTAATGGAATAAGTAACAATATGCTGATAAACTTGCCCCATATTGCAATTAGAATCCTGTTATTTATTTTTAACGCCATTTTACGACTGGAATATTATCCACAAAGCTGGAAGCTTGCGAAGGTCAAAATGATTCCAAAGCCGGGCAAAGACCTTACCAAGGCTGAGTCATACAGGCCAATAAGTCTGCTATCAACAATGTCAAAACTCTTCGAAAAGGTGCTCATGACAAAATTGTCCCCAATTTTAACTGATATTGGGTGCATCCCAGACCATCAGTTTGGTTTTAGAAGTCAGCATAGCACCATTGAACAAACTTATAGATTGGTGCAATTTATAAGAAGAACTTTTGAAGAAAAAATTTATTGTTCTGCCCTGTTTATTGACGTTTCTCAGGCCTTTGATAAAGTGTGGCATGAAGGCCTTATTTTAAAATTAAAATCATATTTACCAATACATTTTCTGAATTTATTAGAAAGCTACATAACTACCCGAAAGTTTACGATTGTGGAAGGAGAACTCATGAGTCTGCCCCAATCTATATCATCCGGTGTGCCACAGGAGAGCATACTGGGGCCAGTTTTGTATTTGATTTATACTTGTGATATGCCTGTGAGCAGCAATATCCATACATCTACGTTTGCCGATGATACAGCCTGCTTTAGTATGCACAAAAACCTGCACGAGGCTTCCCGATATCTTCAAGAACATATGACACAGTTGGAAATCTGGTTGAACTTACGGAGAATTAAAGTCAATGAACAAAAGTGTGTCCATACAACGTTTACCCTAAGAAGAGATACTTGTTCCCCCATTCGAATCAACAATCAAAATATTCCTCAACATTCCCAAGTGAAATACCTTGGTATACACCTTGATCGAAGACTTACATGGAAACATCATATTGACTTTAAGCTAACTCAAATGAAACTTAAGTTATCTCAAATTCATTGGTTGATTGGCAGAAATTCAACACTTAGTCTGGACTGCAAACTTTTAATATACAAGTCGCTTTTGAGGCCAATATGGTGTTACGGTATCCAGTTATGGGGCACTGCTTCAGCTTGCAATGTAGAGAGAATTCAACGAAGACAAAACAAAATTTTAAGGTCAATAACATCTGCTCCATGGTATATTAAGAATTCAAATTTGCATCGTGATTTAAAAATGCCACTAGTGACTTAACAAAACTCGAGTCACATCCTAATCCGCTTGCTCGTAATATTTTGAACTTTACTGGACACATCCGCCTAAAAAAGAGGGACACAAGGGCTATTTTACTCAACACTCTAGATGGGAATGCTTGAAAATACATTTAATTTTCCTTTTTGATTATCACTACCTTGTATTGTTTAAACTATCACTAAGTTTTAGCCGACACTGGTCGGGCTAAATAATTATATTTTAGCTTTAAGATTTGATCACTTATTGTTAGTTCATATTTGAAGATACAATAAATAAATATATGTATTTAAAAAAAAAAAAAAAAACAAGATAATGACTTATATTGCTTATCAAGTTCCAATGTTAAGAGAACTTGGGGACACCAGTGAAGAGACTTGATGATGATTTAATGCCTTTGATGGTATTATAGGAAATGATATTTTAAAGAAATACAAAGCTGTTATAGATTACAATAGTAATGAATTAAAAATTAATAATAGAAACATTCCTTTATTAGGTTTCCAGAAACGACATACGGTTACATGTATTTCATATATTGAAAGTGGCCTAATTCATATCAAAGATTACAGGGACTATGTTTGTGAAATAATTATTGATGAAGATGTTTATAATGTAAATAACTTTAAGGTTTTTTTTTATACATGTATTTATTTATTGTATCTTCAAATATGAACTAACAATAAGTATTGAAATCTTAAATCTAAAATATAATTATTAGGACCGACCACTGTTGGACATAAACTTGTTAATAATTATAAATAATACATAAGTAGTAATAATCCAAAAAAGAAAAAAATTTATAAAAAGTATTTTCAAGAAATCCCATCTGGAGTGTTGAGTAATAAAGCCCTTGTGTCCCTCTTTTTTAAGCGGATGTGTCCAGTAAAGTTCAAAATATTACGAGCAAGCAGATTAGGATGTGACTCGAGTTTTGTTAAATATTTGCCTGCGTATTTTGCAATTTCTTCAATCACTAGTGGCATATTTAAATCACGATGGATATTGGAATTTTTGATGTACCATGGAGCCGATGTTATTAACCGTAAAATTTTGTTTTGCCTTCGTTGGATTCTCTCTACATTGGAAGCTGAAGCAGTGCCTCATAACTGGATACCGTAACACCATATTGGCTTCAAAAGCGACTTGTATATTAAAATTTTGCAGTCCAGGCTAAGTGTTGAATTTCAGCCAATCAACCAGTGTATTTGAGATAACTTAAGTTTCATCTGAGTTAGCTTAAAGTCAATATGATGTTTCCATGTAAGCCTTCAATCAAGGTGTATACCAAGGTATTTCACTTGGTAGTGTTGAGGAATATTTTGATTATTGATCCGAATTGGGGAACAAGTATCTCTTCTTAGGGTAAACGTTATATGGGCGCACTTTTGTTCATTTACCTTAATTCTCCATAACTTCAACCACATTTCCAATTGTGTAATATGTTCTTGTAGATATCGGGAAGCCTCGTGAAGGTTTTCATGCATACTCAGGCAGGCTGTATCATCGGCAAACGTAGATGTATGGATATTGCTGCTCAAAGGCATATCACAAGTATAGATCAAATACAAAACTGGCCCCAATATGCTACACTGTGGCACACCGGATGATATAGATTCGGGCACACTCAAGAATTCTCCTTCCACAACCGTGAACTTCCGGGTAATAATGTAACTTTCTAATAAATTCTCATACTGATCTTCAGTAACCGAAAATCTTGGAGGTGAGTAAATTGATGATATCACGAAATTAGAACAAAAATTTTCTACAAAAATATTCGTAGCTTGCATATATTCTTCACTAACGTTGTCAAGGATATAGTGCTTGAGTCTTGACTTAATTAGAATTGCAGATCCACCGCATGCTCTCCCTCTAGGGTCCTTTGTAGCATGCATAGTGTAGCCATTTATTTTGAAAAAGCTTCTCGAAGTAAGGTTGAAGTAGAAACTATTGCTAAATGTTCTAACGTAATACATCGTACTGAAAGTAGTTCTTGGCCAGTTTCCCCCGAAAATTATTACTTAGTAGATAACAATATTTCTCAAGAAAATAATCATGAACAAATTTACCTACAAAAGGTTAGAATTTAGATCACTTAAATCATGAAGAAACATATAATTTGATTAAAATTTTAGATAATTATAACCAATTATTTTATGAACCAAATTCAAATCTAACGTTTACAAATGTAGTTAAACACCGAATAATTACCAGGGATGGTAGACCTGTATTTGCAAAGAATTATAGATGTTCATAAAGAAGAAGTAAAGAGACAAATACAAGAAATGTTAGATAGCAATATAATCAAACCATTAAATTCACCCTATTCTGCTCCAATATGGATAATTCCTAATACTTGGAATTAGGAAATGGCGTATAATAGTGGATCAAACGAAGCTTAATGAAACAGTGGATGACCGATTTCCCATTCCAAATATTGAAGAAATCTTAGACAAACGTGGTAGGTGTATGTATTTTACCACATTAGATTTAGCGAAAGTGTTTCACCAAGTTGAAATGGATTGATTGATTGAAAATAGACACTCATAAGCCAGTGTTTTCTCTTAAGCGTGGATATTATGAATTTTTAAAAAATGCCTTTTTGTTTTTTGAAAACAGCTCCACCCACATTTCAAAGATTAATGAATAAAATTTTGGGTGAATTCGTTAATAAAATATGTTTAATGTATTTAGATGACATCATCATCTGCTCCACTTTTCTGAATTCATTACGCCTTGTTCTTGATCGGCTTCTGGATGCCAATCTTAAAATACAAATAGATAAGTGCGAATTTTTAAAACGGGAAACAGAATTTTTAGGACATGTTGTTACTCATCAGGGAATAAAGCCAAATACTAAAAAGGTCAAGTGCGTTACAAATTATCCTTTGCCGAAAACACCCAAAATAAAACAGTTTTTAGGCCTCAGCGGCTATTACCGGAAATTTATTGAGGACTATTCTAGAATTGCAAAGCCATTGATAATATATTTAGAGAAGAATGCCAAATTAAATATTAATGATCCACAGTATATTGAGAGTTTCAGAACACTGAAGACGATACTCACAAATGCCCCAATTTTGGTTTACCCAAATTTTAATAAAAATTTGTTTTAAATACAGATGCATGTAATTTTGCGTATGGTGCCGTTCTGTCTGTTTCGTATGCTAGCAGAACCCTCAATGAACATGAGATAAATAATAGTATAGTGGAAAAAGAATTGCTTGGCAGCGGTAGTTTGGGCAGTTAAATAGTTTTGGCCGTATCTTTTCGGAAGAAAATTTGTTATAAAAACTGACCATGAGTTCTCGTGGTACCTTCATAGCGAACAGTCGATTAGGGGAAATTTTCTTACATACATAAGCTTTATTGCTTTGCATATATTTTTTAAAAGTGGAAATAACAAAACCAAAAAAAAAACAAAAACAAAGTGACACTGAAGAATACTCTATACGAGTATCTCAAAAACAAACAATCATAAATTAAAAAAAAAAACACAAGTAAAGTGTGTTTGAGGAATACTCTATATGAGTACCTCAAATACAAAAAATTTTAAGTGAGTTCTAACTGCAGAAATGTCTATTTTACTGTGAGTTCTGAAGCTCTTAATGAAAATAATAGAAATAATATAACTAATGAAAGTCTTTTTGCAAAGCCAATTTTTCGTCAGGGATCAACTTCGCTTTGTCCAATGCCAAATAACATTAACATTACAATTGCCTAGTACTTCTTCATATAAGTCGGTAATATCATCCCCTTCAGTCTCGTGTTCATCACTAAACAAAGTTATCAATACAGATAACAGTAGCTCAAACCCCAAAGTGCAAGTCGGAATGGACAGATATACAACCGTGGTAAAGCGTGGGCGAGTCCAGAATTCTTCAAAAATTTCTCGTGCAGTGTCATAATTGCCAAGAATATGGCCATAAAAAGCTAACTGCAATTTACCTATAGTGTGTGTTATCTGCCAAAAGATCAAGCAAAAAAAATGCAGTAATTGTGGAGGCTATCACACCGCTAACTACAGAGGTTGTCCTGTGTACTCTTTCGTGCTATGGTGCAAAAACCTATATTAGCTCCGGTTCAAACAACAAACGCTTCCTCAGCCACTTTTGCACAAATGAGCCAACCAATTACTTCCCGTGTATCGTATGCCGATGCTGCCAAGACAAATTCTATTCCCGCGGAGAAAGTGTCCCCACAAAGTAATTCAACAAATGCTAACTCAAGCTCTTATTTCAGTCCCCTTGAAGCCAATATTGAAAATCTTGTGCAAACTATCAAAGACTTTACAACAAATATGAAAAGCATGATGCAAAACATGCTACAAATGCAGTTTATACTGATTCAAGCATTAGTTAAAAAGCCATAAGCACGTTAAAACCGCAAACTGCATTCGCCAACATAAAAATGAACATGAGCACTTCTTTACGGAAAAAAATATTGATAAAATGTTGGTCTCTGAGACTCATTTGACTTCTAGAAGCCTCTTTAAAATGAATGGCTACAATTTATATGATACAAAGGACCGTGGAGGGAGAACATGCGGTGGATCAGCAATTCTAATAAAGTCAAGACTCAAACACTTTATTCAGGACAAAATTTGTGAAGAATAGCTACAAGCAACTAATATTTGCGTCGACAATTTTTTTTTTTTTTTTTTTTTAATACATGTATTTATTTATTGTATCTTCAAATATGAACTAACAATAAGTATTTAAATCTTAAATCTAAAATATAATTATTAGGACCGACCACTCTCGGACATAAACTTGTTAATAGTTATAAATAATACACAAGTAGTGATAATCCCAAAAAGAAAAAAATTAATAAAAATTATAAAAAAAGTATTTTCAAGAAATCCCATCTGGAGTGTTGAGTAATAGAGCCCGTGTCCCTCTTTTTTAAGCGGATGTGTCCAGTAAAGTTCAAAATATTACGAGCAAGCGGATTAGGATGTCACTCGAGTTTTGTTAAATATTTGCCTGCGTATTTTGCAATTTCTTCAATCACTAGTGGCATATTTAAATCACGATGGATATTGGAATTTTTGATGTACCATGGAGCCGATGTTATTAACCGTAAAATTTTGTTTTGCCTTCGTTTGATTCTCTCTACATTGGAAGCTGAAGCAGTGCCCCAGTGACTTGCACTTTGGGGTTTGAGCTACTGTTATCTGTATTGATAACTTTGTTTAGTGATGAACACGAGACTGAAGGGGATGATATTACCGACTTATATGAAGAAGTACTAGGCAATTGTAATGTTAATGTTATTTGGCATTGGACAAAGCGAAGTTGATCCCTGACGAAAAATTGGCTTTGCAAAAAGACTTTCATTAGTTATATTATTTTTATTATTTTCATTAAGAGCTTCAGAACTCACAGTAAAATAGACATTTCTGCAGTTAGAACTCACTTAAATTTTTTTTGTATTTGAGGTACTCATATAGAGTATTCCTCAAACACACTTTACTTGTGTTTTTTTTTTTTTAATTTATGATTGTTTGTTTTTGAGATACTCGTATAGAGTATTCTTCAGTGTCACTTTGTTTTTGTTTTTTTTTGCTTGCGGTTTTTCTTTGGTTTTGTTATTTCCACTTTTAAAAAATATATGCAAAGCAATAAAGCTTATGTATGTAAGAAAATTTCCCCTAATCGACTGTTCGCTATGAAGGTACCACGAGAACTCATGGTCAGTTTTTATAACAAATTTTCTTCCGAAAAGATACGGCCAAAAATATTTAACTGCCCAAACTACCGCTGCCAAGCAATTCTTTTTCCACTATACTATTATTTATCTCATGTTCATTGAGGGTTCTCCTAGCATACGAAACAGACAGAACGGCACCATACGCAGAATTACATGCATCTGTATTTAAAACAAATTTTTATTAAAATTTGGGTAAACCAAAATTGGGGCATTTGTGAGTATCGTCTTCAGTGTTCTGAAACTCTCAATATACTGTGGATCATTAATATTTAATTTGGCATTCTTCTCTAAATATATTATCAATGGCTTTGCAATTCTAGAATAGTCCTCAATAAATTTCCGGTAATAGCCGCTGAGGCCTAAAAACTGTTTTATTTTGGGTGTTTTCGGCAAAGGATAATTTGTAACGCACTTGACCTTTTTAGTATTTGGCTTTATTCCCTGATGAGTAACAACATGTCCTAAAAATTCTGTTTCCCGTTTTAAAAATTCGCACTTATCTATTTGTATTTTAAGATTGGCATCCAGAAGCCGATCAAGAACAAGGCGTAATGAATTCAGAAAAGTGGAGCAGATGATGATGTCATCTAAATACATTAAACATATTTTATTAACAAATTCACCCAAAATTTTATTCATTAATCTTTGAAATGTGGGTGGAGCTGTTTTCAAAAAACAAAAAGGCATTTTTTAAAAATTCATAATATCCACGCTTAAGAGAAAACGCTGGCTTATGAGTGTCTATTTTCAATCAATCAATCCATTTCAACTTGGTGAAACACTTTCGCTAAATCTAATGTGGTAAAATACATACACCTACCACGTTTGTCTAAGATTTCTTCAATATTTGGAATGGGAAATCGGTCATCCACTGTTTCATTAAGATTCGTTTGATCCACTATTATACGCCATTTCTTAATTCCAAGTATTAGGAATTATCCATATTGGAGCAGAATAGGGTGAATTTAATGGTTTGATTATATTGCTATCTAACTTTTCTTGTATTTGTCTCTTTACTTCTTCTTTATGAACATCTATAATTCTTTGCAAATACAGGTCTACCATCCCTGGTAATTATTCGGTGTTTAACTGCATTTGTAAACGTTAGATTTGAATTTGGTTCATAAAATAATTGGTTATAATTATCTAAAATTTTAATCAAATTATATGTTTCTTCATGATTTAAGTGATCTAAATTCTAACCTTTTGTAGGTAAATTTGTTCATGATTATTTTCTTGAGAAATATTGTTATCTACTAAGTAATAATTTTCGGGGGAAACTGGCCAAGAACTACTTTCAGTACGATGTATTACGTTAGAACATTTAGCAATAGTTTCTACTTCAACCTTACTTCGAGAAGCTTTTTCAAAATAAATGGCTATATGGATGATGACGAGGACGATTATCCAGAAGAACTTGAAGAGGATAATACATTTTTGGATAATGAATTTTATTCAAATTACAGAATTTAATAAAATTTTAATATTTTCACAAATACGTGTGTAAATCATATTTTCAATTTCCAGAAACAACATATTTACTCGTAAGTGTCGTATATTTTCTCATTTAGAACTAAAAAAAATAAAAACTCAGAAAGAAAAAAAAATTTTACATAAAATTCCTCAACATTCCACTATGGTCGGAAACATCACTTTTCTTGGCCAAAACTATTAAAACTTAAAATAACGGAATTTTTAACTGGAATTTGAATTTGCAGTATATTTTAAGTGCTTTTGTATAAAATAATTATTTTACATAAAAGTTTTTTTAATTTTAATTCTAAATGTTGATAATTTAAAAAAAAAAATAATTATTTTATACAAAAGCACTTAAAATATACTGCAAATTCAAATTCCAGTTAAAAATTCCGTTATTTTAAGTTTTAATAGTTTTGGCCAAGAAAAGTGATGTTTCCGACCATAGTGGAATGTTGAGGAATATTTTGATTATTCATTCGAATTGGGGAACAAGTATCTCTTCTTAGGGTAAACGTTATATGGACACACTTTTGTTCATTTACCTTAATTCTCCATAAGTTCAACCACATTTCCAATTGTGTAATATGTTCTTGTAGATATCGGGAAGCCTCGTGAGGGTTTTCATGCATACTCAAGCGTCGACAATTTTTGTTTAAATTTCGTAATATCTTCAATTTACTGCCCTCTCAGATTTTTAATCACTGAGAATCAATATGAGGATTTCTATGGATTTCTATAAATCGCTTGGACCTTGCGTCGTAGCAGCTGGCAACTACAATACAAAACATACGTACTGGGGTTCGCGCATGTAACACCTGTAGGTCGAGCTTTGTTTAATACAATTTCAAAAATGGGCTTAGATGTTACTTCGAGTAGGGATCCAACTTACTGACGTACGAAAAATTCCGGATGTTATATATTTTGGCGTCATGAAAATAATCCACAGGGACTTAATTCATGTAGAGTCCTCTCTAGATCTCTCCTGAGATCACTCTCCCACAATAGTTACAATTTTCAATCCACTAAAGAGTGATTTAAATAATTCATATGTGAAAATGATTAATGGGGTCAACTGGCTAGGATTCAAAAAATATCTTAGTGGTCACTGCAGTGAAAACATTCAGCTAAGATCACCTGATGATATTGAATTCAACATTGCCAAAACTAATATTAAATTATTAAATAATAAAATATTAAACAGGCTGCTGAACATTCCGTTTGCAGACTGGCTTTAATAGAATTTATTTTACGGAACTTGAACGCCTGGTATGTGAAAAAAGGAGAGCTGGAAGAGAATGGCAACAACACAGATTACCCCTGAATAAAATCAGACTAAAATAATGTACTAAACGACTCAAAGAGATGCTATCGTCGGAAAAAATCAGCATCTATTTACTCTTTATGGCGCGCTACTAGAAATCTTAAAAGACCAGTTAATCTTAAATCACCACTGCGCACTTCGACCGGAGGCTGGGCAGGAAGCGATAGTGAAAAAGGTAACTTCAAAGGTAATTCATGTACGGGTGCTGCTGATTTACCAAGTGGTTTCTCTACCCCCACGCCCCTTAAAATTTAAGATGCGTGAAGTACAAAAAGTAACTGCTAAACTCAACCCGAAGAAAGCACCAGGTATTGATGGCATTAGTAACAAAATGCTGATGAACTTGTCTCATGTTGCAATAAGAATCTTGCTTTTTATTTTTAATGATGTTTTAAGACTGCAGTAATTTTCTTATAACTGGAAACTTGCCAATATAAAAATGATTCCAAAACCGGGCCAAGACTGAGTCATACAAGCTTACTATCTACAGTCTCAAAGCTTTTCGAAAAGCTGCTCATTACTAAATTGTCCAAAATTTTACCTGATAATGGGTTCATCCCGGACCATCAATTTGGCTTTAGAAGTCAGCATAGCACCATTGAACAAACGCATAGACTGGGCCAAGTTGTAAGAAGAACATTTGAAGAATATATGTATTCTTCTACTCTCTTTATTGATGTTTCTCAGGCGTTTGATAAAGTATGGCACGAAGGCCTAGTTTTAAGGTTGAAGATATATCTGCCAATAAACAACAAAAAGCTTTTGGAAAGTTAAATTATTGATAGGAAGTTTACTGTTGTAGAAGGAGAGCTCACGAGTGTGCCCGAATCTATATGCTTTGGTATGCCACAGGGCAGCATTCTGGGTCCTCTCTTGTATTTAATATATACTTGTGATATGCCTGTGAGCAATAATATCCACACGTCTACATTTGCCGATGATACAACCTGTATGAGTGTGCACGAAAACCCTTAAATTAAAACATATTACCCAGCTGGAAATATGGTTGAACTTATGGAGAATTAAGGTTAATAAACAAAAGTGTGTCCATATAACGTTAACTCTAAAGGGAGATACTTGCTCCCCTATTCAAATCAATAATCAGAATATTCCTCAACATTCCCACGTGAAATACCTTGGTATACACCTTAATTGAAGCCTTACATGGAAACATCATATTGACTCTAAGTTAACTCAGATGAAACTTAAGTTAACTGAAATACATTGGTTGTAATGGCAGAAATTCAAGACTCAGCCTAGACTGCAAACTTTTACTATACAAGTCGCTTTAGAAGCCAATATGGTGCTACAAATTTCAGTTATGGGGCACTGCTTCAGCTTCCAATGTCGAGAGAATCCAACGGAGGCAAAACAAAATTTTACGGTCAATAACATCGGCTCCATGGTACATCAAAGATTCCAATATACATCGTTATTTAAATATTCCACTAGTGCAAAATACGCAGGCAAATATTAAACAAAACTCGAATCACATCCTAATGCGCTTGCTCGTAATATTCTGAACTTTACTGGACACATCCGCCTAAAAAAGAGGGACACACGGGCTCTTATACTCATCACTCCCGATGGGACTACTTGACAATTTTTCCCCTTTTTTGACCATCCTACTTATGTATGTATTATTAATAACTATTAACAAGTTTATGTCCGACAGTGGTCGGGCCTAATAATTATGTTCTAGATTTAAGATTTGAATACTTAGTGTTATTTATATTATTTATATATTTATATTTGAAGATACAATAAATAAATACATGTATTAATAAAAAAAAATAAAAAACTGACCATCAGCCATTACAATGGCTATTTTCTATAAAATAACCGAATTCAAAACTAATTCGTTGGCGACTGTAGTTAGAAGAATACGTATTCGAAATTTTTTATAAGCGCGGAATTAATAACGGAAACGCAGATGCACTATCTAGAATAGACCAGAGTTGAATTTAACTGAACATGCTGATCCTGGTATTATTGTTCAGAGCAATTCTTTATTAAATATTTATAGGAATCAGATAATATTAATAGGTAAAAAAACGATTTTTAAAAATGCTAGAATAATCATCACTGCTAGAAGTTTTAATGGAAACACATGTTAACTATCATAAAAAAATACTTCCATCCCAAAAGAGTTAACACTGTTTAGTTGAGGATGATTATATTTACAGCATATTTAACGTAACCGTTTTATATTTTTTTTAAATAATCCTAATTTAAAAATTGCAAAATGACTTCAGGAACTTATTAAAAACGAAAATCAAAGAAATAACCATCGTGGTATTAAAAAATTAAAAAATTTCGAACAACTGAGAAGGCAAATCTATCATTCAAGGCGTAAGTTAAGAATACAGAAATAGATGTCACATTTGCAACATAGAAAAATATGAAAATATGAAAATAAGTTAATGAACAAAAGTGTGTCCATATAACGTTAACCCTAAAAAGAGATACTTGCTCCCCTATTCGAATCAATAATCAAAATATTCCTCAAGATTCCCACGTGAAATACCTTGGTATACATGTTGATCGAAGGCTTACATGGAAACATCATATTGACCTTGTCAGATAGTACATATCGATGTTTTTTTATACTTTAGAGAGAACACTGTTTCTAATAATAATTGATAAATTTTCTAAATTTGCCCAAGCAATCAAAATTTAGAACAGATCGTGGGTGGAATTTAAAAGAGCACTTACTCAATACGCAAGTTACGTTGGTAATGTTGAAAAAATCATAGCTGACAATGAGTTAGGGTTTAAAACATTGCCATTGACCGAATTTCTAAGCAAAGACAAATTAACCTACACTTTACTTCAAACGCTAACGTAGAACTTCTTCATTATACAATGAATGAGCATATTCGATTACTCAGACATGATCCTGACAGAGACAGTGATACTGTAGAAGAAAAAATGTATAAAGTAATTATGTATTATAATAATACTATACACTCTAAATGGTCTAGGTCTAATAAAAGTTGAGGATTTTCCAAAAATTAAAGAAAGAATTTTGAAATCAAAAGAAAAGACAATATTATCTCGCAACAGTAATCGCGAAGATTGTGAGATACAAACAGGAGAAGCATATTTAAAGAAGTTTAGGGAAGTGAATGTGGATCCATAGGAAATAGGTTTATTTCCAATATAATTTATCATCAATGTATAGTTTTAATATTTCCTATATGTTGTTGAATTTGTTTTTTTTAATTTTATTTTTATACATACATGTATAAATAAAAATTAAAATACGTATAATAAGTATTTCCTCGGAGCGTCAATCTAACGATGGGGAAGCTATATATATTTTACGAATACATGTATATGTATCTTACTGTATTGAACTATTACACTTGTTTATAAAATACCTTTATATATATTTTTTTTCTTATGCATATTTTTTATTTATTGTATCTTCATATATGAACTAACAATAAGTATTCAAATCTTAAATCTAACATATAATTAATAGGCCCGACCAATGCCAGACATAACTAAGTGATAGTTGCAAATAATACATAAGTAGTGATAAGCAAAAAAAATTTTCAAGCAACTTCATTCGGAGTGTTTAGTATTAGATCCCTTGTATATCTCTTTTTTAAGCGGATGTGTCCAGTAAAGTTCAAAATATTACGAGCAAGCGGATTAGGATGTGACTCGAGTTTTGTTAGATATTTGCCTGCGTATTTTGCAATTTCTGCAGTCACTAGTGGCATATTTAAATCACGATGTATATTTGTATTCTTAACCCTACGATTCATAACCGGGTACCCGTGTACCCTTTTTTGACTTTAAAGTGCTGCTGTGCCTATAATTTTTGAGATATGGACATAAAACTCCGAATCATAAGAGATTTTGGCTAAACTAAGATTTAAATACGAAAAAATTCAAATTATTTTCAATATTTTCTTTAAAAAATGATTTTAAATGTTTTACCCCCATAAACACACAACCGGATCCCCGGGTACCCTAATGCAATTCCTATGTAAATGCCTGACATGTAAATGAAAAAACGTTTTTTTTTTGTGTTGTTTTTATTGGAAATAAATGTCTTTTTTATTTATTTTATCATATTTTATATATATTATATTATAATTCATCCGAATCACTATGGTTGTTATTGTGGCAATTGTAGCATTTAGTAATTGTTATGGCGTGCTCATCGCATATCGGCGTGCTACATATGCTGCAATTTTTTCTAGTTTTTCTTCTGCGCTTATTTGGAAGAAGGTCGCACATGTAGCACACGCCCGTATGTACTTTTCTGCCCCTTTGTCGTGCTGACGGAGATGTTGACGGACCTGCAGCACAAAGCACACTCTGCAACGGCCTTCCGATGATGCTTTCAATTGCATTTTTTGTTGAAAATTGGCGCACGCTTTGCACATTTGAAATTCTATTTTCTATAACAGGAATGCACAGGTTTTCTGCCAGTTGACGCAGGAAATTCTTCCTGCGCGTCGTGGTGTATCGTGCAGTTGGATTATTTCCATAATATATGATGTGTGATGCAAATGCGCTCACATCAAAGATGTTAAGTAGGGTTTTGATGAGAGTTCTGGAAACAAGAGCAGGGAGCAAAAAATTTGTACTAATTTTGTATGGCATGAACGATGAAAAACTGTGTAATGTACATTTGGCAACACTGGTCAGTTGAATGTGTGGTTAAAATAGGGTGGCACTTATATACCTGGAAGTTTTTGAAATTGTGTGTGAGTAATGAGATTCGGCAACTGGGCTGGCACGACTTGGCTTGGCTTGGCTTGGTTTGGCTTGGCTTGGCTTGCCTGGGTTTGGCCGGGGTTTGGGCGAGGGTTTGGGTGGGGGTTTGGCTGGGGTTGGTTAGGATTTGTATACTAATTTTGTATGAAAAAAGTAACAACGATGATATAAGTGCCACCCTATTGTATTGTTGTTCTGTTGTTAAAAGTTCTGTTGTGGTTTTTTCGTTGATATGTATGAATGTGTTTGGTATGTACCTACAAGTTTTTAAAATTGTGTGTAATCAGATTCGGTTTCTGTTGTAGTTTTTTCATTGATATGTATGAATGTGTTTGAAACAGTTGATTTAATTAAATTGTTTGAATACAAAAGCTTGACTCTAACCATACACAACAAAGCTGATTAGAAATAAAAATCAAAACAATACTATATATGTATATAAGTAGTATGAATGTGAGGCTTTCGTATCAAGAATCCCATACATTTTTGGGATCATGTCTACGCTACAGTCGATATTTTAGTTTCATCGATCGGTACGCTACACAAAGAGAGTGTAGTGTTGTTTCCATCCCTGGAAAAAGTGTATTTCTTGGGGCGTTAAGATTTGTGGTTTTTATATTTTAATAATATTTCTTGGCGCGTTAAGATTTGTGGTTTTATAATTTCTTTGTATTCGCTTCGTCCGTGGGTGGTCAAGTTAATTGTTTGAAATTGTGTGTGAGTAATGAGATTCGGCAACTGGGCTGGCACGACTTGGCTTGGCTTGGCTTGGTTTGGCTTGGCTTGGCTTGCCTGGGTTTGGCCGGGGTTTGGTCGGGGTTTCGGCGGGGGTTTGGGCGGGGGTTTGGCTGGGGTTGGTTAGGATTTGTATACTAATTTTGTATGAGAAAAGTAACAACGATGATTTAAGTGCCACCCTATTGTATTGTTGTTCTGTTGTTAAAAGTTCTGTTGTGGTTTTTTTTCGTTGATATGTATGAATGTGTTTGGTATGTACCTACAAGTTTTTAAAATTGTGTGTAATCAGATTCGGTTTCTGTTGTAGTTTTTTCATTGATATGTATGAATGTGTTTGAAACAGTTGATTTAATTAAATTGTTTGAATACAAAAGCTTGACTCTAACCATACACAACAAAGTTGATTAGAAATAAAAATCAAAACAATACTATTTATGTATATATGTATATTTTATTTGTTAATTTGTTTCAAAATTTTATAATATAATAAAAAATAGTAAAAAAAATAAATCTCATATTGAAAATATATATATATACATATATATATATATATGTATATATATATGTATAATATTATTGAAGTTCATCTTTATTGATCCAAGAATTATTGCAGAGAGTGGCAACCCTGTTGTAAATGGCAGTGGATAGAGAATGTATTTGGTAATGTATGTTTATGTTGTTGGATTTGAAGAATATCATTGCTTGTTTGAATTATATCATAATTTTTTCATACATATTTACAAATGAATGTAAATATGTTTTCAAGGCTATTGACGTTGCTATTCTTATGGAGATAGAAAATATTGTGTTGAAATAGGATTTATATGTATGTACATGGGAATTTGAGATGTTAAATGCTTTGAATCCAGTCAGGTTGATACGAAGAGCTTTTGAATAGGGGTAATGATATTTTTATTTCAATATGTTTTACTTTAATGTAGCAATTATAGGAAAAAGCTTTTGGAAAAATACAGCAAATACTTTACTTATTTCACGTGTCCCGATTTTTCTCGTACCTGTGTATTACAAACTGATGCTAGCGATTTTGTTCTGGGTGTTGCTGTGTATATGACTTTCATAATATTATAAAATTTCATTATGTATGTATGTTTGTGTTTGTGTATTACGTCAACACCTCTTTGTGTGACTGTGTGTGAGAGAGAGTGAGATTTTCTCACGCTAGTACGAGTACATTGAAATAAATTGTTTGTCATGCCAGACATTTGATAGTATAAAATATCACAAGTTTTTTTGAAACTTTTCTAATTCTAGTATGTTTTTATACTTACGATTGCTTTATATTTTCTCATGCTTATGTTTTCTCTATATTTTCCTTAGACAAAAGGTCCAGCGTTAAAGTCTGCTTGTGAGAAATTTTTTTATATTACAGATTTTGTTTATTTAACTATGTATATCTGCCTGCTTTGACTGGACGATAAGCCGTCCACCCAGAGAAAAACCATGTTGAATTAATAAAAAACATTTACGAATGTTTAGTCATATTAAAATTTATTATTTCAATATGAAAAAATATTAATTTACAGTATTAATTTATTAAACTCATTAGTTTTTAGGTATCTCAATATACATTTTCTATTATATTGAAAATTATTGAATTAATGTGACGCATTCTTATTTTTAAGCAGAATAATTTCCCTGAGTGTATGATCATGCAAATTAATGCTTCATATATTTTCGTAATGTAGATATGTAAGCGTGATTGTTAAGATCTAATAAATACTGGAGCATTGATAAGAAATCTGATATGTATACATACATATCTACAAATTGATATTATGTTTGCATGTATGTATGTATGTACATACAAATAAGTTTTTAACTCAATCTTTGAATACATATTTTTTTCGTCATGTCATGCCTTTTGTTGTTGTTGCTGATGTTGTGTATAGATGTGAAATATCTTCAAAGATTTTTTTTATTTGAAATTAAAAAACATTGTTTTAAGTTTTATCTGCATTTACTTAAAAGTTTGTCAGGATTTTCTGTTTCAAGTAAAACTGAATTACCGAAGATACATACTCTATAGTAACAGTAAATATAATAGAAATATTTATTATATTTAATTTACATTTTTTTAAAGTTGATGCAACATTAGTTAGTCAACGTTAGAAATTTTTAGGGCGGTATACATATCATTGCCTTTTAAAAATGTATAAACATTTTTAAATGAAGCTGATCCAGCAGTCCAGCTTAGGTGATCATAGCAAACAGGCTATGCTTAATTTTACTTTTTTAAAAGGGAGTTTTATAATGAAATTATTATTTTCATACCTACTTCTTTTTCGATGAAATCATTTGTTTATGTTTATTTTCCATATTGCTTCACTTATAAGACTTTTAGAATTTGTCCTTTGATGTGTACATATATAATTTATTATGCAATCATGAATAAGAATTGAATTAAGCTGATATCTTTGCTTGCTGTTTCAAATTAAATTTTATTTACCTTAAACTCTGATGTACTTAGAAGCACTTGAAATTCTATCTTTGTTGGAATCTTAGATACATATAATATAGAATTGTGTTCATTCTAAATTTTTATATAAAGATCATCGTTTGGATATGAGACTGCATTTAAAAGTACTTTTAAATTAGTTAAATCATAATGAACAAACTAATTTTCTTCTTGAAAGCGTTCAACATAAAACAAAGCCGTTTTCTAAGAATTTAGATCTACCCTCTCTCTCCTGTATACTATAGAAACCGCGTATACTACAGAAATTAATTAATTATGGAAAATTAAGTTTTAAAAATGTAATTGTCTAATTACTGATACTAAGTTTACATTAATACGATATATATTTATTTTATGAAGGCTGATCGCCTTTGGCTTTTATTTAATGTTTTAGAAGATACGATTTTTTCACATTTTATTAAAGTTCAGCTTGTTGTTTTCATATTTTTGAGATCTTTAATTTAATTGTGTTATATGTGCCTGTTAGCCAGTCACTCTTTACTTTTATTTATTTTTCCTTCTAATGTGTCACAACATTAAGATTTACTTCTTGAAATAGAGAACATTTACATATATATTTTTTAAAAGTATACATATAGATAAATATATGTATGTATGTAGAAATTAGTTCATATACAAGGAAATACATGTTAATAATCAACTATTCTAGAAAATCGATCTCAAATAACTCAGTTACTTCCATCAACAAGCAATTCACCATAAGTATTTGCATAAAGTGTCAGAAACATTGGAATATCTATGTATGCATGTTTGAGAGCATTTTACAACATGAGGTTTACTGGTTGACCTCTTAAAGTATTTCTTTTTAACGTAAGCTGAATTGTATCGCATGCAGATGTAATGATTTTTCACTTAAAAAAGGTCCTCATCACCATCAAGCATACCCTATACAACACATTCATGAGTTGTATTGATCCAGATACAATTGCTGTCGAATTCATTATTAAAAAAGAGTTTTTCATCATCATCTAACAGCTTTATTCATATTTTTTTTTCTTAGCATACATGCCTCAGTATGCTTCTATCGATAGTGACGCGAGAGTCCAAGATGTAGTGGTGTTTCAAAAATCTATACTATAAGATTTTAGAATTCACTTTTTTGAATTTTTTGCACAGTATATACATATATATACATATATATATATGTATTTCATTTGCAAAAATTTTATGACGTGAGGAATTTTTTTAATTATTCATAGCTCGACATGCTTTAATTTTTTCAGTAAATTTATTTATAAATATAAAATAATATCTGTTTAGATTGCATTTTATAATTTATGCATGCTTCAGCATGGTTCTTGTTGAAGTCCATATTTATTCACTAAATTTGTTTGATAATGATTTATACACATCTACATTCTTAAAGAATGGATACCAAAGTCCAATTTCTTTAGTTTATTTATATTTTCTAAAGATCTGGTAGCTATAGAAATGAACAATGTGAAGATCTTTTATAATAGACCCATATTTGTATTTTAAAATTTTTTGCTTGGAGCTTTTAAAATGGAAAATGTACATCTTTTACTATAACAACTGATAATATGATGTTTTGCTGAATATTACACTGTGTTTTACTTAATTTTGAATGCTTAAGTTTTCTCAATATTTCATACTTACCAACAAGTTTAGAGAATTACAATACATTAAGTTAATTATCTTTCCTAAGACCTATCATTCTTAATCAATTATTCAAAAACAAGACAAACTAGATTTTTCCTTTGTAATTTTATTTTTATATAATTTCAAAATTTTATCATCGTGAAATTACTGTATACTGTATTTAACAGTTTTTTTCTCGTTTGTCGAGTTAACTTTAATCGCAAACATTTTAATGGTGAGATGAACTTTTCTATTTTATACACTAAGTAAGTCTTTATATATCAATCCATTAATGGTAAATTCTTTTCACATCAGTTCTTTTAATAATCTATTAAATCATTCTACTATTGATGATTTCATATTGAGTAATGTTAAATCCTATATTTGTGAATGAATTTTCCAAAGTGTTTATTAAAAAATTCTTTACCATCATCTGCTTTTATTTTTTTTTTTTGGTATTCGTACCAGTTCAAAAAACATTTTCCATTACCTTGGTTTTTTAGAGTGCACCTTTTATTTTCAACGATACTGACTATATAAACTTTGAGAACGTGACAATTATCAATAATTTATATTTTCTCTAGTATAGTTTCCAATTTCAACTGAATCAGCTTCCCAAATATCATCTATTTCTTTCATTATATTTTTACAATACACAATCCATTTTAGAGATTGCTTATAGAGTTGGTTTACTAAATTTCTTTTTAAAATTGAGTTGTTTTTTAGGTTTTTTATTTTTATTTTTTATTTTTTTTGAGTGTTGTGGCCTACTTGATGCCCTTTCAGCTATAACATCTAGTTATTTCCAATCATTTTCATTCTCATTTCATTTAAATTTATATTTCAAAACATGATTTAATTTTTAGAATGGCTTTTTCAATTTAATAACCGTCTTTTACCTCTAATTTTATTTCACGTTCTAGTCCATAATTTTGCATTTAAACATTCTAGAATATTAATGACCTAAGCCATTTTATTAAATTTTTCTTTAGTTTGTCGATTTCAGTTTCCAGAAACAATTTGATTTGATTGATGATTCTGTATGTATACATTAGTAGTATTTAAAATCTTTTTGTAGATTTCGAGTTAAAATTTATCATGATTTTTTGATATAGCCCATATTTGGCCACCAACTTGTATTTTATCTTCATTTAGTTTGAGATTGCTATCAACAAATTTCCATTCACTATTTAAATCTTTATGTCGACCATAGTTTGTATCTAATTTATTTCTTCCTTCCCAGACTGATAAGTCAGTATAAGTATCTTAGGAATTGGAAGTCTGTGAGTAAAAATCATCGTCATCATTATTCTCAGTATTAGCATCATTAAATAAGATGGAACTATGAAATTTTGTACCTTCTGCTAGTTTCTTTGGTGTACTTGTCTCTATCTTGACTGATGGGTTTTCAGGCTTTAAACTTGTATTATTTTCAACTTCTGTCTTGATTTTACTTTCTTTTTTCATGGACATTCTATTAATTTTTTAGAACTATTTATGAATTCTTTGAGAGGTTCGGTTATAAGTTTAAATGTTAATTGTCTCTTAGTTGTTCACGTGTATCTATTTCACCAGTTTTTATACTACGAAGCTTTTTCTTCAATACATTTCTTGTCAACACCAACTGCTTTAAAACTTTCTCATCCATGTTTGATAATTGTAAATAACAGGTATCAGCTATCAGCTTATCAGGAGCTGGTCTGGTTTTCAGATCAGCTTTTTAGGACCTGGTCTGGTTTTCAGATCAGCTTTTCAGGACCTGGTCTGGTTTTCAGATCAGCTTTTCAGGACCTGGTCTGGTTTTCAGATCAGCTTTTCAGGACCTGGTCTGGTTTTCAGATCAGCTTCCAGGACCTGGTCTGGTTTTCAGATCAGATTTTCAGGACCTGGTGTGGTTTTCAGATTAGTTTTTCAGGAGCTGTTCTGGTTTTCAGATCAGCTTATCAGATATCAAATCAGCTTATCAGGTAGCTGGTCTGGGTTTCAGATCAGGCTATCTGATTCAGATTGAATTATCAGTTTACAAGTAGCTAGCCATTTATAACATTTATATGAATGAAGTTTAAAGTTAGATGAATCAACTAAAGTCAATCTTTTATTAGCAGTAATTTTTTTTATGAAAACATATAAAACCTGAAGAACCTTAAGAAAATATTATATTATTTTTCCTTCCAACACTCTCTACAAACTTCTTAAAACTTTTAAAAATTCATATTACATACAACATGATGCCTATAAACGTGTTTAATTTTTTTTTCTCATCTTGCATAAACATTATAATTACATTTGCATTGTCTCTTATTAAATGCTTACAACCATATTCATAAAAATATTAAACAGCATTTCGAATTTTGTTTAAGCAAAATTCACTAAAATTGTATTCGTAATAGAAATTTAGCTTAAAAAACATCTTTTAAACCTTATATAAATCACATAATTTTAAAATTGACTGCACTCATATTTAAAATAATTTTGAGTTGACCTTGGTATAATTTTGCTTCATGTTTATTTGTATATTTAACTTTGCCTGTATGAATGTGCGTATGTATACATGTATGTATTAGGAATAATAATAATTTGAGTATATATATATATATAATTTGAGTATAAATAGAAATATTCGGACTTGATTAGTAGTAGTGAACTGGGATTCGGCGCTGATTAAAATTGTTTACGTTTTACGTCCACATTACGAAAAATCATTTTTAGGATTTTCCGTTGGCATTAGGAAAAATATTTTTATTTCTTTTCTTAAATTTTTCCCGTCGGTATTACAAAAATATTTTGGTTTTCACGTTTTTGCCGTCTTAAATCAGTTTTATGATTTTCCGTTCGCATTAGGAAAAATATTTTTTTTTTGTTAACGTTTTTCCCGTCGGCATTACAAAAATATTTTTTTTTCACGTTTTTGCCGTCGGCATTACTACTTTTTTTCCGTCCACATTGCGAAAAATCATTTTTATGATTTTCCGCTGGCATTAGGAAAAATAAAAAAAATTTGACGGACTTATTGAACCACCCTCGAAGGTATCAAATTTCACAAATTTCCAAGAATTTAACAATTTTCAAATTTTAATTACCCAAATTTAACAATTTCAGCCACAATTTAACAATTTCAGCCAACAATTTTGCAAGTTTAATTGGGGGAGAATTGGCAATTCACTACTAATAATCAAGTCCGAATATGTCTATTTATACTCAAATTATCTATATCAAGTCAAATATGAATATCCGAAGAAGTTAATTTCATTTTTAAAAGAATGAGATATTATAATAAAGCTTAAAGCATTTTAATTATGATATTTGCTGATGTTGCATCTGAAAAGCAGAATAATATACATACATACATGTACGTGTATATTTTTGTATGGGGCACAAGTAGAATGAGTCATCATTGTACTTGTGCCAAACTTGTAGCATTATTCCTAATACATACATGTATACATACGCACATTCATACAGGCAAAGTTAAATATACAAATAAACATGAAGCAAAATTATACCAAGGTCAACTCAAAATTATTTTAAATATGAGTGCAGTCAATTTTAAAATTATGTGATTTATATAAGGTTTAAAAGATGTTTTTTAAGCTAAATTTCTATTACGAATACAATTTTAGTGAATTTTGCTTAAACAAAATTCGAAATGCTGTTTAATATTTTTATGAATATGGTTGTAAGCATTTAATAAGAGACAATGCAAATGTAATTATAATGTTTATGCAAGATGAGAAAAAAAAATTAAACACGTTTATAGGCATCATGTTGTATGTAATATGAATTTTTAAAAGTTTTAAGAAGTTTGTAGAGAGTGTTGGAAGGAAAAATAATATAATATTTTCTTAAGGTTCTTCAGGTTTTATATGTTTTCATAAAAAAAATTACTGCTAATAAAAGATTGACTTTAGTTGATTCATCTAACTTTAAACTTCATTCATATAAATGTTATAAATGGCTAGCTACTTGTAAACTGATA
Organism: Tachina fera; assembly: GCA_905220375.1. NCBI lineage: Eukaryota > Metazoa > Arthropoda > Insecta > Diptera > Tachinidae > Tachina > Tachina fera. The sequence goes on from LR999967.1 coordinate 50,655,864, forward strand.
ATTCAATCTGAATCAGATAGCCTGATCTGAAACCCAGACCAGCTACCTGATAAGCTGATTTGATATCTGATAAGCTGATCTGAAAACCAGAACAGCTCCTGAAAAACTAATCTGAAAACCACACAAGGTCCTGAAAATCTGATCTGAAAACCAGACCAGGTCCTGGAAGCTGATCTGAAAACCAGACCAGTTCCTGAAAAGCTGATCTGAAAACCAGACCAGGTCCTGAAAAGCTGATCTGAAAACCAGACCAGGTCCTGAAAAGCTGATCTGAAAACCAGACCAGGTCCTAAAAAGCTGATCTGAAAACCAGACCAGCTCCTGATAAGCTGATAGCTGATACCTGTTATTTACAATTATCAAACATGGATGAGAAAGTTTTAAAGCAGTTGGTGTTGACAAGAAATGTATTGAAGAAAAAGCTTCGTAGTATAAAAACTGGTGAAATAGATACACGTGAACAACTAAGAGACAATTAACATTTAAACTTATAACAGAACCTCTCAAAGAATTCATAAATAGTTCTAAAAAATTAATAGAATGTCCATGAAAAAAGAAAGTAAAATCAAGACAGAAGTTGAAAATAATACAAGTTTAAAGCCTGAAAACCCATCAGTCAAGATAGAGACAAGTACACCAAAGAAACTAGCAGAAGGTACAAAATTTCATAGTTCCATCTTATTTAATGATGCTAATACTGAGAATAATGATGACGATGATTTTTACTCACAGACTTCCAATTCCTAAGATACTTATACTGACTTATCAGTCTGGGAAGGAAGAAATAAATTAGATACAAACTATGGTCGACATAAAGATTTAAATAGTGAATGGAAATTTGTTGATAGCAATCTCAAACTAAATGAAGATAAAATACAAGTTGGTGGCCAAATATGGGCTATATCAAAAAATCATGATAAATTTTAACTCGAAATCTACAAAAAGATTTTAAATACTACTAATGTATACATACAGAATCATCAATCAAATCAAATTGTTTCTGGAAACTGAAATCGACAAACTAAAGAAAAATTTAATAAAATGGCTTAGGTCATTAATATTCTAGAATGTTTAAATGCAAAATTATGGACTAGAACGTGAAATAAAATTAGAGGTAAAAGACGGTTATTAAATTGAAAAAGCCATTCTAAAAATTAAATCATGTTTTGAAATATAAATTTAAATGAAATGAGAATGAAAATGATTGGAAATAACTAGATGTTATAGCTGAAAGGGCATCAAGTAGGCCACAACACTCAAAAAAAATAAAAAATAAAAATAAAAAACCTAAAAAACAACTCAATTTTAAAAAGAAATTTAGTAAACCAACTCTATAAGCAATCTCTAAAATGGATTGTGTATTGTAAAAATATAATGAAAGAAATAGATGATATTTGGGAAGCTGATTCAGTTGAAATTGGAAACTATACTAGAGAAAATATAAATTATTGATAATTGTCACGTTCTCAAAGTTTATATAGTCAGTATCGTTGAAAATAAAAGGTGCACTCTAAAAAACCAAGGTAATGGAAAATGTTTTTTGAACTGGTACGAATACCAAAAAAAAAAAATAAAAGCAGATGATGGTAAAGAATTTTTTAATAAACACTTTGGAAAATTCATTCACAAATATAGGATTTAACATTACTCAATATGAAATCATCAATAGTAGAATGATTTAATAGATTATTAAAAGAACTGATGTGAAAAGAATTTACCATTAATGGATTGATATATAAAGACTTACTTAGTGTATAAAATAGAAAAGTTCATCTCACCATTAAAATGTTTGCGATTAAAGTTAACTCGACAAACGAGAAAAAAACTGTTAAATACAGTATACAGTAATTTCACGATGATAAAATTTTGAAATTATATAAAAATAAAATTACAAAGGAAAAATCTAGTTTGTCTTGTTTTTGAATAATTGATTAAGAATGATAGGTCTTAGGAAAGATAATTAACTTAATGTATTGTAATTCTCTAAACTTGTTGGTAAGTATGAAATATTGAGAAAACTTAAGCATTCAAAATTAAGTAAAACACAGTGTAATATTCAGCAAAACATCATATTATCAGTTGTTATAGTAAAAGATGTACATTTTCCATTTTGAAAGCTCCAAGCAAAAAATTTTAAAATACAAATATGGGTCTATTATAAAAGATCTTCACATTGTTCATTTCTATAGCTACCAGATCTTTAGAAAATATAAATAAACTAAAGAAATTGGACTTTGGTATCCATTCTTTAAGAATGTAGATGTGTATAAATCATTATCAAACAAATTTAGTGAATAAATATGGACTTCAACAAGAACCATGCTGAAGCATGCATAAATTATAAAATGCAATCTAAACAGATATTATTTTATATTTATAAATAAATTTACTGAAAAAATTAAAGCATGTCGAGCTATGAATAATTAAAAAAATTCCTCACGTCATAAAATTTTTGCAAATGAAATACATATATATATATGTATATATATGTATATACTGTGCAAAAAATTCAAAAAAGTGAATTCTAAAATCTTATAGTATAGATTTTTGAAACACCACTACATCTTGGACTCTCGCGTCACTATCGATAGAAGCATACTGAGGCATGTATGCTAAGAAAAAAAAATATGAATAAAGCTGTTAGATGATGATGAAAAACTCTTTTTTAATAATGAATTCGACAGCAATTGTATCTGGATCAATACAACTCATGAATGTGTTGTATAGGGTATGCTTGATGGTGATGAGGACCTTTTTTAAGTGAAAAATCATTACATCTGCATGCGATACAATTCAGCTTACGTTAAAAAGAAATACTTTAAGAGGTCAACCAGTAAACCTCATGTTGTAAAATGCTCTCAAACATGCATACATAGATATTCCAATGTTTCTGACACTTTATGCAAATACTTATGGTGAATTGCTTGTTGATGGAAGTAACTGAGTTATTTGAGATCGATTTTCTAGAATAGTTGATTATTAACATGTATTTCCTTGTATATGAACTAATTTCTACATACATACATATATTTATCTATATGTATACTTTTAAAAAATATATATGTAAATGTTCTCTATTTCAAGAAGTAAATCTTAATGTTGTGACACATTAGAAGGAAAAATAAATAAAAGTAAAGAGTGACTGGCTAACAGGCACATATAACACAATTAAATTAAAGATCTCAAAAATATGAAAACAACAAGCTGAACTTTAATAAAATGTGAAAAAATCGTATCTTCTAAAACATTAAATAAAAGCCAAAGGCGATCAGCCTTCATAAAATAAATATATATCGTATTAATGTAAACTTAGTATCAGTAATTAGACAATTACATTTTTAAAACTTAATTTTCCATAATTAATTAATTTCTGTAGTATACGCGGTTTCTATAGTATACAGGAGAGAGAGGGTAGATCTAAATTCTTAGAAAACGGCTTTGTTTTATGTTGAACGCTTTCAAGAAGAAAATTAGTTTGTTCATTATGATTTAACTAATTTAAAAGTACTTTTAAATGCAGTCTCATATCCAAACGATGATCTTTATAGAAAAATTTAGAATGAACACAATTCTATATTATATGTATCTAAGATTCCAACAAAGATAGAATTTCAAGTGCTTCTAAGTACATCAGAGTTTAAGGTAAATAAAATTTAATTTGAAACAGCAAGCAAAGATATCAGCTTACTTCAATTCTTATTCATGATTGCATAATAAATTATATATGTACACATCAAAGGACAAATTCTAAAAGTCTTATAAGTGAAGCAATATGGAAAATAAACATAAACAAATGATTTCATCGAAAAAGAAGTAGGTATGAAAATAATAATTTCATTATAAAACTCCCTTTTAAAAAAGTAAAATTAAGCATAGCCTGTTTGCTATGATCACCTAAGCTGGACTGCTGGATCAGCTTCATTTAAAAATGTTTATACATTTTTAAAAGGCAATGATATGTATACCGCCCTAAAAATGTCTAACGTTGACTAACTAATGTTGCATCAACTTTAAAAAAATGTAAATTAAATATAATAAATATTTCTATTATATTTACTGTTACTATAGAGTATGTATCTTCGGTAATTCAGTTTTACTTGAAACAGAAAATCCTGACAAACTTTTAAGTAAATGCAGATAAAACTTAAAACAATGTTTTTTAATTTCAAATAAAAAAAATCTTTGAAGATATTTCACATCTATACACAACATCAGCAACAACAACAAAAGGCATGACATGACGAAAAAAATATGTATTCAAAGATTGAGTTAAAAACTTATTTGTATGTACATACATACATACATGCAAACATAATATCAATTTGTAGATATGTATGTATACATATCAGATTTCTTATCAATGCTCCAGTATTTATTAGATCTTAACAATCACGCTTACATATCTACATTACGAAAATATATGAAGCATTAATTTGCATGATCATACACTCAGGGAAATTATTCTGCTTAAAAATAAGAATGCGTCACATTAATTCAATAATTTTCAATATAATAGAAAATGTATATTGAGATACCTAAAAACTAATGAGTTTAATAAATTAATACTGTAAATTAATATTTTTTCATATTGAAATAATAAATTTTAATATGACTAAACATTCGTAAATGTTTTTTATTAATTCAACATGGTTTTTCTCTGGGTGGACGGCTTATCGTCCAGTCAAAGCAGGCAGATATACATAGTTAAATAAACAAAATCTGTAATATAAAAAAATTTCTCACAAGCAGACTTTAACGCTGGACCTTTTGTCTAAGGAAAATATAGAGAAAACATAAGCATGAGAAAATATAAAGCAATCGTAAGTATAAAAACATACTAGAATTAGAAAAGTTTCAAAAAAACTTGTGATATTTTATACTATCAAATGTCTGGCATGACAAACAATTTATTTCAATGTACTCGTACTAGCGTGAGAAAATCTCACTCTCTCTCACACACAGTCACACAAAGAGGTGTTGACGTAATACACAAACACAAACATACATACATAATGAAATTTTATAATATTATGAAAGTCATATACACAGCAACACCCAGAACAAAATCGCTAGCATCAGTTTGTAATACACAGGTACGAGAAAAATCGGGACACGTGAAATAAGTAAAGTATTTGCTGTATTTTTCCAAAAGCTTTTTCCTATAATTGCTACATTAAAGTAAAACATATTGAAATAAAAATATCATTACCCCTATTCAAAAGCTCTTCGTATCAACCTGACTGGATTCAAAGCATTTAACATCTCAAATTCCCATGTACATACATATAAATCCTATTTCAACACAATATTTTCTATCTCCATAAGAATAGCAACGTCAATAGCCTTGAAAACATATTTACATTCATTTGTAAATATGTATGAAAAAATTATGATATAATTCAAACAAGCAATGATATTCTTCAAATCCAACAACATAAACATACATTACCAAATACATTCTCTATCCACTGCCATTTACAACAGGGTTGCCACTCTCTGCAATAATTCTTGGATCAATAAAGATGAACTTCAATAATATTATACATATACATATACATGTATATATATATATTTTCAATATGAGATTTATTTTTTTTACTATTTTTTATTATATTATAAAATTTTCAAACAAATTAACAAATAAAATATACATATATACATAAATAGTATTGTTTTGATTTTTATTTCTAATCAACTTTGTTGTGTATGGTTAGAGTCAAGCTTTTGTATTCAAACAATTTAATTAAATCAACTGTTTCAAACACATTCATACATATCAATGAAAAAACTACAACAGAAACCGAATCTGATTACACACAATTTTAAAAACTTGTAGGTACATACCAAACACATTCATACATATCAACGAAAAAAAACCACAACAGAACTTTTAACAACAGAACAACAATACAATAGGGTGCCACTTAAATCATCGTTGTTACTTTTCTCATACAAAATTAGTATACAAATCCTAACCAACCCCACCCAAACCCCCGCCCAAACCCCCGCCGAAACCCCGACCAAACCCCGGCCAAACCCAGGCAAGCCAAGCCAAGCCAAACCAAGCCAAGCCAAGCCAAGTCGTGCCAGCCCAGTTGCCGAATCTCATTACTCACACACAATTTCAAACAATTAACTTGACCACCCACGGACGAAGCGAATACAAAGAAATTATAAAACCACAAATCTTAACGCGCCAAGAAATATTATTAAAATATAAAAACCACAAATCTTAACGCGCCAAGAAATACACTTTTTCCAGGGATGGAAACAACACTACACTCTCTTTGTGTAGCGTACCGATCGATGAAACTAAAATATCGACTGTAGCGTAGACATGATCCCAAAAATGTATGGGATTCTTGATACGAAAGCCTCACATTCATACTACTTATATATGTATATTTTATTTGTTAATTTGTTTGAAAATTTTATAATATAATAAAAAATAGTAAAAAAATAAATCTCATATTGAAGTATATATATATATATATATATATATATATATATATATATATATATATATATATATATGTATATGTATATATATATGTATAATATTATTGAAGTTCATTTTTATTGATCCAAGAATTATGTTGATTGGAAAATCCCAACCATTTTACGTACGCCTGGTGTCCCTTAGTTTTAATAACATTTTCAATCAAGTATGTATTTGGAAAATGTGTCTTTAATAGTTCATGTTCATAGAATCCACCAACAATCGGATTCATTTGATAGTCTTCCAATAAATAAGTAATGGGGTTTGTGTTCTGTAAGGTACGAATTTTAAAAATTTCAGTTGTCCAGTTTGAAGTATATCCTTTTGAAAAAATATGTTTATATTTGCTAATTCGAACGTGATCTCCAACTTTTAGTTTACCAAATTTATATATTTTGGGATGATTATAGACTTGTTTTAGTATAGAACTTTCATTTTCTGTGTTAACAGACTTTGGCGTCATTCCAATTGTTCTATGCTTTTTATTATTATATTGATTAATTAAATCCTTACATATATGTATCCATTGATAATTTCCTTGTAGACTAAAATTTTTCCACATCATTCCTTTTAGTGTTCTATTAAATCGTTCTACAATAGACGCTTTCATGATACTATATGTAGAATAGTGGTTGATATTATGTTTTATCATCAAGTTTTGAAATATTTTATTATAGAACTCTTTACCATTATCTGTTTGCAAGTTTTTTGGAATTCTCTTTAGCGAAAAAATAGATTGCATAGCATTGGTTATATCTTCACTACTTTTAGATTTTACGGGTTCAGCCCAAGCAAACTTTGAGAATGTATCTATAACTGTTAAAATAAATCTATAGCCTTTGTTATATTTTGAGTAAACACCCATTTCAACAAGATCTGCTTGCCAAAGATCATCAATTCCCTTGATCACCACTCGACGTCGAATAAAATTTCTACGTGCTTGCTTATGAAGCTCCTGAACCACTTCTTGTCGCTCCATTTCTAACGTCTATCTTAGATTACATCAATTTAAATGCTGCTGATATTGAATTTAAATCAAAAACGATTTACATATCTATGTTTTAATGGTTTGTAATGAGCTTCGTTTTTTCATTTAGACGTTCTTCAACTGAATCAATTTTGTAATTAAATAATGATGTCATTTCTCTTAGTGATTGATTGAGATTATTTTGTATTATACTTCGATCATGTATTAATTTACTTAAACGTGTTTCTACATTATCAAATTTTTCTGTAATCAGCACGTTTTGTTGTTGTATTATTTCGTTAAAACGATCCTCCATTCCCTTAATTCTCTCCATGTACATTGTATCCAGTTGTTTCTTTATTTCACTTAAATAACTTTTCATGTAAATTTTGTTTACAGCATCGTTTTCCAATACAGGACTAGCAATATTTTTTATTCTCCGCAAGTTAAAGTTGAAATTACGATCACTATCCAAATGAATCTTGAAATGTTGATTTTGGTATCTTACAGATTTTTCAATATAATGTCCAAACTTATCGATAGGCATTTTATGAATATGAATTGTTAAACATTTATAAGACTATTTATATAATAATTTGTGCTTCTCTCAATTCCTCAATAATTGATACAATTTCATTATTATGATTTGAGTGACCAGCTGTTGTTGATGAAATCAAAAGACGCAATCTATCAACCAATTCATTAGGATCATCCCAATAAACATAATTATGCTTTTTTCTATTCAATTTCATTAAACCTTTTCCCTTATGAATTTTCTGTTGTTTAAATAGGTTTTTGATAATCGTTGTATATTTAATTGAACGATTTCCTTTAATTTGTCCATTAATACTGTTATTTCGTTTATGGACATTAGTCATCTCCAATATTTGTTTATAATTATTTAAATCTGTTTTATTATAACTGATTGGGTTCTTATAAACTAACAATTCATATAAGCCTGATGTGAAGGGCCATTTTAAATTACCTACAGTAATATTGGTTGAATTGAAAGCGATGGGTTCATTACCCAGTCTCCATATTTGATTTTTATCCTTATGAGGACCATAGGTTTTATCATATATATTTAAGTTAACCCTTGATAAATTATATTGAATACTTTGATTGGGATGTATTGCAATGGTGTTATCATCATCATTGTTATCATCCTCATTATCAACATTATCATTATTATCATCATCATCATCATCATCATGGTCATCATGATCATTTTCATCATCAAATGATTGAAACGTGTTTGAACTTTTCTCGATTTTCTTGTTATTAAAGTTTGGAGAAAACGTGTTATAATCAAGCTTACTCTTTTTATATGGTGTACTGAAGGCAACTTTATTATTCTCAAGATCATGTTTAAAAGAGTTATCTGGATATTTTTCATGTTTTATAATGTTACTATTAGTTGATTGGACTAATTCTTTTAATGGTTTTGATATTGGTTTAAATGTCTTTTCCAACAATTCATCATTTGCAATTTCTCCAAGCAAAATATTCTTATATTTCTTTTTTAAAATATTTCGAGTTTTAATAAGATTATTAACTAGATTTGTGTTCATATTTATAGATTGAATTAGAAACAGATTCAAAACAGATCAGTTTAGCAGTTAGCGGTAGATTCAAAACAGATCAGTTTAGCAGTTAGCGGTTTAATAGTTGAGAAGCTATTAGTTTAATAATTAATCTTGTACTGATTTTAAAATATCTGTAATATTTCTTTTATAGATTTATAAATATATCGAAACCTTTTCTATATCGACCATTATTCATAGGATCATCTTTGTTAATAACTAGAAAACCATATTTTTCTTTCCAACACTCGGCACATAACTTATGAAATGTTTTTAAAGTCATATCAGAACCAACATGATCATTGTAAATATGCTTAATATTCATTACATCCTGTTTAAAAATTATAATCATATTTGCATTATCGCGAATCAAGTGTTTTGGTATACGTGTATAAGTTTGACATAAATAAAAACTATCAATATCTTTATGACGACCCATACAGAAGTAAGAACGTACATGATTTTGTTTCTCACAAGCTATATCATCGAATATAAATATTGAATTCGGTTTAACTTCGTCTGGGGATAGAACATCATCATTATTAGAAAATGATGAAAAATTTATCTCCTTAATGGGTTTAATTAGACTTTCTAAGTACTTATATTTCGGTTGTTGTGTTGACTTTGAATATAAGTAAATATTTTTAAATTTCAATCCATGAGGACTTTCAATAAGACTGATCATAACATTTGTTTTTCCGCAATTTGATGGACCCACAATAAGAGCTCGAATAGAATTCGGTAGTAATGAACTATGACGAATTTTATTTGATGAATCGAACTTTGATTCGATATTCTTTACATCAATCCTTTTATGTTGTTTAAAAAAACACATTCTGAAATCTAATGATAACATAATATATAAACCAGTCTCTTTTATTTGTTTTCAATCAATTTAATTTCAATCTTTAATCGATAAAGTATCAATAGATATGACAATCATTTATAAAAAGTTATTTAGTCGCCATCCATCCTTCATTGGTAAAGGTTTTCTAAATAAAATAATTAATAAACTTCCCATTGAACTTCATCTACCCGGTTATCAATTTTGCGGACCTGGTACAAAATTAAAGAAACGTTTAGCTAGAGGTGATCAAGGAATCAATCCATTGGATACTGCTTGCAGAGAGCACGATATAGCATACTCAAACAATAAAGATTTAGATAAAAGACATATTGCTGATAGAATTTTAACTGAAAAGGCTTGGCAAAGGGTCAAAGCAAGCGATAGTAGTTTGGGTGAAAAATCAAACGGTTGGTTTGTTGCTACTGCAATGAAAACAAAAACAAAATTCGGAATGGGTAACGTTATTAGTAAATACCCACAAACTATTTACACATGCATTGAAAAGTGCAAGAAAGAATATAAAAAAAGTGAAAACTTGAAAGATGCTATAAAGATTTCACGAAAAGTTGTAAACAATATTTTCAAGGGGAAGAAAAAATCGTTAATAAAAACACCTCGAATAATACCGCTACCAAAATCTGGAGGTTTTCTTCCACTTGCCCCTATATTTGCTGCACTGGGTGCACTTGGTGGTTTAGCTGGTGGTGTATCTGGTATTACAAAAGCAATCAATGCAGTTAAAAATGGAAAGGAACAGCTGACTGAAGCAAAACGACACAATAATACAATGGAAGCCATTGCGATGGGAAAAGGCATGTTCTTAAAACCATATAGAAAAGGTTTTGGATTATATTTAAAGCCTTATCAACAAAATTTTTAATGAAGCTACCTAAAAGAGCCCTTTCTGATGTAGACTTGAGAAAATATGCAAAACATATTCCAAATTTTAGAGGTGTGTTTATGTGCAACACTCTTCCAAGCAAACCATTTAAAAAAGAATGTGAAATAATCAATCTGGATACTTCAAAGGGACCTGGCACACATTGGGTAGCATACTGGAAAAACAACAATCAAATCGAATATTTTGATAGCTTTGGCAATTTGCAGCCACCAAAACAATTAATAAAATATTTAGGAAAAAACATTAGTTATAATTATGATAGATATCAAAATTTTAATACAATAAATTGTGGTCATTTATGTTTAAAATTTTTGTTTTCGAAGCTAAACTAAAAAGAAACTATAAATGTTTTAATAAAATACATCGGTTAAGAATTAAAAAGATCTTGTTTTATTTATATATATATATAAAATTTTTTTTTTCATTTATTAAAAATTTTAAAAGAAATATTATAATTAAATAATTTTTCTAATTTCGCTTGTTAGAGGTGAGTATTCGATTAACCGATCATGAATAACTAAACAGTATGCTGATGTTTTTTCTGGAATTGGTTTGTTTGCTTCAGTATCAAACTCTATTCGTACATCAATAGGTCCAATTTTAACAGTCTCATTTTGATGTGAAACATCAACAACAATAAGCGGTGCGTAAGACTTGTAATCATTAACATCCAGCAATGGTTCAGGTTCTCGCATGTAAAAGCTTTGTTGAAATTTTGCATATATATTATATAGCACAGAATACTGACCATTTTCAAAACGATTATTTAAATCGTCATATGGATATGACTCTGAGTTTAGATATACTTTTAAATTAGAGATATTACAATGGTCAAATATATTTCCTTGTTCTTTACTTTTCTCTTTTTGTAAACCAATTATAAGAAATCGTGGTCTTTCGTTTTGTGGAGAAAGCTTCACATTCCATAAAACCTTTGTATTCGTTGGCAGTGCAGGATTTACATGACAATCCCAACTACGAAATGCAATTGGTATAGAATTTTTACTGTTGATTATCTTAAACATTTCCAATTTTGCAAAGTCCGATAGTTGAATATGCGGCATTTTCCATGTTATATCCAGAATTGTTAATTTCAAATAATCAGTTGTATTTGTAGGATAATATGATCTCTCATCGGATGTAGAACGTTGAAAAATGAGCTCATGTTTCGAATTTAATAGTATTTTGTTATAATCTTCAGCAAACCCCATCAACATTTTCAGAGGTATACAACAGCTAAAATGACTTTTTTCTAAAACGAAAGTTTCGTTAAGACACCAACCAGCGTTTTTTAGTGTAGCACTTTCAGCCTTATTCAATGATACAAAATTTTTCATGGTGGATGAAATTCCAAGTTTGCGTGTACGATCAACTTCAAAACCATTAATTTCATAACGAATTTCATCAAACAAATATGAAACAAAGTTGTTTTTAAATTTCACATCTATAGCTGGAACCTCTTTGTTTGCTTCCGTCTTTACTATAAAGCCATGAATGTAAATCATACTCTCACTTGGTAAGACAAAGAGATCCTGATTTTGAATTGGTATACGAATTTCATCATTGTTGTTGAATGATTTTAGATATGGAGAGTAACTATGATATTCTCTTTTTACAATACTCTCATCATATATAGGTTTTTGAAGGACATTTAGTATTTCATTCATGGTTGAAGATTAAATCCTAATGATTTTAAGTATTCTGTATTATATGATGTTAACGGTTTTTTATTTTTTATACTTTCTCGAATGTGAGTTGGTGCGGTATTGAATGGAAATCCTCTTTGCATTACGTTTTTATTGTAAATGATCATTATTCTGGTTTGAAGTGGAGCCTAAGAGTGATTTTTTCTCTTCTAAAATTTATAAGTTCACCGTCTTGATTTAAGATTCTAATCGTTATGTTGTTTATTTGCTGACAGTTGACGGGTAAATAAATAACATTTCGAGGTTTTTCGCTTATTTTATATCCTGGAGGAACATCAAGAGGAAATTCATGAATAACATGATTCGAAGTATTATTAATAAATGATCCGGTTGTTAAGTTGCTTTCAATGCGTATTGTATTAACATCCGTAATATGTGCAGGTAAGTCAGATTGAAATAACCTTGTAGTATTCAATTGATTAATATCTACAATCATCACTTCCAAAGATTTATCATTTTGAAGATTTTGATCAGTGTTATAATATGAAGTTGAATTTACTTCTAATTTTCTTTTGCTAAATACGAGCAACTTTCCTATACTGTTTGGTTGTGAAAAATCTATATCCATTGATGAGGTTATTTCAGTTTTAAGTGTGTTATTGTTAGCTTCAATTATTAGATAAATTGGTTCATCAATATCTTTTAAGCTTGAGTTTAAGAAAAAATCAATATCCTCAAGTTCATACGAACCAACCGGAATAGTAATAATATGATTTCCTATATGAAACTAATTGTTGTGAACATCTACATTGGGTATGGAATTGAATGTTACAAAATCAATAAGTCCACAAACATATTTTGTAGGGAGTTCAATTGGAGGAAAATATTCTCCAACCAGAGTTGAAGTGTTTCCGATTAAAGATATTGTTATTGACATTTCAAGTATTCAGAATGAACTGATGTTTGATGATTATTTTATCTGATTTAAGTGTTAAATAATAAATAAAAAAAAATGTTTTTTATAATTTTATGTTTTCTTTATTAATATTTGACTTAATAAACTTTCTTAAGAGTATTACATTTTTTTGAGCACATATACAATATTTTCTATGATAACAACAAACATTTACAGATTTATCATTTTGATATAATGTTTTTAAATTTGGACAATTAGGTCATCTAGGTTATAAAAATAAATTTTATCCTTAAAAATATTTTGAATCCACTTAATTTTTTCTAATCCTTTAGCATAATAAATAAAATTTTTATCTTTAACATGCGCAATATAATATTCCATAATATTTGTTAAGGTTGAATCGCCATCTTTCCATTTTAATCCATGATGATGATTATAAAGCCAATTAATTGAATCTTTTTCTTTTGTTGTCAACAATGAATATGGAAAAGGTGGTTTAATAATAAATGTTTGTACTTGTATATCGTTAATTGAAATACTCAGTTCTTTTTCAATGAATTTATTGTTGAGATAAAAACCTTGTACGTCTACAACTAAAATTCTCTCCTCCGACATTGTGTAATACTAATCAAGTCACAACGACGACTGTAGAACGTTTATAAAGTCTATGTTTTTAAATTATTATAAAAATTCATTATACATAATGCTTCTTCCCAACTTTTATCGATAAGGAACATTTACAGGTATCAGGTCCACAAGTTGTTTCATTGTTGAAAACTGATTATTCATTGTTTTTCTTATTTTAATTTTTTTATTTATGTTAAATAAAACTTCTTATCACATCAACAACAAAGTTTATATTAAGTAGTAGTAAATGTATTTCATCATATTAGTTAATTTATAATATTTCCATATCCAAATCATGTGTATAATCTTGAATGTTGATTAATGTAATATCGGATCGGTATGTAGTATCATCCTCAGAAACCGCCTCAATTTCACCATTACTTAAAATTCTCTCGTATTCAACTTGACGGTATTCGAAACATGAAATATTTAATCGATGTTTCAAGTAATTGCTGTCATATGTACAACGGATTCTCAATTTTATATTATCTTTGTATTGAAGTTGAAAATGCCTATAAAATGGAGCCGAACTTTCAATTATTCCCGCAATATTTTTTTCTTTTTTTACTAAATCTTGCCTAAATGTTTCAATAGCTTGTTCAACAGTAAAAGATTGATTTGTAGGTGGTGGAGAGTCTTCTTGTTCTTCGTTTGATTTATATTCTGTTTTTGCTGTTGACTCGTTGTTTTTATTTAAATCATTATTAAACTTTAAAAGTTTGAAATTTAGTTGTATGCTCACAGTATCATTATTTGGTAATTTTATTGCAAATTCTGTATTTTTAAGTTCATTTTCACTCAAATCAATAGGTAATGAAGCTGAAAACACTTGTATGATATAGATATATGCAAACAATGTGATAAAAATATTTTTCATTTTAGTTTTTCTTTTTAATAGATATGTTCTTAAGTTAGCGATATATTTTTGAATGAGGTGATAAGAATTGTTTCTAATATTTATATACTAATTTAATAATCTTCATATTGAAATGAGTCATCACCATCGCTAGCACCACCAGCTGTTTTCTTAACTTTACTATTATTAACAATTTTTTGAGGGAGGGGAGGTTTTTGCTGATTTTTATTCAATGAGCGGATACCAGTCTTACCATTATAAGATTTAGCTGTATCACTAAAAACATGTTCATCTATTTCACTATAAACACATGATGGTTTGTATGAGTATACATTTATATCTTTAAAACCACCCTCATAGACTGTTCCAACTAGTGATATCATACCACCAATAACCTCAATTTTTATATGTTGATTGTGACTAAATTGAAATATTGGAATATTTGTTGGCATTTGTTGTCCTCTATTAAGAGAAAAAATTTGCGTTCTAGTACCTCCTTCTGCAGTTAGAAACACCTGCATCATAATATCCAAAACTATTGCATTTATTATTTGAAAAGTTTTCCACTGTACATGACAAGTACAATATTTATCACCAGTTTTTAAAAATTGACCCCAATACATATTCATCAAAGTTTTTAATTTAACTGAATCTCTTTTTATATATATATATATATATACGTATACTTAACCGCAATTGATAAGAAGTTATTGAAATATCTAAAAAACGTCTTATACTATCAACTATTGAATATAAAGAATCAGTTTGAAAGTTCGTTTTACGGTGAAAAGTCGAAAGCAAAAAAAAAATGAGAACAAGCTTAAGAAAATTGTTTCAAAATCCTAATATTACATACTTACCTTTAAAGGATATGGAAGAAAATACTGCATATGAAATCAACAAGATAGAACGAGTAGATACAAAATATGGTGAAAGTATAAGATGTCTTCTAAATAAAGAATATTACATTTATTTACCTAACCAATTTCTGATTATTACTAAAAATCAGATGGATTATCTAAACACAAATCCACACATTTTAAAGAAAGTTAAAGAAGTGAATGGATTATATACTCTAATCATTAAAAAGAAGAAGCAATATGTATTCTACAACAACTTGTATGACAGTACTGAAGAAAAAGATCATGATGATGATCATGATGATGAAATAGAAAACATATTTTAAATAAACCTCGAAACAGAAACTTTTTTAAAATTATAAAAACATATGTATCAATAAAAACCCATAAAATCTAAAATTTCTCACGTATTTGATAAATTAGGAACTTTATAAAAATGAAAAACCGCAACGGAAGCTTTTTAAAATTAAATAAAAACGTAAACAATTTTAATCGGCGCCTCAACCGGTATTTCACTACTATCTATATCAAACCAAATATGAATATCCGAAGAAGTTAATTTCATTTTTAAAAGAATGAGATATTATAATAAAGCTTAAAGCATTTTAATTATGATATTTGCTGATGTTGCATCTGAAAAGCAGAATAATATACATACATATATGTACGTGTATATTTTTGTATGATGCACAAGTAGAATGAGTCATCATTCTACTTGCGCTAAACTTGTAGCATTATTCCTAATACATACATGCATACATATGTACATACATACAGGCAAAGTTAAATATACAAATAAACATGAAGCAAAATTATACCAAGGTCAATTCAAAATTATTTTAAATATGAGTGCAGTCAATTTTAAAATTATGTTATTTATATAAGGTTTAAAAGATGTTTTTTAAGCTAAATTTCTATTATGAATACAATTTTAGTGAATTTTGCTTAAACAAAATTCGAAATTCTGTTTAATATTTTTATGAATATGGTTGTAATCATTTTATAATAGACAATGCAAATGTAATTATAATGTTTATGCAAGATGAGGAAAAAATTAAGCACGTTTATAGGTATCATGTTGTATGTAATATGAATTTTTAAAAGTTTTAAGAAGTTTGTAGCGAGTGTTGGAAGGATAAATAATATAGTATTTTCTTAAGGTTCTTCAGCTTTTATATGCTTTCATAAAAAAATTACTGCTCATAAAAGATTGACTTTAGTTGATTCATCTGACCTGAAACTTCATTCATATAAATGTTATAAATGGCTAGCTACTTGTAAACTGATATCTCAATCTGAATCAGATAGGCTGATCTGAAAACTAGACCAGCTACCTGATAAGCTGGTTTGATATCTGATAAGATGATCTGAAAACCAGACCAGCTCCTGAAAAGCTGATATGAAAACCAGATCAGGTCCTGAAAAGCTGATCTGAAAACCAGACCAGGTCCTGAAAAGCTGATCTGATAGCTGATACCTGTTCTGTTATTTTCTGTTAGCAAACAATAATGAGATGGTGTTAAAGCAGTTAGTGTCGATAAGAAAATATCTGATGAAATTTAATGGAATTTCATAATATTGTGAAATTCAATTCCTCTTGTATAGAACCTCTCAAAGAAAACATGATTGTGCATGTTTATGCAATATAAAAACAGAAATTTGCACATAAGGAAAAACAAAAAAATTATGATCCAACGAAGTAAAGCCAATAAAGAAATAAAAACCATTCACATATTTAATTCTTTTTTCAATATTTTATTTAAAATATTTTCTTAAAAATCTTAGTACTAATACAAATTTAGCTCTATGTATATATAAAAAAATATGATAGAAAAAGAAAGATCATTAATTATTAAACTTATAAATGAATTAAGAGTTAATAATAATGTAAACACTCCATTTAAATGTATAAATAATAACATACATACATATGATTGTGAAAATTATTATTCATTTAACATTTGTCGATGTCAATCATTTTACGAAAAGTATTTGTTAGCACTTAAACTTTTTAATCTTTATAAACGTATTTTTAATTGTCAAACTCTTAAGCCTGAAAAAGAAATGTCTAATAAAAATTAAAAAAAGAATGCAATTTTGTTTTATTTATTTTTTATTTTTTTAAAACCATATTTTTTTCCTTGTTTTATTTATTTATGTATTTATTTTTATTTTTTATATTTTAAAACACATTTTTTCCTATTCACTAGTTAGATCTATCATACTACAACGTAGACTTTTAATTAATAATCTTTCACCCTGTTCTGTAACTCTGTAATACGTTAAAATAGGTTGTCTACAGATAGGGCATATGGTTTTATTATACTCACTAAGGCACTTATAACAATAATAATGACTACAATTAATTAATATAATATTTAACCCTATCTTATATTCTAAGCAAATTAAACATTTATTTTTTTTTTAAACCCACTTAGAGGTGTTCTAAAAATTTTTTTAATTTAGTTTTTAGTCTCTTTACTCTTTTTTGAGATTCTTTTATTTTTTTCTTTTCTATTTCTATTTTTTGCTTATATTTATTGCAAAATTTAACCACAAACCTATCTTCTTCTCTTCGTCTTGTTAAATATTCTTCAACCCATTGATCTTCTTCTTCTTCTTCTTCTTCTTCATCCTCATTGTCATTTTCATATTCTTCTTCATCTTCATACTCTGAAGGCAAGGGAGATGAAGAAGACAATAAAACCCTCAAAGATGATAGTGGTGGAGGTGGTGGGGGTGGTGACATGGTCCTCTGAGATGGTAGTGGTGGGGGTGGTGACATAGTCCTCTGAGATGGTAGTGGTGGGGGTGTTTCAGGTATTTCAATCTCCTGACCCGGTTCCAAAAATGTGTCTTCATTTTCACTCAACATTTTTCAATTTAAACTATTATGTGTTTGAGAAATTGAAATCCTAACACCCTCTATTTATACTACATTTTTCATAAAATCATATTCCTATACAGTCATAAACCTATTTTTTCATTAATTGTAGAATTACAAGCGAAAAAATTCGTTATCAAAACTATATTTTTCAAATATTTGCAGAACCACAAACAAGTTTAAATATACCTTTTCTAAATATTTCATACATTGAAAAATTCGTAATCAGAAATATATTTTTCAAATATTTGCAGAACCACAAACAAGTTTAAATATACCTTTTCTAAATATTTCATACATTGAAAAAATTCGTAATCAGAAATATATTTTTCAAATATTTGCAGAACCACAAACAAGTTTAAATATACCTTTTTCTATTACATTTTTTCTTCCAACTAAAAGCACTAAACTAAATATTTCATACATTTTACACCACAAATCTAGACGCGCCAACAATTAAACTTTTTTTCACACATTAAGCAATTTATTTCAAACAATTAACTTGACCACGCACGGACGAAGCGAATACAAAGAAATTATAAAACCACAAATCTTGACGCGCCAAGAATATTATTAAAATATAAAAGCCACAAATCTTAACGCGCCAAGAAATACACTTTTTCCAGGGATGGAAACAACACTACACTCTCTTTGTGTAGCGTACCGATCGATGAAACTAAAATACCGACTTAAATCAACAGTTTCAAACACATTCATACATATCAATGAAAAAACTACAACAGAAACCGAATCTGATTACACACAATTTTAAAAACTTGTAGGTACATACCAAACACATTCATACATGTCAACGAAAAAACCACAACAGAACTTTTAACAACAGAACAACAATACAATAGGGTGGCACTTATATCATCATTGTTACTTTTCTCATACAAAATTAGTATACAAATCCTAACCAACCCCAGGCAAACCCCCGCCCAAACCCTCGCCCAAACCCCGGCCAAACCCAGGCAAGCCAAGCCAAGCCAAACCAAGCCAAGTCGTGCCAGCCCAGTTGCCGAATCTCATTACTCACACACAATTTCAAAAACTTCCAGGTATATAAGTGCCACCCTATTTTAACCACACATTCAACTGACCAGTGTTGCCAAATGTGCATTACACAGTTTTTCATCGTTCATGCCATACAAAATTAGTACAAATTTTTTGCTCCCTGCTCTTGTTTCCAGAACTCTCATCAACACCATACTATGTTATAGAAAAATGCCATCGGCCATCTTCTTGTTTGTCGCTGGGTCGTGTATTCTTGGAGCGTTTGGTCCATTACGTCCACCCCACCTTTTGTTTGGTTATAAAAATTTATAATTTCTGGTTTCCCATTCTCGTCAATTTGTGCATCATCGTGGATACTAGAAAGAAGGATGACCGAGTTGGACTTCCGCTGCTTATATGAGAGCAGTGTTACGTTGTCGTAGAAGCCAAATAAACTTGAACCAACGTCTTTTTTTTGTCTTCTTTCATCTCCGCAGGGATGTAAGCTTTATTGCGGCGGAGTGTACCCACAATGCTGAGCTTTTCTACTTTTAGTTGCCTAGCCAACGGCAGCGTCGTAAAAAAATTATCCATTGTTATATTTCGTCCGCTACCGTAGTATGGCCCAACTAAATCTCTCACCACTCTTTCGCCAACACCAACTTCACGACCAGTTTCTTGTTTGCCAATATATATTTGGCCATGAAGTGGATATAAGTTTTTGGCATCGCAAATCCACCATACTTTTATGCCATATTTTGCTGGCTTCGAGGGTATATATTGGGTGAATTTGGTTCTACCACGGAATGGATATAATTGTTCATCAATGGTCAAATATTCTGATGGCACATAATATCTGGCAAGATTTGCATTGAGCATTATCTAAATATCACGAATTGGCGCCGCTTTGTCTTGACGCTGCCGCTCTACCCGTGTTCTGGGGTCGTCAAACCGCATAAAACGCAGCAAATCGAAAAACCTGTTTATTCCCATGGTGGCGCGGAATATTGGGTGAGCCTGTGACGTCCACAAATCTCTTGCGTTTTTGTCATTAGAATGATTCGTGCCAGCCATCAAAATCATTCCAATGAACGCATAAATTTCGTTGATTGTCGTGTCTTTCCACTTCAACTGACGTCTATTGGGATTCGCTTCATTGTATGCATTATATGTGGCATGCGCTTTTCTATTTGTGTGGCGCACTATTATATCCACCATTTCCACTGTGAGGTATGATTTGAAGCACTGCAAAGGCGTCATATTTTCAGTAATCCGCGCAGGACCACAGCGGTCTCTGTATATATTGTGGCTTCTCACTTGTTGGCAACTACGTGGTGTTCGCTGCCATTGTGTGCCGTCATGTAGTCTACTGGGTTTGTTGTTGGTGCATCTTTTTGCATATCATCATCTTCACTTTCATCATCAAAGAAAATTTCCTCTGGTGCGTCAATAGCAGCTGCAATTTCGTTTGCGTTGTCAACATTCAAATCTTCATTCTCTGATTCCGAAACTTCGCCAGTATAGGACACATTTCCTTCATTTTGGTCTTCCACAGGGTCCACTTCAAGGTCCTCATCTTGAGTCGCTTCCTCAAATAAACGTTGAATATATGTGCTTCTTGCTTCATCACTCAAATTCCAGTATTCCCTTGTAAACAAATATCGGTCGTTGCGGCTCATTTTTCACCAACTTCACTCTTCAAATATTAAACACAGACTGGCGAAGCAAATGAAATATTTCAATTATACGACACAAATGAACATCTGCTATCTAATTCAAAAGCAATTAAACAAGTAGGTACCGAAAATAAGCAAAATAAGCAAATAAACAACCCTTACATAAAACCAGTTTCTGCCTACTTGTGTCACTTTAGGTACTTATATACGAACAGAAACCAGTTTTTTTTTCCAAATATCAAATTTGAACAGTTGAGAACGCAAAATGTAATCAACAACAAAAATATTTACAGGAAAATATTATTTTACTTCAATAAACGCAAAACAACCTACTTCGGGTACCCGGGTTCCTGGTTATGAAATTAAAGGAGTTTTGCTGGTTATGAATCGTACGGTTAATGTACCATGGAGCATATGTTATTAACCTTAAAATTTTGTTTTGTCTTCGTTGAATTCTCTCTACATTGGAAGCAGAAGCAGTGCCCCATAACTGGATACCGTAACACCATATTGGCTTTAAAAGCGACTTGTATATTAAAAGTTTGCAGTCTAGGCTGAGTGTTGAATTTCTGCCAATCAGCCAATGTACCTGAGTTAATTTTAGTTTCATTTGAGTTAACTTATAGTCAATGTGATATTTCCATGTAAGCCGTTCATCGAGGTGTATACCTAGATATTTCACATGTGAATGTTGAGGAACAACTTGATTATTAATCCGAATGGGGGAACAAGTATCTCTTCGTAAGGTTAATGTTATATGAACACACTTTTGTTCATTTACCTTAACTCTCCATAAGTTTAACCATAGTTCCATCTGGCTAATGTGTTCGTGCATACTAAGGCAGGCGGTATCGTCGGCAAATGTTGAAGTGTGGATACTACTGTTCACAGGCATATCACAAGTATAAATCAAATATCAAAATGGCCCCAGTATACTGCCCTGTGGCACACCGGATGATATAGTTTCAGGCATACTCATAAAGTATCCTTCCACAACTGTAAATTTTCGTGCAAGAATGTAACTTTCCAAAAGATTTAGAATGTTTATTGGTAAATATGTCTTCAATTTCAAAATCAGGCCTTCAGCCACACTTTATCAAATGCTTGAGAAACGTCAATAAACAGGCCAGAACAATACTTCTTTTCCTCAAATGTTTTTCAAATAAATTGAACCAATCTATGCGTTTGCTCAATGGTGCTATGCTGGCTTCTAAAACCAAATTTATGATCCGGGATGCACCAATTATCAGTTAAAATTGAAGACAATTTTGTCATGAGTAGCTTTTCAAAAAGCTTTGACGTTGTTGACAGTAAACTTATTGGCCTATATGACTCAGCCTTGGTAAGATCTTTACCTAACTTTGGAATCATTTTAACCTTGGCAAGCTTTCAGCAGTCTGGATAATACTCCAGTCGTAAAATGGCATTAAAATTAATAACAGGATTCTAATTGCAGTACGAGGTAACTTAATCAGCATCTGGTTACTAATTCCATCCATACCGGGAGCTTTTTTCGGGTTGAGTTCGGCAATTAGTTTTTTTACATCACACATCGTAAATTTTAAGGGTCGAGGTGGTAGAGCAACTACTTTCGGCAAATCAGCAACACCGGTACATGTATTTGGTGTAAATACGGATTTTAAATGCTCAGCAAATATGATACCTTTTTCAGTATCGCTTCTTGCCCAGCCTCCGGTAGATGTGCGCAGATGTGGCTTAAACTCAACGGGTGTTTTAAACTTTTTAGCAGCGCACCACAAAGAGTAATTAGATGCTGGTGTGACATCAAGGCCTTCTAGATCATTTTTGAAAGATGCATTTTTTTCAGATGCAAGCAACTCTTGGAGTCGTTTAGTGCACTCTTTAAATCTGATTTTGTGTTGAGGTGATCTGTGCTGTTGCCATTCCCTTCTAGCTCTTCATTTTTCACGTACGAGATGTTCAACGTCTGTAGAATAAATTTTATTGAACCCAGTATGTGGATGGGAGGTAGTGGCATGTTCAGAAGCTTGTTTAATATTCTCGTTAAGATTTGCAATGTTCGATTCAATATCATTGGGTGTTCTTAGCGTAATATTTTCCGTGCAATGACTACTAAGATATTTTTTGAATCCCAGCCAATTAACACGATTTATCATCTTGACATATGGGTGAGGTAAAGCGCTTCTCAGTGGGCTACAGATAGTAACGATCGTAGGAGAGTGATCAGACGAGAGATCTAGGGAAGCTTCAACGTGCATTAGTTCCCTAGAAATACTTTTTATGACGCCGAAATCCCACTCGAAATAACATCCAAGCCCATTTTTGAAATTGTGTTGAACAACGCCCTACCTCTAGGCGTAATAAGACGCGAACCCCAGAACGTATGCTTAGCATTGAAGTCGCTAGTTGCTACGAAACAAGGTCCAAGAGATTTGTAGAATTTCTCGTATTGGTCCTCAGTGATTGAAAATCTGGGAGGGGAGTAAATTGAAGATATCACGAAATTTGTACAAAAATTTTCAATGCAGATATTTGTTGCTTGTAGATGTTCTTCACAAATGTTGTCAAGAATATAGTGCTTGAGTCTTGACTTTATTAGAATGTCTGATCTACCGCATGCTCTCCCTCTAGGGTCCTTTGTATCATATAGAGTGTAGCCATTCATTTTAAAGAGGCTTCTAGAAGTCAAATGAGTCTCAGAGACCAACATTATATCAATATTTTTTTCCGTAAGGAAGTGCTCAAGTTCATTTTTATGTTGGCGAAAGCCGTTTGCGTTCCAAAAACATATTTTAAACGTGTTCATGGCTTGTTAATTAATGCTTTAAGCAGAGCATTCTGCATTCTCAGCATCTCTTGCATCATGGTAGTCATATTTGTTGTAAAGTTGTTTATAGTTAGCAACAGATTCTCAATAGTAGTTTCAAGGCGACTAAAGTTAAAGCTTGAATTTGCATTCGTTGAATTATTTGGCGGTGAAACATTTTGTGTGGGAATAGAACTAGCCTTAGCCGCATCGGCATACGATACACGTGAAGTAACTGGTTGGCTCACTTGAGCAAAAGTGGTGGAGTACGCGTATAATGGTTGAGCTGGAGCTAATTTAGGTTTTTGCACTATAGCCTGCTTGACGAAAGAGTACACAGGACATCCTCTGTAGTTAGCGGTGTGATTACCTCCACAATTGCTGCATTTTTTTCCCGCTTGGTCTTTTGGTTTGGTACAACTTGCAGTACCGTGCAATTCACCGCAGATAACACACACTGTAGGTAAATTGCAGTAAGCTTTTGTATGGCCATAATCTTGGCAATTATGACACTGCACGGGACCTGCACGCTTATGTGGCTCTTCAACTGTGATTTTTCTGTATAAAAGGTATTTTAGGCTATAAATAGGATGAGTCGTTTTTTTTTCAACTGTATATCATTCGGCTCCAGTTCAACACGAAAAAGGGGTTGGGGTACCTTTTCTCTGTTCATTATGTTAGATACATTCTTTACCTTAAATCCCTGGAGGACGAGTGCATCTTTTATTTCTTCAGGGAGCGAGCGGATGAAATCTTTGAAGAATTCGGGCTTCGCCCACGCTTTACCACGGTTATATATCTATCTATACCGACTTGCACCTTGGGTTTTGAAATACTGTTATCTGTAGTGATAACTTTGTTAAGTGACGAATACGAGCCTGAAGGGGATGATATTACTGACTTATATGAAGAAGTACTAGGGAATTGTAATGTTAATGAATCACTACTATTTGGCATTGGACAAAGCGAAGTTGATCGCTGACAAAAAATTGGCTTTGCCGTTAAAAAACACTTTCATTAGATTTATTATTTCTATTTTTTTCATTAAGAACTTCACAACTCACAGTAAAATAGGCATTTCTGCCGTTAGAACTCACTTCATAATTTTTTGTATTTGAGGCGATCATATAGAGTATTCCTCAAGGGCACTTTTTATGTTTTTTTGCTTACGGTTTTTTTGTTTTTGTAATTTATGATTGTTTGTCTGTTTTTGAGGTACTCGTATAGAGTATTCCTCAATGTCACTGTTTATGTTTTTTTTGTTTGCGTGTTTTTTTTTTATTTGTTATTTCCCCTATGTAAATAATATTATCAAAGCAATAAAGCTTATTTATTAAAGATAGTATGTACCTATTACGAATAATATGTACTACGAATATTTTTTTGTATAATTTTTTGTATAATTTTTTGTTTGTTTGGTATGTAAGAAAAAATTCCGCTAATCGACTGTTCGCTATGAAGGTACCACGAGAAATTAAATATTTTTTATATCTTATATATAAATTTTATATCTTATATATCTGTTATATCTACGTTTGAAAATAAATTATAGACATTTTCATTGTTTTTTAGTTTAAGTTTGAATTTTAAAAATAAGGGATTGGAATTAGTGGATGAAATCCACCAACTTTTTCATCTAAAACATCTGCATACTGTTTAAATATACATGATAAAATGTTTGAATTTATTTCTCTTACAAACAAAATAAGAAAAATATTGTAATTGTCTATATTTTATAATTAGTTTAATAGCGTTTTATTTTCTTTCTTTCTTTCT
Organism: Tachina fera; assembly: GCA_905220375.1. NCBI lineage: Eukaryota > Metazoa > Arthropoda > Insecta > Diptera > Tachinidae > Tachina > Tachina fera. Next base: position 50,681,686 of record LR999967.1, read on the forward strand.
TTGAAAATTATGTGTTATGTTAAAAATGTAACGCGTTCTTTTCTCATGATGCTAGCCTTAAAAAGAAGAAAAATGTTACATGTTCGACACTCATTTTCTTTAAAAGGGTATGAGTGCAGCATTATATTAATAGCTGGTTTTGTTATTGTTTATGAAAAAATAAATTATTTTCTAGTTCGTCATTGTTTTATGCCGAAACTTTTTGGAAAATTGTTCTCTTGTAAACGTAAAATATGACACCACATTTCTTAAAAATCAGGTGAGCATTTAAAAATGTTGCCTAATCAAATGTAACATATTAGAAAAGAAAACGCCATAACAGATGATGAAAATAAAAAATAATATAAAAAAATTTAATATTTTTTATCTTTTTGTTAAAAAAGAAGAATATAATCATGAAGTAAGTAATTTTTAGAGTATGAATAACAAAACTTTTAACACTTATGGTTATCATAACACCGCGTTACACACATTCTGTCCTATGAACCAAATATACTTTTTCGGAAAGGGGAGAAAAAATAAAAATACACATGTATCGGCAATTTTGATGTACACGTAATGTAAAAATTTGGAGTCCGTTCAATTTATGCTGAAAAAAGAGAAAAAAAAATTGAAAAAATCTGAGAATTGAAAAAAATCTATATTTTTTTTAAATTTGACATGATACAGACATTTCCACGAGTCTGCCTGCAAAAATTCAGCTCACTTGGGTCGCGAAAAAAGGGTTAAAAATTTATTCAAAGTTTTTCAGACAGACGGACACTACAAAAAAAATTCTGACGTGTACACGAAAATCGCCGATACACGTGTATTTTTATTTTTTCTTCCCTTTCCGAAAAAGTATATTTGGTTCATAGGACAGAAAAAAAGTTCCGTTTTTGTAACCCGGTGTAATCATTTCGTACACTCATGTAGTCATACTAATAATATTAAAAGATATATACAACTTCTTAAAAAGATGCTCTCATATTGTTTCTGATGAATACAAATACAAGCTCATCAATATTTAAACAAATTTGGAGATTACCAGCATTGGAGAGCATTTTGAAAATTGTTGTTGGTCTAAGGAAAATAAAACATGTGGACCAGACACCTGCTCTTACTCGTACTATAAGAAAAAAAACAGCTAATACAAACTTATTACAATATGTAACTAAATGCAAAAATTGTAATTTAAATAAAATTTACAAGATATACAATGAATTTAGTTCATTTACGTTAATTTTTTTTTTTAAATAAACAAGTTCAAAGTCATATACAAATGAATATCTGTTAATAAAGAGAACAATGAAAACATCTGAGAATTGTTGTTGCTCATTTCAATAACATTTTTTTATAATAAATAGTATTTAACTGATAAATTTCAAATAGTTACTCAATCATCCTTTTGCGAGCTACATTGGATTTTATCTGAAATGGCTTCATCAGCTGAATTACAAGAACTACTAGATGTTTATAGTTTTCATATTGATAAGGACCACAATAAATTATTCCTGAGAACAAATAATTCACGAATTAAGAATGTATAGCAATGACACACTATTTTGTTATTGTTATTGTAATAACTTGCATAAATATGATTGTGATATGTACATGTATATTACATTATAATGAATATTTATTAACACAAAAACTTTTTAATTTATATAAAATAAAAAGAAAACTTTTAAATAAAATTTATGTTATAAATACAAGTGTATAAATTGTTTTTATTTATTTAATCAAAACCAAATGTAAGTATATTTGTTCTTTCCATAACAATAGAACTGACAAATGCACACAAACCCACACACACAAGTTCAGTTAGATAAATTATCTAATGCAAACACAACTCACACACACACACATAACATGATGAAATCTCCTAACGCAAAGACTAAATGAAGTAAGATTTTAAAATTTTCTTCTTGTTTTCCTGTACCCTTTTTTGTTAAATGAATATTTTTTCCCTCTAAATAACTAATAGAAAAGACGATAAAGGAGTCAGATGATCATTAAAATTTAATTTTAAAGGAAAAAAATAACAATTCAATAACCTATTACAACAATAACATAACCTATTACACCTTGCACGTGCACATTTTTTATATACACTAACCAATTCAATACAATAACATACAAGACTCAAGCCAGTAAAAAGAAAACAACAACTCAATTTCTACACAACAGGCACTGCGTTTCACAACCCTAATTGAACGGTTTTTCCCAACAGTAGATGCAAGCACAAATCTAAGAATTCATCTCCTTTCTTATGTTTTTATGTCTTTGCGCACTAACAAAATTAAACATATAAAAAAGTAAAAATAATTAACATATCGAAATAATTATACAAAAATGTCATGCAGTTACGTGTTGCAAATATACGTTTGTTTTCTTTGATCTTTTTTTAATAACTGATCCTTTTTCTTGTAAAAGCTATAAAATATTTGTAATAAAAATAACCAAATAGACAGAGGAGACTTACAGACGATCATAAAAATTTCATTAAAAAAAACCATTCAAACCCAAAACGTGCAAACAGAAAAGATTTAAATATCAAGTGTACTAAAAACACTAAGACAGATGTTTAACATGTGTTAAGATTTGTCCATATACGGCATATATTTGTAATGTATAAATAGTATGCATATGACATATCCATGAACCTCACCAAACAGTCATAGCAACATGATATTCATAAATAACAGTAATATTTAAAAGTATGTAAACTTAAAGTCAACGTCTTCTTGAGATAGGTCAGTAACGATTTCTAATTGTTAACACACTTAGTCATAAACACTGGAATTTCGATAATATTCTTATAATTTTCGGTCAATGCTCGCTATTGCTAAATAGTTTAAACTTAGTTTGTTACTAAAGCGAAATGAATGTATTTATGTATGTATATAGAAATTGTTATATATCAATATACTTTAATCACTGAACAAATCCTTGTGTATTTTATTGTAAATATATTACATGCCGGACCTGCCCTTTCATTGATAAGGAATATACAGCACTATTGATTATCCTCTTAATTGAAAAGGACCTAAATATAAACCCCTGCATAGAGAGCTTATGCTTAGCAGAGATCATCTATATACTATAACTTTTTTTATTATTTTTTATTTAAATCACTTCATTAATGGACCAACCCTGGGAGGAACTTCTTGTGGACATAGAAGATGCAGAAGAACGCTGGAAACGATTACTGAAGGAAGGTGTTTCACAGAACCAGAAGCCCGAACTCTTCAACTTAAATCAGAAGTCATGGTATAATAAAAGCCAAAAAAGAGCTAAATATTAAAAAGGTTGGGAGTGCAAAGAATTCAATATGGAAGAAAAAATAGACTGGTTAGCAGGTATATGGAAGATGATAGGTATGCAAGGAACTTCTACCGAGAACGATATCTTATACGCCCCAAGAATAGAGGAGGAAACAATGCGACTGTTCAGAAAATTTAAAATGTAACAGTTTTACACTTTTTACCAGGTGTAAAAAGTGTAAAACGCAACACAACAACTAAATAAATATTTCCTAACCAACATTTTTTAGAAATTTATCTACAACAAATTTTTTTAGCAAAACAAAATTTTAAAGTACATCTTACTTAAAAAACTTCATATGTAAAAAAATTCTTAACTTCAAAATGTTATAGAGAATATTTTACAAGTCTATTTAACTCAACAATGTCCCACGTGAGAACTATTGTTTTATAAAAATGTAAAGTACAAACTGAACTACAAACATATTTATAACAATATCGAATTGCAAAAATAGAAATAAAAAGTAATAATAAAGGCAATTTAAGAAATATCAAAATATTAAAAATAGAAATGCTAAAAAAAATATTTTTCTAATTCTGTAATATTAACTAAATTGTATAAAAAAAGAAAAAAACTTAATTTGAAATTATGAAAACAAATTAAATTCATTTAACGATAAATATAAACTATGGAGTTGCATTAAAACTAATCTTTAAACGATTAATAGAATTTAAGTAAGAATAAAAATAACTAATATTTCACAGATAGAATACATAGAATATTATAAGATTAAATGATTTATACAAATTGGTTAAAATATTTTGGAAATTTTACAAAAGAAATTGAACAAATTAAACGCAAAAGCAATGACACTTATTGAACGATTTTTTCCAACCATAAATCTGAGAATTCATCTCCTTTGTATGTCTTTCCGCACTAACAAAATTAAAACAAATAAAAATAAAAATTCAAACCCAAAATGTGCAATAAGAAAAGATTTACATATCAAGTGTTCTAAACACGAGACATATGTCAAGATTTCTCCATATACAAGACACATTTTGGTGCTGCAAATAAACGTTTGTTTTCTTTCATCCTTTTTTTAATTACTGATCCTTTTTCCCGGGAAAACCAATAAAATATGTGTAATAAAAATAGCCAAATAGACAAAGGAGACAAATGGTTTCATCTGCTTCAAAGATGTCTAGGGATAATAGCGCATCATCTACCAATCGTCATAATCGTTTTTGATTATTGCAAGTCGCCGACGACAAGGCCGCTGCACCATCGCAAATGTCCTTTATAGCCTTTACACTCACTCACATCTTTGAGGAATGCGTGGAATATGTTGAAAATTTAAAAAGCCTGTTCACATTACAACATCTTTCATCTGTCATTATTATAATACTATTTTTACGAGTGTGAGCAACTAAAAATTAAAAAATAAAATGGAATCTAAAAATTCAGTAGAAATTCATTTAATTGCTTCTCGTGTTGAGGAGCACAAACAATTAATGCTACAATATGCAGAATTAGTAGAATTATTAGAAATTATGATAGATTTTATTAGATATGTACATACCTATACATATGTACAGCTAATACAAACTTATTACAATACGTAACTAAATGCAAAAATTTTAATTTCAATAAAATTTACAAGATATACAATGAATTTAGTTCATTTAAGTTAATTTTTTATTTTTTATAAAAAATAAACAAGTTCAAAATCATATATGTATACAAATGAATGTCTGTTAATAAAGAGAACAATGAAAACATCTGAGAATTGTTGTTGCTCATGACAAAATTGTCCCCAATTTTAACTGATAGTGGGTGCATCCCAGACCATCAATTTAGTTATAGAAGTCAGCATAGCACCATTGAACAAACTCATATATTGGTTTAATTTATAAGAAAAACATTTGAGGAAAAGAAGTATTGTTCTGCCCTGTTTATTAACGTTTCTCAGGCATTTGATAAAGTGTGGCATGAAGGCCTAATTTTAAAATTAAAATCATATCTACCAATAAATTTAGTGAATTTATTAGAAAGTTACATTACTACCCGGAAGTTCACGGTTGTGGAAGGAGAATTCATGAGTGTGCCCGAATCTATATCATCCAGTGTGCCACAGGGGAGCGTACTGGGGCCAGTTTTGTATTTGATCTATACTTGTGATATGCATTTGAGCAGCAATATCCATACATCTACGTATGCGGATGCTACAGCCTGCCTTAGTATGCATGAAAACCCTCACGAGGCTTCGCGATATATACAAGAACATATTACACAATTGGAAATGTGGTTAAACTTATGGAGAATTAAGGTAAATGAACAAAAGTGTGTCCATATAACGTTTACCCTAAGAAGAGATACTTGTTCCCCAATTCGAATGAATAATCAAAATATTCCTCAACACTTCCAAGTGAAATACCTTGGTATACACCTTGATCGAAGGCTTACATGGAAACATCATATTGACTTTAAGCTAACTCAGATGAAACTTAAGTTATCTCAAATACACTGGTTGATTGGCAGAAATTCAACACTTAGCCTGGACTGTAAACTTTTAATATACAAGTCGCTTTTGAAGCCAATATGGTGTTACGGTATCCAGTTATGCGGCACTGCTTCAGCTTCCAATGTAGAGAGAATCCAACGAAGGCAAAACAAAATTTTACGGTTAATAACATCGGCTCCATGGTACATCAAAAATTCCAATATCCATCGTGATTTAAATATGCCACTAGTGATTGAAGAAATTGCAAAATACGCAGGCAAATATTTAACAAAACTCGAGTCACATCCTAATCTGCTTGCTCGTAATATTTTGAACTTTACTGGACACATCCGCTTAAAAAAGAGGGACACAAGGGCTCTATTACTCAATACTCCATATGGGATTTCTTGAAAATACTTTTTTTTATACTTTTTATACATTTTTTTCTTTTTTGGATTATCACTACTTATTTATTATTTATAACTAGTAACAAGTTAATGTCCGACAGTGGTCGGTCCTAATAATTATATTTTAGATTTAAGATTTGAATACTTATTGTTAGTTCATATTAAAGATACAATAAATAAATACATGTATTAAAAAAAATTCAATAACATTTTTTAATAATAAATAGTATTTAACTGATAAATTTCAAATAGTTACTCAATCATCCTTTTGCGAGCTACATTGGATTTTATCTGAAATGGCTTCATCAGCTGAATTACAGGAACTACTAGATGTTTATAGTTGTCATATTGATAAGGACCACAATAAATTATTCCTGAGAACAAATAATTCACGAATTAAGAATGTATAGCAATGACACACTCCTTTTATATGTTATTGTAATAACTTGCATAAATATGATTGTGATATGTACATGTATATTACATTATAATGAATATTTATTAACACAAAAACTTTTTAATTTATATAAAATAAAAAGAAAACTTTTAAATAAAATTGATGTTATAAATACAAGTGTATAAATTGTTTTTATTTATTTAATCAAAACCAAATGTAAGTATATTTGTTCTTTCCATAACAATAGAACTGACAAATGCACACAAACCCACACACACAAGTTCAGTTAGATAAATTATCTAATGCAAACACAACTCACACACACACACATAACATTATGAAATCTCCTAACGCAAAGACTCAAATGAAGTAAGATTTTAAGATTTTCTTCTTGTTTTCTTGTACCCTTTTTTGTTAAATGAATATATTTTCCCTCTAAATAACTAGTAGAAAAGACGATAAAGGAGTCAGATGATCATAAAAATTTAATTTTAAAGGAAAAAAATAACAATTCAATAACCTGTTACAACAATAACATAACCTATTACACCTTGCACGTGCACATTTTTTATATACACTAATCAATTCAATACAATAACATACAAGACTCAAGCCAGTAAAAAGAAAACAACAACTCAATTTCTACACAACAGGCACTGCGTTTCACAACACTAATTGAACGGTTTTTCCCAACAGTAGATGCAAGCACAAATCTAAGAATTCATCTCCTTTCTTATGTTTTTATGTCTTTGCGCACTAACAAAATTAAACATATAAAAAAGTAAAAATAATTAACATATCGAAATAATTAAACAAAAATGTCATGCAGTTACGTGTTGCAAATATACGTTTGTTTTCTTTGATCTTTTTTTTAATAACTGATCCTCTTTCTTGTAAAAGCTATAAAATATTTGTAATAAAAATAACCAAATAGACAGAGGAGACTTACAGACGATCATAAAAATTTCATTAAAAAAAACCATTCAAACCCAAAACGTGCAAACAGAAAAGATTTAAATATCAAGTGTACTAAAAACACTTAGACAGATGTTTAACATGTGTTAACATTTGTCCATATACGGCATATATTTGTAATGTATAAATAGTATGCATATGACATATCCATGAACCTCACCAAACAGTCATAGCAACATGATATTCATAAATAACAGTAATATTTAAAAGTATGTAAACTTAAAGTCAACGTCTTCTTGAGATAGGTCAGTAACGATTTCTAGTTGTTAACACACTTAGTCATAAACGCTGGAATTTCGATAATATTCTTATAATTTTCGGTCAACGCTCGCTATTGCTAAATAGTTTGAACTTAGTTTGTTACTAAAGCGAAATGAATGTATTTATGTATGTATATAGAAATTGTTATATATCAATATACTTTAATCACTGAACAAATCCTTGTGTATTTTATTGTAAATATATTACATGCCGGACCTGCCCTTTCATTGATAAGGAATATACAGCACTATTGATTATCCTCTTAATTGAAAAGGACCTAAATATAAACCCCTGCATAGAGAGCTTATGCTTAGCAGAGATCATCTATATACTATAACTTTTTTTATTATTTTTTATTTAAATCACTTCATTAATGGACCAACCCTGGGAGGAACTTCTTGTGGACATAGAAGATGCAGAAGAACGCTGGAAACGATTACTGAAGGAAGGTGTTTCACAGAACCAGAAGCCCGAACTCTTCAACTTAAATCAGAAGTCATGGTATAATAAAAGCCAAAAAAGAGCTAAATATTAAAAAGGTTGGGAGTGCAAAGAATTCAATATGGAAGAAAAAATAGACTGGTTAGCAGGTATATGGAAGATGATAGGTATGCAAGGAACTTCTACCGAGAACGATATCTTATACGCCCCAAGAATAGAGGAGGAAACAATGCGACTGTTCAGAAAATTTAAAATGTAACAGTTTTACACTTTTTACCAGGTGTAAAAAGTGTAAAACGCAACACAACAACTAAATAAATATTTCCTAACCAACATTTTTTAGAAATTTATCTACAACAAATTTTTTTAGCAAAACAAAATTTTAAAGTACATCTTACTTAAAAAACTTCATATGTAAAAAAATTCTTAACTTCAAAATGTTATAGAGAATATTTTACAAGTCTATTTAACTCAACAATGTCCCACGTGAGAACTATTGTTTTATAAAAATGTAAAGTACAAACTGAACTACAAACATATATATAACAATATCGAATTGCAAAAATAGAAATAAAAAGTAATAATAAAGGCAATTTAAGAAATATCAAAATATTAAAAATAGAAATGCTAAAAAAAATATTTTTCTAATTCTGTAATATTAACTAAATTGTATAAAAAAAGAAAAAAACTTAATTTGAAATTATGAAAACAAATTAAATTCATTTAACGATAAATATAAACTATGGAGTTGCATTAAAACTAATCTTTAAACGATTAATAGAATTTAAGTAAGAATAAAAATAACTAATATTTCACAGATAGAATACATAGAATATTATAAGATTAAATGATTTATACAAATTGGTTAAAATATTTTGGAAATTTTACAAAAGAAATTGAACAAATTAAACGCAAAAGCAATGACACTTATTGAACGATTTTTTCCAACCATAAATCTGAGAATTCATCTCCTTTGTATGTCTTTCCGCACTAACAAAATTAAAACAAATAAAAATAAAAATTCAAACCCAAAATGTGCAATAAGAAAAGATTTACATATCAAGTGTTCTAAACACGAGACATATGTCAAGATTTCTCCATATACAAGACACATTTTGGTGCTGCAAATAAACGTTTGTTTTCTTTCATCCTTTTTTTAATTACTGATCCTTTTTCCCGGGAAAACCAATAAAATATGTGTAATAAAAATAGCCAAATAGACAAAGGAGACAAATGGTTTCATCTGCTTCAAAGATGTCTAGGGATAATAGCGCATCATCTACCAATCGTCATAATCGTTTTTGATTATTGCAAGTCGCCGACGACAAGGCCGCTGCACCATCGCAAATGTCCTTTATAGCCTTTACACTCACTCACATCTTTGAGGAATGCGTGGAATATGTTGAAAATTTAAAAAGCCTGTTCACATTACAACATCTTTCATCTGTCATTATTATAATACTATTTTTACGAGTGTGAGCAACTAAAAATTAAAAAATAAAATGGAATCTAAAAATTCAGTAGAAATTCATTTAATTGCTTCTCGTGTTGAGGAGCACAAACAATTAATGCTACAATATGCAGAATTAGTAGAATTATTAGAAATTATGATAGATTTTATTAGATATGTACATACCTATACATATGTACAGCTAATACAAACTTATTACAATACGTAACTAAATGCAAAAATTTTAATTTCAATAAAATTTACAAGATATACAATGAATTTAGTTCATTTAAGTTAATTTTTTATTTTTTATAAAAAATAAACAAGTTCAAAATCATATATGTATACAAATGAATGTCTGTTAATAAAGAGAACAATGAAAACATCTGAGAATTGTTGTTGCTCATGACAAAATTGTCCCCAATTTTAACTGATAGTGGGTGCATCCCAGACCATCAATTTAGTTATAGAAGTCAGCATAGCACCATTGAACAAACTCATATATTGGTTTAATTTATAAGAAAAACATTTGAGGAAAAGAAGTATTGTTCTGCCCTGTTTATTAACGTTTCTCAGGCATTTGATAAAGTGTGGCATGAAGGCCTAATTTTAAAATTAAAATCATATCTACCAATAAATTTAGTGAATTTATTAGAAAGTTACATTACTACCCGGAAGTTCACGGTTGTGGAAGGAGAATTCATGAGTGTGCCCGAATCTATATCATCCAGTGTGCCACAGGGGAGCGTACTGGGGCCAGTTTTGTATTTGATCTATACTTGTGATATGCATTTGAGCAGCAATATCCATACATCTACGTATGCGGATGCTACAGCCTGCCTTAGTATGCATGAAAACCCTCACGAGGCTTCGCGATATATACAAGAACATATTACACAATTGGAAATGTGGTTAAACTTATGGAGAATTAAGGTAAATGAACAAAAGTGTGTCCATATAACGTTTACCCTAAGAAGAGATACTTGTTCCCCAATTCGAATGAATAATCAAAATATTCCTCAACACTTCCAAGTGAAATACCTTGGTATACACCTTGATCGAAGGCTTACATGGAAACATCATATTGACTTTAAGCTAACTCAGATGAAACTTAAGTTATCTCAAATACACTGGTTGATTGGCAGAAATTCAACACTTAGCCTGGACTGTAAACTTTTAATATACAAGTCGCTTTTGAAGCCAATATGGTGTTACGGTATCCAGTTATGCGGCACTGCTTCAGCTTCCAATGTAGAGAGAATCCAACGAAGGCAAAACAAAATTTTACGGTTAATAACATCGGCTCCATGGTACATCAAAAATTCCAATATCCATCGTGATTTAAATATGCCACTAGTGATTGAAGAAATTGCAAAATACGCAGGCAAATATTTAACAAAACTCGAGTCACATCCTAATCTGCTTGCTCGTAATATTTTGAACTTTACTGGACACATCCGCTTAAAAAAGAGGGACACAAGGGCTCTATTACTCAATACTCCATATGGGATTTCTTGAAAATACTTTTTTTTATACTTTTTATACATTTTTTTCTTTTTTGGATTATCACTACTTATTTATTATTTATAACTAGTAACAAGTTAATGTCCGACAGTGGTCGGTCCTAATAATTATATTTTAGATTTAAGATTTGAATACTTATTGTTAGTTCATATTAAAGATACAATAAATAAATACATGTATTAAAAAAAATTCAATAACATTTTTTAATAATAAATAGTATTTAACTGATAAATTTCAAATAGTTACTCAATCATCCTTTTGCGAGCTACATTGGATTTTATCTGAAATGGCTTCATCAGCTGAATTACAGGAACTACTAGATGTTTATAGTTGTCATATTGATAAGGACCACAATAAATTATTCCTGAGAACAAATAATTCACGAATTAAGAATGTATAGCAATGACACACTCCTTTTATATGTTATTGTAATAACTTGCATAAATATGATTGTGATATGTACATGTATATTACATTATAATGAATATTTATTAACACAAAAACTTTTTAATTTATATAAAATAAAAAGAAAACTTTTAAATAAAATTGATGTTATAAATACAAGTGTATAAATTGTTTTTATTTATTTAATCAAAACCAAATGTAAGTATATTTGTTCTTTCCATAACAATAGAACTGACAAATGCACACAAACCCACACACACAAGTTCAGTTAGATAAATTATCTAATGCAAACACAACTCACACACACACACATAACATTATGAAATCTCCTAACGCAAAGACTCAAATGAAGTAAGATTTTAAGATTTTCTTCTTGTTTTCTTGTACCCTTTTTTGTTAAATGAATATATTTTCCCTCTAAATAACTAGTAGAAAAGACGATAAAGGAGTCAGATGATCATAAAAATTTAATTTTAAAGGAAAAAAATAACAATTCAATAACCTGTTACAACAATAACATAACCTATTACACCTTGCACGTGCACATTTTTTATATACACTAATCAATTCAATACAATAACATACAAGACTCAAGCCAGTAAAAAGAAAACAACAACTCAATTTCTACACAACAGGCACTGCGTTTCACAACACTAATTGAACGGTTTTTCCCAACAGTAGATGCAAGCACAAATCTAAGAATTCATCTCCTTTCTTATGTTTTTATGTCTTTGCGCACTAACAAAATTAAACATATAAAAAAGTAAAAATAATTAACATATCGAAATAATTAAACAAAAATGTCATGCAGTTACGTGTTGCAAATATACGTTTGTTTTCTTTGATCTTTTTTTTAATAACTGATCCTCTTTCTTGTAAAAGCTATAAAATATTTGTAATAAAAATAACCAAATAGACAGAGGAGACTTACAGACGATCATAAAAATTTCATTAAAAAAAACCATTCAAACCCAAAACGTGCAAACAGAAAAGATTTAAATATCAAGTGTACTAAAAACACTTAGACAGATGTTTAACATGTGTTAAGATTTGTCCATATACGGCATATATTTGTAATGTATAAATAGTATGCATATGACATATCCATGAACCTCACCAAACAGTCATAGCAACATGATATTCATAAATAACAGTAATATTTAAAAGTATGTAAACTTAAAGTCAACGTCTTCTTGAGATAGGTCAGTAACGATTTCTAGTTGTTAACACACTTAGTCATAAACGCTGGAATTTCGATAATATTCTTATAATTTTCGGTCAACGCTCGCTATTGCTAAATAGTTTGAACTTAGTTTGTTACTAAGGCGAAATGGCACTAAACTTCAAATGTATGAAAACACATATACTCAGCATGGTGCAATGTAATCCAAATGTATGAATGTATTTATGTATGTATATTTAGGGCTTTGTGTTGAAATAAAATCGACAGCGGTTGAATTTTATAGTTTTTTTATTTTAATACTAAAACAGAGTTAATTCATTAATTAAAATTTTTAAACTTTAACTTTTAATTATGACTAGAAAAAATTTATTAAATCGCTGAGCGTATAGCTTCACAGGTCGAGAACGATTCAAAAAAGAATGAGAAAATAAAAATTGTTTCTGTAGCACCTAAATGGTTGCAAAAAAAGGTATTAGTACAGTGTACAGTGTGCAGTGTTCTAATTACACAGGGCGCCACATCATTCCCCGGGCTGGAGAGAGCTCTCCTGAACCTTGTAGGGAGTCGTACGAGTCGTCCCCGAGAAGTTTGTTTGGGCAAGGTGAATTCTGTAGCAAAGGTTACGTTACGTCTCTTTGGTGTTTCGATATGGCCGGTGGGGAAGTCTGGTGATTCGCCTTGGCCAGTAGGAGTGTCTTGGCTGGTGTGATAATCTGGTGTAACTTTTTGGTAAGTGGGAACGTCTGGTGAATTGCTCAGATCGGTGGGAACGTCTGGAGTTGCAGAGCCTTCGCTTGCTTCGGTGCCTGTAACAAAAGCTGGTTTTAATCTGTCTACGCTTATATTAGTTTGATTAGTAATTTTGAAAATTTTTTTAAAGCGTTTTAATACTAGGTAGAGACCATCGTATGGATGTGTTAGTGACGATCTAACGGAGTCATTTCTAACAAAAACGTGTGTTGTGGTCCAAAGAGTTTTTGACGTAAAGGTCGGCGGCGTAGAGTGGTAGGTGGAATCGGTCGGTCTAATTTTATTCATAGCTGATGGGAATTCTGCAACGAAGTTGTCGGGATTATCGATATTTTTTTACTGAAAAATTCTCCTGGTATTGTAAGGGTTATTCCATATACCAATTCTGCTGGCGAGGCGTTGATATCAGGTTTATAGACGACTCGTAGGCCGAGTAAGATCATGGGTAAGTGCGATACCCATTTGTCTGTATTATGGCATAATATAGCCGCCTTAAAAGTTCGGTGCCACCTTTCAATTAAACCATTTGACTGCTGGTGGTAGGGCGAGGTGCGCAGGTGCGTTGTCCCAATGGTGTTCATAAGCTCATTAAAAATGGAAAATTCAATCTGACGACCGCGGTCTGATGTTATGTGCGCCGGGACTCCGAATCTTGCAATCCACTGGGACAAGAGGGCTTTTACAACAGATTCCGCACTCATATCTGGAATTGGTATTGCTTCAGGCCAACGAGTAAAGCGATCGATTATAGTTAGGCAGTAACGTTGCCCTTCGCATAACAGAAATGGTCGCACGATATCAATGTTGATATGTGCAAAACGTTGTCTGGGTGGGTCGTATTTAACCGGAGCTGAACGCGTGTGACGTTGAACTTTAGATCGTTGACATTGCAAGCAATTCCGAACGAAGTGAGAGCTATCTCTTCTTATGCCCGGCCAGCAGAACCTTGAAGTAGCTAGTTTTGTATTAGCTCTTACTCCAGGGTGTGATAAATTATGTATCGTCTGTAAAATGGTGTTGCAAAATTCCTTAGGAATAAAATGGCGAATATTGGGCGTAGATGTGTCGCAAACTAAATGGCCACTACTGCCTGGAATAGGGAAGGTTTTTAGTTCAAGTGAGTTTGTTTGACTACTCAAATTGTGAAGCATTTGGTTAAGCTCATCATCGGTCCGCTGAGCCGCTGCTATGCGGTAATAGTCTACTAGTTGGCTAATTGACTCGATACGGGGAAATGCATCAGCTGCTGCGTTTGCTGCACCTGGTGTGTGGCGAATGTCGGTGGTGAATTGGCTGATGAAATCTAGTTGACGTATCCTTCGAGGTGAAGCTTTTTCTAGCTATCAGAGGGCGATGATCAGTGACGATGTCGCACCGTCTTCCTTCTATCATATACCGGAAATGGCACACAGCTTGATACATTGCTGTTAGCTCGCGGTCATATGTTGAGTACTTCTGTTGCGTTGTGGTTAATTTTTTTGAATAAAAGGCCAAAGGCTGAAGGTTATTGCCTACTTTTTGGTGTAGTGCAGCTACGACTGCTGTATCGGAGGCGTCCGTATAAATGACTAAGTCGGCTTCGGCGTAAGGGTGTGTTAAAAGGGTGACTTTTGCTTATTCGTCTTTACAATGGTGAAAAACGGCTTCTGCTGTCGGGTCCCATTTTGGTGGTGTTTTGTCGTTTTTTTTTATTACCGGTGATTAATTTTTGTAGGTGTAGCTGGTACGAGGTGGCTTGAGGTAAAAATTTTCGATAGAAATTTACCATTGCTATGAATCGCTTAAGCTGCTGGGCCACTATAGGTTTTGGGAAGTTCATAATGGCTGTTACCTTCTCAGGCAAGGGACGTATACCGTCAGCATTGACGAGATGACCCAAAAACTTAATTTCATTTTTTCCAAATTCACATTTTTGTAGGTTAATGGCCTACATTACGATGGTGCTGAATTGTAGATGAAGCTACACATATATCGTCGATATATGGGAAGACAAAGTCTAACCCCCGAAACATCTCGTTTATCAGCCTCTGAAAAGTTTGAGCAGCGTTGCATAAACCGAACGTCATGAATTTGAATTCATATAAACCAAAAGGTGTGCTAATTGCCGTTTTCGCGACGTCATCCGGATGAATTGGCACCTGATGGAAAGCTCTTTGAAGATCTATCTTAGAAAAAAACTTTTTACCCCGAAGATTTGTAGTGAAATCCGATAAAAATGGTAGTGGATAGCGATCTGGCAACGTCTTAGCATTCCATCAACTTTTTTTTTAACTAAGTGTAGGGGGCAGGACCAATTACTATTTGATGGTTGACAAATTACTGCTTTTATTAAAAAATTAAACTCCTGCGAGTTTTTCGGGCGATAGACGACGGGGTCGGCAAAATTCAGGTTGTCCTGTCGTATCTATTTTATGGTAGACTGACAATTACGTTGGAGACCAATGTGGCGAGAGGCATGTAATATCGATGAAATTATTTAAAATGTCTGCAAATGGATCCGCAGGGTTAATGCTTTTAATGGATGAAGTTTCGTACGTCGTAGGAACAGTCAGAGGACGAATTTTACCGCTTGTGTTATTTAAAATGATTGGTGACGTGACGTCAGCTATTACGAACGGCCAAAGAAAAATACGACCTAGGCCAATGTCAACTGTAATATTTTTTTCGCCGGTCACCTTGATAGCTGATTCGTTTGCTGCGTATAAAGTAACGGTAGAGGGGCGAACGTCAAGAGATTTAAACGTTGTTGGCAGGACGGAAACGTCGGTGCCGCTGTCTATTAAAAAATTTTGCATAGATATTCTATCTCTTAGCTGGAAAATTTTACAGGAGGTGGTGGTGTTTTCGCCATAACACTCCACCTGTTGACCTAGTCAATTTCGTTTGTTGCTTCTAGCAGATGTGCCAACTGATGAAACGGTAGACTTCTGTTGTTTATGTCGACAGGGGCTGCGGCACTTTTGTGCATTTGCACCATGCTTTTTGTGGTACCAGCATTCCGTCCCCGAGGCTGTGTTGTAGCTATAAGTTGATCGACTTTTTGAGCGGCCTCGTCTTGGCGTGTTATTTCTTTGTCGTGCGTCAGAACGCGTTGAAAACTTTTCGAATCTTCTTCCTAATTCGATCACGGCAGCTCGAAGTTCATTTAATTCATCTGGTGCTGTAGACTGCACTCTAGCGACTTGATTTGAGGACATTGCGTCAACAATGACGTCGGCAATTCTCGTGAATTCCGATGGCGGTCCTATTGAGACTGTCACAACTGGCTGTGCACACTCTGGGAGACATTTTATCCAGAGCCCTTTTAGAGCTGACTCACCAAAAGTTGTTCAAGCCACACGCTCGCTGTCAGCAAAATGTAAAATAATTTTTTGCTTAATGTAGTCGTAGCTGTTCACCGGCGGCATGGATGCAATTACGTCAGCCAACTGAGCTATGGCGTTGGGATCTAAGGCTGCCGAAATCGTTGCGGTCTTCTGCTTGTCTGCAGTTATGCTTGACGCCGTGAACCAAAAGTCCATTGAAATAAACCATGCCTCGACATTGGCGTTGGTCATGGTTGACACGGGTAGTCTGGCATAGATGAGGGACACGTTTCCTTACGATGTGGATGCTTCATCGTTTGAAGGAAATGCTGTATCGCCAGTAAGGCCGCTGGTGGCAGCAAGCGGTTTTGCGTTTTGCTCGTTCATTGTCACTTTTTAACAAGGTATTTAAAAAAAATGGCGTAACTCAAAATGGCATTGTAGAATGAAAATTATGTGCTGTTATTTGTGCTGTTATTGTGCAGAAATTATGTGCTGTTATTTTCTATAACTTTTCGGGGTCACCAATTTGGGGCTTTGTGTTGATACCTCCAATAAAATCGACAGCGGTTGTATTTTATAATTTTTTTTATTTTAATACTAAAACAGAGTTAATTCATTAATTAAAATTTTTACACTTTAACTTTTAATTATGACTAGAAAGAATTTATTAAATCGCTGAGGGTATAGCTCAACAGGTAGAGAACGATTCAAAAAAGAATGAGAAAATAAAATGGTTTCTGTAGCACCTAAGTGGTTGCAAAAAAAGGTATTAGTACACAAGCGTGTGCAGTGTTGTAATTACACAGGGCGCCACATATATAGAAATTGTTAAATAATATATCAATATACTTTAATCACTGAACAAATCCTTGTGTATTTTATTGTAAATATATTACATGCCGGACCTGCCCTTTCATTGATAAGGAATATACAGCACTATTGATTATCCTCTTAATTGAAAAGGACCTAAATATAAGCCCCTGTAAAGAGAGCTTATGCTTAGCAGATATCATCTATATAGTATAACTTTTTTTTATTATTTTTTGTTTAAATCACTTTATTAATGGACCAACCCTGGGAGGAACTTCTTGAGGACATAGAAGATGCAGAAGAACGCTGAAAACGATTACTGCAGGAAGGTGTCTCACAGAACCAGAAGCCCGAAATCTTTAACTTAAATCAGAAGTCAAGATATAATAAAAGCCAAAAAAAAAGAGCTAAAGATTAAAAAGGTTGGGAGTGTAAAGAATTCAATATGGAAGAAAAAATAGACTGGTTAGCAGGTATATGGAAGATGATAGGTATGCAAGGAACTTCTACCGAGAACGATATCTTATACGCCCCAAGAATAGAGGAGGAAACAATGCGACTGTTCAGAAAATTTTAAATTTTACAGTTTTACACTTTTTACCAGGTGTAAAAAGTGTAAAACGCAACACAACAACAAAATAAATATTTCCTAACCAACATTTTTTAGAAATTTATCTACAACAAATTTTTTTAACAAAACAAAATTTTAAAGTACATCTTACTTAAAAAACTTTATATGTAAAAAAATGCTTAACTTAAAAATGTTATAGAGAATATTTTACAAGTCTATTTAACTCAACAATATCCCACGTGACAACTATTGCTTTATAAAAATGTAAAGTACAAACTGAACTACAAACATATTTATAACAATATCGAATTGCAAAAATAGAAATAAAAAGTAATAATAAAGGCAATTTAAGAAATATCAAAATATTAAAAATAGAAATGCTAAAAAAATATTTTTCTAATTCTGTAATATTAACTAAATTGTATAAAAAAGAAAAAAACTTAATTTGAAATTATGAAAACAAATTAAATTCATGTAACGATAAATATAAACTATGGAGTTGCATTAAAACTAATCTTTAAACGATTAATAGAATTTAAGTAAGAATAAAAATAACTAATATTTCACAGATAGAATACATAGAATATTATAAGATTAAATGATTTATACAAATTGGTTAAAATATTTTGGAAATTTTACAGAAGAAATTGAACAAATTAAACGCAAAAGCAATGACACTTATTGAACGATTTTTTCCAACCATAAATCTGAGAATTCATCTTCTTTGTATGTCTTTCCGCACTAACAAAATTAAAACAAATAAAAATAACAATTCAAACCCAAAATGTGCAATAAGAAAAGATTTACATATCAAGTGTTCTAAACACGAGACATATGTCAAGATTTCTCCATATACAAGACACATTTTGGTGCTGCAAATAAACGTTTGTTTTCTTTCATCCTTTTTTTAATTACTGATCCTTTTTTCCGGGAAAACCAATAAAATATGTGTAATAAAAATAGCCAAATAGACAAAGGAGACAAATGGTTTCATCTGCTTCAAAGATGTCTAGGGATAATAGCTCATCATGTACCAATCGTCATAATCGTTTTTGATTATTGCAAGTCGCCGACGATAAGCCCGCTGCACCATCGCAAATGTCTTTTATAGCCTTTACACTCACTCACATCTTTGAGAAATGCGTGGAATATGTTGAAAATTTAAAAAGCCTGTTCACATTACAACATCTTTCATCTGTCATTATTATAATACTATTTTTACGAGTGTGAGCAACTAAAAATTAAAAAATAAAATGGAATCTAAAAATTCAGTAGAAATTCATTTAATTGCTTCTCGTGTTGAGGAGCAGAAACAATTAATGCTACAATATGCAGAATTAGTAGAAATTATGCTAGCGGGCGATGATGATGAAGGAAAACATATTTCGAGTACTCTCTCTATGTGCAAAAATTTCGAGTCCGAGCAGCTTGTAGAAATTTGCAATTACTTTTATGTCATTTATTTCGATTTGGAAAAATATATACAAGATTTTATTAGATATGTACATACCTATACATATGTACATATTGCTAACCTAATACAAAAAGGCCCTAACTCATATTTTTCAAAGTTTACAGGAGGAGGAAAAAACTAAATAAAAAAAGATGCAATATTGATACAAAATTTTATTAAACGCAATATTTATTAAACACACTTTACAAATTAAGTGTTATATACTATTTTTATTATTTTTTTTAATTATCGAAATATGTAAAAATATCGATTTCGAAAAATTATTAAGTATTATTATTAAGTATTATTATTAAGTATTAAGTCAACGATATGTATGTAATAAATTCTTGGAGTAATTACAGATCTTTCTGTGGGAATAATATTCCAAAAGGTAGGCCTGAATGCATGTACATTCATATATACATGCATATCAAGATATACATGCATACATATGTACACATGTTTATAGTATGTATCAAGGTTGGCAACCGAAACAAATAACGGTATCGGTATTGATACCGGTACAACTATTTTTTTTAAATTTCGGTATCGGTAACTGTATCTGTATTTTTTTATTTCGGTATCGGTATTACCGGTACATACCGTTATTGAGTTTATAATACCGGTATACCGATATGACTGCTAAATTATTAGTTCAGACAGTGGATATAGAAAAAAATCTCTTTTTTTATTAAATTCCTTCGAAAAGGGAGTATTTTTACATTAATATATAAAAACATTTAAACTTATAAGTTTCTATATACGTTTTTATACTTTTATTAAAAAATAATTTATTAAAAAAATAAAATAAGGAAACTGCAGTTGAAACTTTGCATATACATATGTATAAAGTATACATTTTGGTTAATTAATCAAAATAATAAAAATAAATACAATAAATAAATAATACTTAGCGCTCACTTTAGGTTAAGTTAAAATTGTACTGATGGACAACTTTTTATACGTCCGATAAAATCCTACATTTAACTAATTTTAAGTTGTAACAATGGCAATCTTTAACTTCAGATATAAAAGTTTCGAAAATTTTTTTCATTATCTCTATCAAACCATTAACCCTATATTTGAATTAGACCTATTTTTGGTTATAAATATCAAAATGAAAAGCTGTAAACAAAAAATGTAATAGGCCACTTTAAAACAAGATTTGTTTTTAAATATGTATACCCAACAATCTAATCAGCGTCCAGCGAAAAATAAGAAGAGTACTGAAAAAATACTTATTGCATATTGATTGCATAATTTTCTACCTAAGAGAGACTTTTCAGACGAAAATATTGATTGGCGAAATTCTTTTATAATAGCGAGATAATTAACCCACTTGTTTCTTCAAAAAACGGCGAAAATCGACTTTTGTTCAAAATTTTAGTTTAAATTGAGCATAACTTTTGACTTAATTGAGATTTTGATACCAAATTTTTTTTAATATTACAAATTTTCTCCCTTATTCATAATGAGTTTAATTTTTTTAATCTAACAATATTTGACTTCTCCATTAGCAGAACAGTGGATAAAGGTTGGTAAAAAAGTCAAAATTTTAATATTTTTTCTCTAATATTTCCTAAACTGTAAGCGAAAACCCATAAATGTAGTAGATTTTTTTAGCTCTTGGATAAAAAAGACAATTGCAAAAAATCTTTTTTTTTATCTGATCAAAAACAGGAGCTTGGCATGGATTTTAATTTTTCATTAACCCAAGGTTGCCTATTTTGGTGCTTTGTGACTCCGCCCCCTTTAAAGATATATAGTCTAAATTCCAGACTTACCCCTGTGTCTCTAAATGCCAACGATATATTCGATCGAATATTAATATTGGAAACAAAAACAAATTTCAGTTTTTTGTTTTTGATATAAATGTTCGATCGAATTTATCGTTCGCATTTAGAGAAACAGCCCCTTAAGCTCTGTGACACCTTCCTCAATGCTGTGTTAGATTTCATAACAATAGAACAACTAATTTAGAAATGTATTTCCAATATTTTTAGAAAATCCTCACTGTGTATCGGGTACTTTAGACCCCGCTAGGCATTTATGGCAGCAAACCTCATATTTTATACAGAGCACATGTGTAGTATATCAATTAAAGAAAAATATGTTTGGGACCAGTTTAATGTGCAATATATTAAAAAAGCACTATTCAAAACTTTAAATCTTCGCATTAGCTTGTGTATCGATAACAGCCAATATACTAATTTTCGCGATTTCATATACAATAACTCTCTTTTCACCAATTTAAAACATTTATATGTCTAGAGATACGCTCCATAAGAATGTGTAAAGGAGAATAAAAATGTGTTTATAAAAGAAAGTTAATTGAAATAAATTTTTGAAATTTTATTTTTGGTGGGAATCGGTATACCGGTACATACCGGTATAGACCTAACCGGTATTTCTGATACCGGTATTTTCTAACCGAAATAAATTTCGGTATCGGTATCGATACCGGTATCTAATTATAGCGGTATTTGATTCGGTATCGGTATTTTTAATATACCGTTTGCCAACCTTGGTTTGTATGCATGTATGTGTATAGTTGTTAGATTTTTTCTAGTGATGACACTAAAATAATCGAAAGATGTTGAATGGAACAAAGTGAGTAAGGAACATCTACTGAAGATGTTGAAAGATGTTGAACATTCAGCCCTGTATAATTATTATGGGAAGATGTTATCAGTAAGTGTAAAAAGTTTATTAAGCCACCACCTATTTATTTTTATTTTTTTTTAATACATTTATTTATTTATTGTATCTTCAATTATGAACTAACAATAAGTATTAAAATCTTAAATCTAAAATATAAGTATTAGGCCCGACCACTGTCGGACATAAACTTAGTGATAGTTATAAATAATACATAAGTAGTGATAATCAAAAAAATATTTTCAAGCAATCCCATCTGGAGTGTTGAGTAAAAGGGCCCTTGTGTCCTCCTTTTTCAAGCGAATGTGGCCAGTAAAATTCAAGATGTTACGAGCAAGCGGATTAGGATGTGACTCGAGTTTTGTTAAATATTTGCCTGCGTATTTTCCTATTTCTTCAATCACTAGTGGCATATTCAAATCACGATGTATATTTGAGTTTTTTATGTACCATGGAGCCGATGTTATCAAACGTAAAATTTTGTTTTGCCTTCGTTGGATTCTCTCGACGTTAGAAGCTGAAGCAGTGCCCCATAACTGAATTCCGTAGCACCATATTGGCTTCAAGAGCGACTTGTATAATAAAAGTTTGCAGTTTAGGCTGAGTGTTGAGTTTCTACCAATCAGCCAATATATCTGAGTTAGTTTAAGTTTCATTTGTATTAGCTTTGAGTCAATATGGTTTTTCCATGTAAGTCGTCGATCAAGGTGTATACCAAGGTATTTTACATATGAATGCTGAGGAACAACTTGATTGTTGATTCGAATTGGGGAACAAGTATCTCTTCGCAGGGTAAATGTCACCTGAACACACTTTAGCCCGTTTACCTCAATTCTCCATAATTTTAACCATAGTTCCAGTTGTGATATATATTCTTGTAGATATCGGGAAGCCTCATGAGGATTTTCGTGCAAACTTAGGCAGGCTGTATCATCGGCAAACGTAGGTGTATGGATATTGCTGCTCAAAGGCATATCACAAGTATAAATTAAATACAAAACTGGCCCCAGTATGCTCCCCTGTGGCACACCGGATGATATAGTTTCGGGCACACTCATGAATTCTCCTTCCACAACCGTGAACTTCAGGGTAGTAATGTAACTTTCTAATAAATTCACCAAATTTATTGGTAGATATGATTTTAATTTTAAAATTAGGCCTTCATGCCACACTTTATCAAATGCCTGCGAAACGTCAATAAACAGTGCAGAACAGTACTTCTTTTCTTCAAATGTTCTTCTTATACATTGAACCAATCTATGCGTTTGTTCAATAGTGCTATGCTGACTTCTAAAACCAATTTGATGGTCTGGGATACACACACTACCAATTAGAATTGGGGATAATTTTGACATGAGCAGTTTTTCGAAAAGTTTTGACATTGTTTAAAGCAGACTTATTGGCCTGTATGATTCTGCCTTGGTAAGATCTTTGCACGGCTTTGGAATCATTTTAACTTTGGCAAGCTTCTAGCTGTGGGGATAATACTCTAGTCGTAAAATGGCATTAAAAATGAATAACATGATTCTAATTACAATACGAGGCAATTTTATTAGCATTTGGTTACTAATTCCATCAATACCCGGTGCTTTCTTCGGGTTGAGTTCAGCAATTAGATTTTGTACATCACACATTTTAAATTTTATGGGTCGAGGGGGTAGCGCAACTACACTCCGGAAATCAACAACACCAGTACATGTGTTTGGGGTAAATACAGATTTTAAATGCTTTGCAAACAAGTTACCTTTTTCAATATCACTCCTGGCCCAAACTCCGGTAGAAGTGCGCAGAGGTGGTTTAAACTCAACGGGTGTTTTAATTCTTTTCGCAGCGCGCCACAAAGAATAATTAGATGCTGGTGTGACATCGAGATTTTCTAGATAGTTTCTAAGAGATGCAGTTTTTTCATATGCACGCAGTTCTTGGAGTCTTTTAGTGCAATCTTTTAATCTAATTTTATTTTGGGGTGATCTGTGCTGTTGCCATTCTCTTCTAGCTCTTCTTTTTGCACATACGAGAAGTTCAATATCTGTAGAATATATTCTGTTAAAACCAGTCTGCGGGTGGGAGGAAGTGGCATGTTCAGCTGCCTGCTTAATATTTTCGTTAAGATTAGCAATATTAGATTCAATATCGTCATGAGTTCTTAGCTTATTGTTTTCAGTGCATTGACTACTAAGATATTTTTTGAATCGCAGCCAATTAACACGACTGACCATTTTCACATATGGGTGAGGTAGAGCACTTCTCAGTGGGCTACAGATTGTAACGATCGTGGGAGAGTGATCGGACGATAGATCTAGGGAAGCTTCGATGTAAATTAATTACCTAGAAATATTTTTCATGACGCCAAAATCTATAATATCCGGAATATTATGTATGTCAGTAGGCCAGTAAGTGGGCTCCCCACTCGAAATGACGCCCAAGCCCATTTTTGAAATTGTGTTGAACAACGCTCGTCCTCTAGGTGTGATAATCTAAGAGTGGAGTAAATTGATGATATGACAAAATTTGTGAAAAAATTTTCGATACAAAAATTCTTTGCTTGTAGATGTTCTTCACAAATGTTGTCAAGAATATAATGCTTGAGTCTTGACTTTATTAAAATTGCTGATCCCCCGCAAGCTCTTCCTCTTGGGTCCTTTGAATCATATAAAATGTAGCCATTAATTTTGAATAGGCTTCTTGAAGTCAAATGAGTCTCAGAAACCAACATTATATCAATATTTTTTTCCGTGAGGAAGTGCTCAAGTTCAAGTTTTATGTTGGCGAAAGCCGTTTGCGTTCCAGCAACTTATCTTTAACGTGTTCATGGCTTGTTAACTAATGTTCGAAGCAGTGTATACTGAATTCGTAGCATTTCTTGCATCATGCTAGTCATATTTGTTGTAAAATTATTTATAGTTAGCACTAGATTCTCAATAGTAGCTTCAAGGCGACTAAAATTAAAGCTTGAGTTTGCATTCGTTGAATTATTTTGAGGCGGAATATTTTGTGTGGGAATATAACTAGTCTTAGCTGCATCGGCAAACGATACACGTGAAGTGACAGGTTGTCTCATTTGAGCAAAAGTGGCGGAGTAAGCGTTTGCTGTTTGTGCTGGAGCTAATTTAGGTTTTTGCCCCATAGTCTGCTTAACGAAAGAATAGACAGGACATCCTCTGTAGTTAGCGGTGTGATTACCTCCACAATTACTACATTTTTTTTCTGCTAGATCTTTAGGCTTAGTACAACCAGCAGTACCGTGCAATTCACCGCAGATAACACAAACTGAAGGTAACTTGCAGTAAGTTTTTGTGTGACCATATTCTTGACAATTATGGCACTGTACGGGTCCAGAACGCTTGTGTGGTTCTTCAACTGTTATTTTTCGATATAAGAGATATTTCAAATTCTAAATTGGATGAGTCTGGTTTTTTTTCAATTTTATATCGTTCGGCTCAAGTTCGACGCGAAATAGAGGTTAAGAAATCTTCTCCCTATTTATTATATTATATACATTTTCAACCTTAAATCCCAGGAGGACGAGTGCATCTTTTATTTTTATCTATGCACTTCGATACGATCTGCAGGCCTTTAGCACTCTTAAGCCGATATGTGTAGAATATGTTTTTACTTTTTTTCAAATTTAGTAATCAGCGAAAATCCTTTTCTTTATAAATCTGAATTTTGGTTTCATCAATGTTAACACGTTTTATTGGAACGATGTGAAATTTATTCTCACCAATGGCTGAGATTAATTTTTTAATAAAGGTTTGAATTTTTATCTCTCAAATGGATTGGTGGCAGCTTGGATGTTTTGTTCGTGGATACATCGGGCTCGTGTTTGTCATCTTGAAATATTTTAAAACGGTTTTGACGGTTAATAGAGGATGTGCTGTTATCTCCAGATATTTGTGGAGCGGATGAAATTTTCGAAGACTTTGGGCCTCGCCCCGCGCTTTACCACAGACTATGTACAAAAATATTAACAACAACAAATAAAGCTAAATTATGTATTCCGAATATTTTTCGTGTAATTTTTTTTCGTTTAGTATGAAACTCCGCTAAATCGACTGTTCACTATGAATGTACAACGAGTCATATAGGCCAATAATTTTGCTGTCAATTATGTCAGAACTCTTCGAAAAGCTGCTTATGACAAAATTGTCCCCAATTTTAAGTGATAGTGGGTGCATACTGGACCATCAATTTGGTTTTAGAAGTCAGCATAGCACCATTGAACAGACTCATAAATTGTTTCAATCTATAAGAATAACATTTGAAGAAAAAACGTATTGTTCTGCCCTGTTTATTCATGTTTCTCAGGCATTTGATAAAGTGTGGGATGAAGGTTTCATCTTAAAATTGAAATCATATAAATATCATAAATTTTCTGAATCTAGTAGAAAGTTGCATTACTACCCGAAAGTTCCCGGTTGTGGAAGGAGAATTCATGAGTGTGCCCAAATCTATATTATCCGGTGTGCCACAGGAGAACATACTGGGGCCAGTCTTGTATTTTATCTATACTTGTGATATGCCTTTGAGCAGCAATATCCGAACATCTATCATCTGCCATTATAACTTATTTCACAATTATTTGTTTTTGAGGTACTCATATAGAGTATTCTTCAAGGGCACTTTGTTTGTGTTTTTTTTTTGTTTTTTATGACTATTTAAAATACATTAGCGAAGCAAGTAAAGCTTATACATCAAGGTTGTTAATATGTATTACAAATATATTTTTTATGAATTTGTTTGCTTAGTATGTATTTAAGAAAAACTTCGCTAAGACGCCTCTCTTTTAAGGTACAACGAGAAATGTTTAAATGGTATTAAAATTATGACGTGATCGAAAAAAAAACAATAATGTAGTTTTTTTTTAATATTCTTATGCCTATATTAGGAGTTGGCAGGCAAACTGTAATTATTTTTAAGTTTTATGTATATGCGAAATACTGTTTTTGAGTGCATATTTAAATAATACTTAAATCCCAAACCTTGTCTAATTAAATACAATTTAAGTTTTATGAGCGTAAAATATGTTTTTATGTGTGAACATGAACATCATGTAGTCGTATTACAAACATCATGTGGTCGTGTTAAAAAGAATTTCGTTAGATTTTCATGGAAATTTTTTAGTGCTTATTACGTACATAAATATTAACTTACAACAAGGGTTTAGATATATTGAAAAAAAATGGAATGAATTTTTAACGGGAAACAAAAAGTTGAATTTTGTGAGGTTGTGTAAGTAATTTTTAGTACTTGTTATACCCATCATTATTATAATTTTTATTATTTTATTTAATTTAATTTTACGCAACCGTTTCTTGGAACACTATAAACATCACCCACAAACTAAATAAATCATTCGATAAAATACATTTCAGCTTCTGTTTTGTACCTGTTGTACGATTTCTACTGTATATTAATATGTAATATGAACTGAATAAATTTTCGGACACCATAGTACATAATATTTACATTTATAAGAATTCGTCAATTATACTATTCGAATCAAATTGCATAATAACTCCCTTATGATAATATTTAAAGATCAAACGACAATGGTAAGACTGTTGTAAATTTAGAGGTGGTAAATTTGAGCTTTAATTACAGAACACCTTTCAGCAAATTGAAATACGATGAATCAAAACAATTCACATATGCCATTTGCAAAAAAGTTTCGCATATAAGGCACAAATCTACATCAACTGATACCACACACAGTGAACCAAACACAGAAGACAGCTGATGATGAAGGTTTAGTGGCCTTCGAAAACGGCTAGCTGTTCCGTTTAACTATGTGTTGCTGTCAGAATATTTACAACTAACTTTGATGTTATTTGTTCATTAATAATTATCACATATAATTTGCCTTAAAAGGCGATACGATATCGTATTAGCTTTTTAAATATAGAAAAAAATTAAGTTCGAAGAATAATTAAATTAACGATAATAATCAGAAATAATTTTTAGTCAGGCTTAAGTTCAGTAATTTCAATTCTTATTGAATGAAATATTTTTATTAATTAATGTGAGTTTCTAAAGAAGAGAAGAAAAATTAAACTTAGACCTTAAGCTGGGGGAAATACCGATACTTTTCTTTGCAGCCAAGCACTTCATCAGTACCCTAGTCTATCTACTTGGGTAGAGATTCTTGTTAACATCAGCTATTTAACTTAAATTTTCAATGAAACGGAATATGAGAAACGATTGTTGTGTATACAATTGATTTACCTTTGGTAAATACATTTATAAGTATCAAAATTTATTTTCTGTTTTCCATTCTTTAATTTTTCTATTTAGGTTAGCACGAAATTATATTACTCTACCTAAGTATGTTTAGTTATTCTTGCTTATTTTTTACGATCATCACATTAATTATTTTTACTTATTCGATGTACCATCGGTACATGCATGTAAGTATTATTGTAGTGGCTTTATGTTACTTTGTTGTTGCACTCTACAGTTTTTACTTGGGTTTCCAGCATTCTGAAACTGTGATGGCCAAGTGAATAGTGATTGTCAAGTGAACATATTTTTTCACGTGCCCATGATTAATTAAGTGAAACATTTGTAAATTTTAATTGAACTTTAGTGATTTTTAATCAGAAATAATTTTTAGTCAGGCTTAAGTTCAGTAATTTCAATTCTTATTGAATGAAATATTCTTGTTAATATCAGCTATTTAACTTAAATTTTCAATGAAACGGAATATGAGAAACGATTGTTGTGTATACAATTGATTTACCTTTGGTAAATACATTTATAACTATCACAATTAATTTTCTGTTTTCCATTCCTTAATTTTTCTATTTAGGTTAGCACGAAATTATATTTTCTTCTCTTCTTTAGAAAATCACATTAATTAATAAAAATATTTCATTCAATAAGACTTCAAATTACTGAACTTAAGCCTGACTAAAAATTATTTCTGATTAAAAATCAATAAAGTTCAATTAAAATTTACAAATGTTTCAATTAACGATAATATTTTAATTTAAGTATCTAAGTTTTATTCTTCTTCTTCTTCTACTTTACTTTTTGATGCATTTTTTATACTGTGAAAGGAAACATGAATCCTGTCATGGCATAGAAGATTCTTTTGGAGATATAATGGCTAAAAATTATGCAATTTTCTATCGTGAGCTTGCGAAGCCTGAAAAAATTGCCCGTGAATTTAAGGAATTAACAGCTGTTGCCTTGGATCTAAGTTATTCCGCATCAGAAAAAGGCTATAACAAAAACCGTTATTCAGACATTTTGCCATGTAGGTAGATAAAATCTTTTTATCACATGAGTAAATAACATCGTAAAATTTTATATCTTCCTTTAGATGATAAAAATCGTGTTATTTTGGATATCGATGCTGATGGATCGGATTACATAAATGCTTCATTTATAGATGTAAGTTTTTTGTTACATTATATGTTCTGTAATATATCGCAGATTATCAACAAGATAACTCAACAATTTAAAAATTTCCCTTTTTGCAAGAAATCAACTAACAAAATCAATATATATTTTATTAATATTTCAGCGTATTCCAAATACTCTTTTGTTGAAAAAATTTGTGTAACTTTATGATTTTGATTCAAAATGTGATAGTTTTTGTTATAAAATTTATAAATTTTTTGCTTGAAATGTGACTCTTTTCAAAACATAAATATTCTTCCCCAATAACAGCAATGTTTTAAAATAAAACAACGGAAATATATTCATTTGGAATTTGCTTAGTATGATGTAATAAAATTTTCAAATACTCTTAAAATATAACTACACAGTTTTTCGTTCCTACTGAAAATTTTAAAATTTTGAGTTAATACCCTCTTGTTGATAAGGTGCGATAATCAAAAATTTCATGATTTGTTTGTTAAGGGTTATCAAAGGCGCAAAGAGTATATTGCCACACAAGGCCCTAAATCGGAAAGCATCAAAGATTTCTGGCGTATGGTCTTACAGCACAATGTTAGAGTTATTGTTATGGTTACTCAGTTTCGGGAAGGCGATGTTGTATGTAAAATATATTCGTGTATAACAAAATGTTATTTTTCCTTTCTGCTTTCTGCTTTGCAGATAAAATGCCACGAATATTTTCCATTCAGATCCAAAGCAATTAATGTCAACGTTAAGAAAATAGATACATTTGATTTGTACAATCGTACTGAACTGTCTGTTACACATAAAATAATTGGACTAAAACAAAAAGTTGTGCATTTATATTTTAAAAAGTGGCCAGATCACGGTTGCCCTACAGATCCTGAGGATTTGATAACTTTCATTCGAAAGGTAAAAGTTGAGCAAATACCAAGTTATTCGCCAATCGTAGTCCATTGCAGTGCAGGTGTTGGACGCACGGGTACTTTCATTGGGCTTGACATCATAATGCAGCGTCTCAAAAACGAGTCAAAAATTAATATTTATGAGACCATTAAGAAGCTACGATTTCAGCGTATGAAAATGGTTCAAACCTTAGCCCAATACACTTTTCTCTACACCTGTGCTTATGAACTGGTAAAACATAAAGCCGCCCGTTCCATCCATAAGGAAGATATTAACACACAAAAGAAAGTTAGTTTTGAAAAAGATCCGAAACATAATGCGAGTGATAAACGAAAAATTAGTACTATATCTTGCAACAGTGAAATCAGTACAATCACCAGCGATAATCCTAATACATTTGAGCAACATAATCGGAACGTAAACGATTCTACCACTCAAATTCAATGATTTTAAAGATTCAAATTTCGGCCATAAAAAGTAGTGAGATAAAAATTTTATGCAAGTTCTTCTACGGCATAATACCTACCACTACAATATGCCATGCATTATATAAATTTTTAATCGTTAGGGTGTCATATCATTTCTAAGCAAAATGTTTACTTAACACCGTTTTTCTCATTATAAAGAAATTAATAGATATCCGTTATTATCTTCTGGTCTACCAGGATAAAAATTTTGCCAAGTAAGCAGGCTGCCTATAAATGATATGACACCCCGACGATTACATATTTATATAATGCATTGCAGATTGTAATAATATATATATATATATATTGTGCCAAAGAAATATGAAATTTTTAAAAGAAACAACATTTTTCACATATATGTTTTTGTGAGGATCAGGCTACATTTTAAAAAAATTTTTATTAATAAAACTTTTTAAACCCTAAATTTCTAATATGTCTTATTTCTATTACCACTGCGTCAGTTGAAGAGGCCAGAGTTACATAAAATAATGGGTAATCGTGATTGGTGTAGTACTCTTCATCTTAAAACTTCACTATTTTTCATTACAAGAGAGCCCAGTATGTATATGTATATGTATATGTATATGTATATGTATATGTATATGTATATGTATATGTATATGTATATGTATATGTATATGTATATGTATATGTATATGTATATGTATATGTATATGTATATGTATATGTATATGTATATGTATATGTATATGTATATGTATATGTATATGTATATGTATAT